>VZTA01013818.1:201814-350678 GCA_013398855.1 Mohoua ochrocephala | reverse complement strand
AGCCGGGCTCGCCCCGCCCCCGGCGGGGGCAGCGCTTAAGGGCGAGTGGGACGGCGGGCGGGGGACCCGCTCCCCGGCACCGGGGCTGCCTGCCTGTGCCAGACTGTGCGTGCCCACCTGTGTGTGCCCGTCTGTCTGTGCCCACCTGCGTGTGCCCGTCTGTCTGTGCCCACCTGCGTGTGCCCGCCCGCCTGTGCCCGCGGAGCGCGGGGAGCTGCGCAGGGAGGTTGCGGTGCGCGGCTCCGTCTGAGGACTTGGCCGGCCGCGCTCCGTTGAGCGCTCCGGAACGGTGGAGGTGCCTCTGGCTCCGGCGTGCCCCGTTCCCGATGTAGCTCAGTAACCGAGAGGCTTCAGCGGCAGTTTGTAACACGGGTTATTAACGCCTGCCTTTTTTTTTTTTTTCCTACCTTTTTTTTTTTTTTTCTCTCCCTTTCCTGGGAAAGTTTCGATATTAGGAATGTCCTTGGAGTAGAGATGGGAGATAAACTGTAAAGTAACTTGAAGAATTGGTTTCTGAATTACGGCGTGTCTAAAAACAAACTTTGTGCTTCAGCGAGGGCACTGGGAAGTTGAAGGCTTCAGTGCTGGTTAGGTTAAAGCTTTGAAACATAAAGTTGTGGGAGAAGAATTGTTTAGAAGATGCTAAGACATTGTTTTGAGAATAAATGTTTAAAAATGGAGTGTGATTATGATCTCTAAATGCTCCAGTTTGAGTATTTCACTTTTGACTGTGACTGGGCTGGTTAAATACTGTCATTCTAGGAGCTTGTTGCAAAAACATTTTTTTTTTGGTGTAGTTTAACCACTAGAATTGTTCGTATTGTTTCTCTTACTGTCTGTAAGAGATAGTTTCTGTAAGATATGGTTTCTCTTACTATCTATAACCATTATATATTTTATACGTTATTTTGTATACATTATGCATGCGGAGAATCTAAATTTCCTGTAGGCTGTATTTGCATTGTGTAATGCATGCAGATAATTGTTTTACCCTGTGAGGGATGGGCTTAAAATGTGATGCCATATCATATCACTCAGAAAACCGGAAAATTAGATTTGTACCACAGACTAATATTATGGAATTTCTGCTTCAAATGCCATTTGAACAGTGGTATGCCTTTTACATCATTGTGTGTATTTGTTTTTAATATTGCAGATGCCTTTTGATTGCAAGACTGCTGAAATGCTTTGAGGGCTGCGTCTCCTTTCCTAACCATGAACAGTTCAAAATCACCAGGGCTGGCTGGATTTGGAGTCTTGAAAAACACAACGTGCCACACGGAGAAAAAGATTTCAGTTTTCTTTTCAATCATCTTCATGACGGTGGGAATTTTGTCCAACAGTCTTGCAATAGTAATTCTTGTGAAGGCATACCAGAGATTCAGACAGAAATCAAAAGCCTCCTTTTTGCTTCTTGCCAGTGGTTTGGTTGTCACAGATCTCTTCGGTCACCTCATCAATGGAGCCATTGCAGTGTTTGTGTATGCATCAGATAAAGACTGGATTCGATTTAACCAATCCAACATTCTTTGCAGTGTTTTTGGCATCTGCATGGTTTTCTTTGGTTTGTGCCCGCTCTTCCTGGGCAGTGTGATGGCCGTTGAACGGTGCATTGGAGTCACTAAGCCAATATTTCACTCTACAAAAATGACTTCTAGACATGTGAAAATGATGTTGACTATGGTATGTCTGTTTGCTGTTCTTATAGCTTTGCTGCCTATTCTTAGGTTTAGAGCCTACCAAATTCAAGCATCGAGGACCTGGTGCTTCTATAAAACAGAACATGTTGAGGACTGGGAAGACAGATTTTATCTCTTACTTTTTTCTTGCCTTGGGTTCCTGGCCCTTGCTATTTCATTCCTGTGCAATGCTGTCACAGGAATTACCCTCTTAAGAGTCAAATTTAAAAGTCAACAAAGACAAGGCAGATCTCATCATTTTGAAATGATCATTCAGCTCTTGGCTATAATGTGTGTTTCTTGCATTTGCTGGAGTCCATTCCTGGTAAGAGCCTAATGTGTTTGCCAATGTTTAATGCACATCACTGTATAAAAGTTATACTTTTTTATCTCCAGGTTTTAAAGCACTTAAACTGTGATAACAGCTCCACTCGCTCAATGATATTAATTTTATAGCATATTGCCCATAATGTATGTACCTATGCATCTATAAAAACCAGGTAGTTATTCTCCACGTCTGATCAATATTACTCAATGCTAAATATATAGGGATCGTGAGGATTGTAATTCCAGTGCTGTAAAGCAGATAGTGGTAGCAGAATCGTAGCTAGAATCGTTCAGAACAAATATTGAGCTCTTCCAAAAGTTCAGTGAAATCTAGGATTAGGAATTCTTTTTACTCTGTACAGTGTAAATAATTATTTATGGCAGTCTGTTTGCTGTTATTTTAACGGTTTACTGCTACTCGTGTGCTGTGTTAGGGCAGAAAACAGTTAAGAACCTAAAACTCCTCGCCTCCATTAACAGGGCGTTAAGGGCTTTACTTTAGAGTCGTGTTGAAAAGCAGTGGTTGGCGGTGGGTTGAAGTCCCCATTGGGTTTAGACCTAAGCAAGCTGGGTTTGTGGTGTGGACAGCGGAGCAGCAGAGCTGCTGTGGGCAGGTGGTGTAGGTCTGTCCCTGCCGTGACTCCCAGAGGGTCAGTGCCACTGCTGTTAGCGCCTGCTCTGTCAGTGAGCACGATCAAAGGAAGTGGGATTGGGATATGGGAAAGAATTGGACAGATCCTATTGTACCATGGCAGTATAAAGCTGATACTAGCTGTGTCTCCTTTCAGTGTTGTAAACCTGTCTGAAGAAATTTATTTCTTTTGCAAGGGTCAGAGGGTTTAAATCACAAGTCATATGAAATCTTAATTTCTTCCCTAGAAATAGGGTCCTGTAGTTTTCCAGCGATATAAATGAGGGGCAATTTTGGTTTGAGGTGACAAATACTGACATTTAAGTCTGAGATCTCTATCAGATCCAGCTATATCTTATCTGCTCACTGCCTATGGTAGAGTCTGAAGTTACCTGAGTTAGTTCTCAATTAGATACTGATACTAGCCTAGCTGCAGCAGTCTGGTATATCTGGCAGTTAGCATTTAATTAATCCAACATTGCAGGCTTCAAGGAGAAAGTCTGGGTTTAAATGTCTGCAAGCACTGAAATGCACAAAAACTCTTTCACTTCTGTTCAAATCACAGAGAATTTTTCTAGTCTTGCTCTGCAGCATAGTTTAAATTCATGTTGGCTTCTGTCAGTGTCGTGGCTGTAGTGTGTGGAGCAGAAACTAAATTGTCAGAGCAGTATAGCAAGTTTTGTAGGGAACTTCTTTACAGTTACTTTAGATACTATCTGAAGTTTGGGTTTTCAAGAAAAGCATCTCAGGTGATGACTTGACTTTCTGTGAAAAAGCAGCATTATTATCCTCTGGTGACATTTATTTTTATTTAAAATAATTTTTCTTAAAAGTAGGGATTAATTTGGTTTTTGAAAACCCTTGGGTGTCAGAAGAACTAGAAACTTTTTTCTATATCTCTCAACAGAGATACTTCATTTATTTAACACGTTAAGGAACGCTAAATTGCAACTACTGTGGTTGTTCTTTCAGTGTTGTTAATTTCGTTATGCCATTCAATTTTAATATTGCTATATATTAAATATATATAAAATTATAATTTTAGAAATCATGACAATCTACTGAAATCACAGCACTATTTTTTTAAAAGTATTTAACTTCATCTAAGTTGTAGTTGAAGATGAATTATTATTACAGAAGGAATTTTTTTTCAGACCCTTTTTGGAGTTTGGTGTTTGCATCAGCTTACAATACAGGCCAGTGAATGACTTCTTGCTTAATTTTGTACTTGATATTTTTTGGGACGGTGTTGCAGAGGGGAGTTGGTACTCAAGGAATTCTGGTTCACTGGGTGGCAAATCTACTGGTGCTTTCTGTGCAATCCAGGCTCGTGATGCTTTGCCTCTGGATCTCTTTTGAAATGAGATGAGCCAAACTTACATCATAGTCTGGCGTTATGGAAAATAGTTCTGCAATATGGACTGCAAATTTAGGTTAGAAAGGAAGAGTTTTTCGAAAAAAGAAAAAAATAGGTGTAAGGTGGGATTAAATTCTTGAAACAAAGTTTCGAGGAAGTGAACAATTAATGTTTCAGCCAGAGAGTTTCACTGGGAAATGCAGTGGGACAGGGTCTTCTATCGGTATTTCCTTTCTTAGCTGTTAGGATCATAGAGTAATTTATATCAGTTAACTTGCTGATTTATTTACCCATTCCTTGTTTTGATCGCAACAGAATACAAATGGAATTACAAGTGTGGTGTTAATTTAGCAAGATTTTTTGGCCTGCAGTTGAATAAAGTTTTGTCAGGAATGTACTGCTCAAGTGCTACATTAAAGTGATCCAGGGTTTATCAAATTGTATGCTTTACGATTAATTACTGATTCAAACCTACTTGTCTGATATATCTGAAAGGTCTCAGGGCTTTTAATTTGTGAAAAGAGTGGTTTACATTCTATAATATAAGCAGCATATTATACCAAAATAAGTATTTCTTGACATAAATATGAGCAGGTGTTCAAAGGTCAAATTATCTGGAAAAGAACATAAATACATGCTTGTTCTGCAATCATTTGCTTCTTTACTTTTTTTTTCTCCAAGCTAAATCTAAAAGTCAGAATTTGAAGTCTAGCCTTTGAATTGTGAGTTCTACCTATGTTCTCTATCCCAAAGAGTATACAGAACAAAATGTTTCATGAGAGTCAGTTGCCTCAAAGTAAACGAAAGTCATTAGAAACCAAACAAACTTCTGGAAGAGAAAGTGGAGGAAGGCAATGCTTTTTATACCACATGTGGTTTGCAGATACAAGAATTTGGATTCATTTGTGTGATTCCCCATCTGATGGGGGGTTTACTTTGTTTATTTCCCTTCTGTTTCCAATCTAGTCTGGTATGTCAATGTGTATGGCTACCATAATCAAGTCTATGCAATACTGTAATCCAACTGCTGATTTACTTCACTATTAGATTTTAAATTAATTGTATTTCTTTTCCAAGTGGAGTTAATATTCAGACGTTGTCACTGTCCTGTGATAATATCACTTTCAGATGTCATTAGAGTCACAAGACCCTGGATTGTCCTTTATGGTGTCTGGTGTGGAACTGAGCTTGACTTCTGCATCTGCTCAGTGGTAGTGAAGTAGTTTTGATGCCTATTTATATATGTGTGTAAATGTATATATAACTAACACTTAATATTATAAATAATAATATATAGTATTATAATCAGTCACCACCTCTCTCTTAAGATTCCTGAAGATATGGAGTGTTTTTCAAAAGCAGACCCGTTGGCACGGCTCTTGTGGAGCTCTGCCTGGAGCTCTTGGACAGGGACCTCCTTCTGATTTCTTTTTTTTCCTTTTGATTTCTTTCCCAAAGCTCCATCTCATCTGTTTTTCGAAAATAAGCAGCTTTTTCAAGTTTTCTGCCACTGTGAGAGAATCTTTCCTTAATAAAGTATGGGAATGAGAGGTGCTCCCTGCTCCTTCCCTTATGAGGGAGCATTGTTCTCCTTTTGAGGAGTCGAGAGCGAGAGAAAATTCACAAAAAACCCCAAACAAGTGAAATTCATGAGTTTTAGAATAATATATGTAATCAATGAGTTGCAGAGGCACATTTGTTCTGACATTTCAAGTAATTTTGCTTTGTGATGGGTAATTCCAGGTAAATATGTTCTGAACATCAATTATAACATCAACTTCTCTGTATAGTTCTCATCCTTGCGAGAGCCTTAGCCCTTTGCTAAGGGTATGTCAATATTGCTGGATGAATTTGGCCCCCAGGGGTTGGATTCCCAAAGCAAATAGTTGGGCGGGAGCATTTTGTGACAAGCATCGCTGATGAAATACATTGTTATATAAAGCTGGTTTTTGGCTGTGACTTGACATCTGGCGTGCCATGAAACAGCTTGGTTTGGAGCTGCGTTTGTATGAGCAAACTCTGACATCGGCATGTCGTATTCTGTAGGGCTCAAGGGATAAACATCTTATAAAACTTGTTTTTTTGGAGTAGCAAAGAGAACTGCCTGTAACTATGGACAGGAGAGATTTATTTCGGAGTGAATTTATTTACAGGAACAAATTTTGATCTGGAGAAATTTCTAAACTTTTTCATGTGTGAAACAGCCTGAGAAAAATACTTTTACGTTCAAATTATTCTTGTTAAGATCTTTTTCCATGCAGCTAACTGATTAATTTCATTCCAGCTTTACCTCCCCTCTACTGCAGAAAATAGTTATTCCTGTTTTTTTTGGAAAGAGCTCTGTTTATTTCATGTGAATAAATCAACTCTTATACAGTTGCTTTTTTTATTGATTAGATTAATTTTTATCAGTCCCTTCTCATGTAATCTCTTCTCTTTCCAATTTGTTATGCTAGTTGTGTCTCTCTGAACTTGCTCTGACTTTTCCTTGTCCTCAGACTGTGTTATTCAGTGAGGCTTGATGGCTGCTTTTCGTGTACCTAGGGCTGTGTTCAGCTTGTGATTTACCAAATCACTTCAACTCAGAAGCTGCTGGTGCTGGTCTGAGTGGTCCTTTCAGAGAATGTGCTCTGGAGCTGGTGAGAAGGGCAGTGATGTACTTACAGGGAGGCTTTTGTTGGAATGCCCTTACCCCATCCCACCCTGGGTGCTCCACCCTCTATTTTGGGTGTAGAGACAGGCTCACGGTTGCTATGTGCTGAAGGAGGTCATTTTCTTGCAGGTTTTGCTGAAGGAGGTCAGTTTGTTGCAGGTTTTACACTGAGTGAGTTCTGGGCCATGTTGTTGTGTACAGTATGAGGCAGTTTGATGTACAAGGCAATCCTCTGTGCATCTCATTTGAGTGTTTTTGCACGTGTAGCCATGTATACGCTTTGCCAGGAGTTCACACCTATGTTACCCTTGAAGTCTCTCCCTCCATTCTTGTTTTCTGTCTTCTTTAATAAGCTGGCAGTTTATATCTATATTATTTAGTATATTACACTACCTTATGCTTATATGTACAATGGGCATCATATATGTGAGCTTGTTGCTTTATTAATGCTGTTTGTATGCCTTCATTGCTGGTTGTTTTGTCCCTGCAACAAAAGAGTTGCTTGAAAATTTATGCCTTGTGCTCTTGTGACTGGTGATTTCTCATAATCAGAAAGTGCAGCTGAGGAGCAGCAGGGAGATGTCCCAAGATGCAGGTCCATGCTCTGTCAGCGAGCACTCAGATCTCACGGGGGACTGCTCTGCAGAAGCCTGTTATTGTCTTACACTTTCTTAGTCAAAGATGCAGCCACCGTGAGCTTGTTTTGCTTGCACAGGCACTGTCAACAGGGAGAGTGATCTTTTCTTTTGAAAAAGAATAAATTAGGCTTTCAATTTCCAGTCCTGTGTTTCTGAAGAGTGAAGAAGGAGATACTCTTAAATATGTTCAGCTAACCTTGCAGCTTTGAATGCTGTTGTAAACTTTCAGAGGGAAAAACGACACTTACCTGTCCTTTTCAGGGCTCAGATTTTAAAGAAGATAATCAGTGATAATTACTATGCTTGTGCTGGCTTTTGCCATTGAGTTCTTGCTAGAACATTTGTCTGCTGACACCACACAAAGACGGGATGCATTGTCAGCAGAGTGGTTTGTGTTGGGTCTGGGAACACCTCACACCCAGCCTGTGGTAGGGGAGGTGACCTGCAGCAGGTCTCCTGTGAGAGAACTCCTTGGACGCTGTCAGTGCATCTTTGAGGGTGGGTGCAAACCCATTTTAGGAGCCCACTGCTGTCACAATGGTTTTAATAAATGAACCAGTTTCATGGGGAAAGGAAAAAAAGCTTTTTGCCAGCAGCAGGCCTGCTAAATACGCCTCTTTATCTCTGGTCTGAAGCATCAATACAGTGATAGTTATTGTTGACTGTAGGTGGTTATTTCTCTTCCAGACCTTGCTGTGTCAGAGGAGATCAGGAGTGTCAGTTTGAATGAATAAAATGCTCCCAAAATTCCTCTGAAAAGAAAAAAATTCTCGAGTTTGATTGTCTTTTTGAGCTACCATTAGAGAAAGAGCTCTCCCTCCTATCATGGTCCTTTGATTGCTTGCTGAGTTTCTCAATACATCCATTAGCTCTGTGCAAATTCAATTACTATTCTTGCTTGAGTTTCTCCTAGTGTCTGATAACTCAAGGTTAAATTGCTGAAAAATTACTGTCATTGCTAATATTATGGCCCAACAGGTATTTTGAAATACATAACTCATTTTATGGGTTAAGAGGGAAGAGAACACTCATTTTGATTGAGGTTTATGTTAGAATGCAGACAGAAGTTTCTTTCCCATGGAAGCTTAGTTTCCCATGGAATGAGGTTTATTCAGCAGCTTAGACAATTTGAGTGTGCTTTTCTTTGTCCCCATGAAAATACTCCTGGAGAGAATTTGCACGTGTTGGCAGTGAGAGTAACAAAGTTTCATACAATGCATTTAAAAGTCCAATCCACCTATTCAGATGTGTTTCAATGATACTAGAAGCCTTTGGATTAGATGTTCACACCTTTTTTAGTATTGGTTTTAGAGAACTTTCTTTTATTTTGTATTCTTAAGTGGCACAGCTGCCTAATTCCACCAGGTTAGATGAGAACTGGAATGAGATTAATTTTAGACTATACCTTCCTAAAATGATACTGAATTTCAAAGGTACTGTTTTGGTGTTTAGAATTGGTCTGTTCCTATTTTCATCTTTTACAGTGCATCGAGATCTTGCAGGCCTTATCCTTTCTGAGAAATATGAATCATTTTAACCAAAATGTTTATAAGTGTGGGCCAGGGCGTAGTTTATCATAGAGTGCTTAGAGACTGTATATTAATTGTGGCTATATTTGTAATTCAAGTGTTTACCTCCCTCTCACAGAAGCCAGGGAGCTGAGATGCTCTTTCAACAGGACAGTGCTGGAGAAGAAACAGGCAGTGGTACGACCCAGGGAAGGAAGGAGGGCTGAGATTGACATATTGCCCTTTACCAGAGGTTTCTGGGAAAGCATAAATATAGTTTTTGTTATCTGTGTTTACTTGTGCTGTTTGGAAAAATGTACGTAAAGCCTTTTCTGTGAATGCAGTGCCATCAGAATACAATAAGATTGTTTGCTTTGGAGAGAAAAAGTAGGGAAGGCAGGTTTCCAGTCATGTGAGAACATGGCATTTTCAGAATAATGTGGTCCTGGTTTTCTTTCATAATTGTTTGCTTCTTGATTTTTAAATTTAGATGCTTTATACAGAATTAAACCATGAAGATCTATAAATTGAAACGCAATATTTTCTTTCAAATAGATGTCAGTGACTTTCACAAAAATTTTTTTTTTCAATTTTGAAGTTGCCATCTCAAGAAATCAAATTCTGAAAACTTCACCAAAATAAATATGCCATTCATAACCTTTCCTTGTTTATTTCACTTGGTTAGGTTTTTGGATTCTGTGTTTGATATTAAAAAGTAAGTCAGTGTGACATTCATTCCATTGTTTGATATAAGAGAATTCTTCCTCTTTCCTAGATATTACACTTATTCAGGCCTTTCTTACTTGAAAGTGTCATACACTGCATAACCATCTTTGGAAAATGTCATACATGGCATAACCATTTTTGGACGGTTATTTTAGGAAAGCTGTCTTTCCTGACTATCTAAACACTTTAAATGGTAAAGTTGTTGCTGAAAAATCTCAGGGAGTAATACACTCACATGGAAAACCTCCAGAAAGTCCTTCATCCTCAGCAGTTTTACTGACAGACATGAGGGTGTAATATATATTCATGTATTCTGTGAGATAATTATTATGGTGTTAATTCACAATTTGAAGTGTGGCATGGCGCTTTCTAGTATAAGTTATTGTCTCACTGGTGCTGTAGAATTTGTCAATGTCTGAGAGGAATTGCTGGGTTGCAGTTTGAGTTGCAAGCTCCTTGAGGACAGAGGTTCCCTTTGTGCCCAGCAGCGCAGAACACGGTCCCATCACGGCTTCAGCGGGTGTGCTTTTAGGAACAGCAGGGGTCAGGGAGCAGAACGCTGCAGAAAGGGCTTACACCGGGGGTGACAGTGAAGATTTAGTAATCGTGACTCAGTGTTTGGGATTCATTTTTGTGTTGGGTGAGGTGAAATAGATGAATGGTGGAATGAACTGGAGCTGCTTTGTAGGTACTGTACCATCTCCTCAAGGATTGCACTTACTGTCCAGGCAGAGCAGGAGTGGAGAGCAGCTCCTAAGCTTGCTCTTAGCTCTTCTGTTCAGTCAGAGCCATGTGCTGAAGGCCAGGTTTGAGTGGCATGAGAGCTATGCTGAAGATGAACCTTTGTGTTAGGGATGTCCTGAACTGAGGTTTTTAAGATAATTAGGCCTCGATACTAAACTCACAGAAACCAAAGATTAATTGTCACTGGAGCACTGGAAGTTTATGAGTGCTCTCCAGCTGGTTCCCCTCCTGCTGAGCTGGACCTTTGTGCTGCCCCTCAGGAGCTTTGGGCTCCCGAAGTTACAGGAGCGGGGTAGGATGAAAAGCATGTAGTGAATCTGCTCAAGAATAACCTCGTGACCCAAGTTATGGCTGACATCAGGACATGATTATGTGGGGAGGGAGACTCTTGTGCTGGGAGGGATGTGACCAGCTATATTCCCATCTGCTTCACTGCCTGGGGAAAGAGAAAATGAAGCAGAAATGAGGTGAGGATCCCTGTAAGTGGTAGCAATTTGTTTTAGGATTTACAGTTCATTAGTGAATTGGAAATAAACTTTAGTCCACATTTTACCAGAAGCGTGCATTTGCAGAAATAATGAGAAATAAATCACTTTTAAATGGAGACTTGATTTTTCTCTTCCATCCTCCTCCTGAAAGGTGGTTGAGCTGCACAGCAGGCCCTTGCAATTTATTTGCCAACATAAAAGAAAAAAGTAATTGCGAATTAAATATTCCAACTTGGTAGATATATTGCTAATTCATTAGTCTTGATATTTCTGATCAGAGCTGCTTAGTTTACTCCTCCAGAATGATACACAGAATAAGTCACTTTAGTGAAGGTGATCTAAAAAGAATAACATGAAAGCAATGCATCATGTCTTTTTTTGCCTCCAGTCAGGATTTTTCAAACACTGCAAATCAGCACCAAGTGATTAGGTGACTATGACTCCAGTCCATCTTCAACGAGGACAGGATCACCAGGGGAGTTTTAAATAGAAATTAGGAAAACGTATCTTCATCGAAAGGGTGATCAGGCATTGGAATAGGCTGCCCAGGGAAGTGCTGGAATCACCATCCCTGGAAGCATTCAAAAGGCATGTGGATGTGGCACTTGGGCATATGGAAGAGGTTTAGTGGTGAAAATGGTGGTGCTGGGTTAATGGGTGGCCTTGATGACCGTAGAGGTCTCTTCCAACCTTTTCAGCCTGTTCTGTAGTTGTGGACCTCTGCAGCTCCTGTTCCCCCCAGGCTGTCTGTACATTGTCTCTTTTTTTCTTCATTCAGACAGTTCTCTTCCTCCCCAGTATCATGTGTTGTGATTCTTTCTTCGGATATTTGTAGGGTATTAGTGAGAGAACTTCTGTTGCTCCTAAATAAATTAGAAAATTTTTTTAACCATTAATAATGTGATTTTTTTCCAAATGAGTGTGAAAACCTGGAAAAGCAAAGCAACAATAGAGAAGTAATAGGTCATTTCCGGGATTTGAAGCTTGACCCAACTGACCCTAATGGAAGAATAAGTGAATCCCAATTACATATAGTCCTTGCCTCCCTAAATACTTAGGGATGGTCCTTATTATACATATTAGAAATACTCTATTGCTTTCTGGTCCTTAAAATTGTCCTGTAAAACTTCTCTAGCATTGCTGGGTAAAGAATATTTTAATTTTATCTATAAAATTAATTTTTTTGTGCAGGAGATTTTTTTTGTTATAGGCCTTGTTCTTAGTCAGGAATACATTCCTCACGCTGTGGAAACAGGCTTTCTTGTAACTTTAAAACATGTAGCTCAGGAAACAGGTTGTTTATTTGACTTTGGTATGGACGCTATGTCTTTTCATTATGAAGTGAGTCACCTACTGTTTCCAATGCTGGAATCTTTTCTATCCATGTCCACAATGCTTTCCTTTCAAATGAGTTATCAATTAAGCTGTGAGAGTAATTACATTGCCATCTAGTTGAACTAAAGTATTTCTTATTTTGAAGGCAAGGAAAGGAAATAAAGAAAGAGGACTGTCAATCCAAGATAGAAATATTTGGATTATTTAGGAGAAACAAAGAGGTGACCTGGAATGTTTTATTCAAGCCTAACATGAATTTATGCTTCTGCAAAACTGATGCAAAATAAGTAGTGTCCAAGGGGAAAGCTGACAGAAAATAAAATCTGCACTTTCAGTTAATGTTTGCATGTGCACACACCCCTCACACCTGCCCGCTGGTAGTGAAGTGAAGCAGTGAAGCAGGCTTACTTCATAATTTCATTCCTGTCAACTTCAGTGAGAAATTGCCCGGTCACAGACTAAGCTGTGTCTGAGAAAGGAATATGAGAACATATTTTTATTTGCTTTGTGAAAAAAATTGTGTTTTTCCTGTTTTCTCTATACTTTTTGGACTGTCTACACCCCTGAGCACCTTTAGCTCAACAATAACTTCAAAATGTTTGTGCAATTCCTTTTCAAGCGGGGAAAATAGTGAGCCAGTGGATCCGCTCTTAATTTTTAGTGGCATTCTTATTTTATCACAGAAATATGCATGAGACAAAAGGAGACTTCCTTATTCTGCTGCTGCTTCTCAAGGGCTGATCCTGCAAAATTTTACGTAAGGAATTATTACAGATGCCCTTGAAAGTACCCTCTGGACTTTAACGTGACGGAAAGCTGGCTCATGTGTTTTGTCATCTACAATTCCTTTTTAAATTGACTTTTTTTTCTTAAAGTCACTATGCTCAGTTAAAAATTAATTGCTAAGCTAAGTGATCATCTGGTATATAAAAGTTGAAGATAGAGTTAATGTTTTTGTTTTAGAAAGGGAAAGGAAAGCATTAGGGGGAAAACACATTGCAGATCTAGAACATAAAAAGCATTATGTGGCATAAGTAGAACAGTGTGTGTACTAACATTTTGATGGCAGAAGTGGTGCACTGCATATTGTTCTTGGAAGCTCTTGTTTTTAAACTGACTTGCAGGATCACATAAGAAATAAAATGAAGCATAC
This sequence comes from Mohoua ochrocephala, assembly GCA_013398855.1. Classification (NCBI taxonomy): domain Eukaryota; kingdom Metazoa; phylum Chordata; class Aves; order Passeriformes; family Acanthizidae; genus Mohoua; species Mohoua ochrocephala. The sequence continues at coordinate 337,439 of VZTA01013818.1, read as the reverse complement.
TCAGCTTTGTTGCAACAAAGGCTTGGCAAGATCAATATAGCAATGGTACAGGCAATTTGCTGTCAGTGTTTCTTTTTTAATAGCTCTACTTGGGAGATATAAAATGGTATGTAAAATGTGAAGACATATGCATTTTTATTTCTTTCTCCCACTATTTTGCAAATTTATTTTCTGAAAGTCTATGTTTATAGAGTACAACAAAGTGTCATCTTGTCAAGTATGATCCCTTGCCTGTTAGACTGAAGCTGCTCTTGTAACACAAAAAGTGAAAGTTCCAAAAACTCTAGAAATTCAAAATAAGTATATGTTTTTTGTTTCTGTGGATTGGGACATAATCAGTGAAGTTCTGCCTTGAAACCTCTGTGGTGTAGGAGAAGGGGATTTGCACCTCAGGGTTCGACATAGGCAGTAGTGACAAAATATAAGTGTTCTGCAAATACCGAAAAATCCATGGACTTTCTTCCATTAATGGAAATCCTCAGAACTGCTTGTAAGGAAATCCAAAGGAAGAGGAAGAGGCTTGGGAGGGTCTGCAAGGTTCCCACAGGGAAATGGAGTCCGAAGGCTGAGCTGAAGAAGACAAGAATTTCCGATATTTGTCTACTCTGCCTTCCATGTCAATCTCTTGCTGACTGGTTTTTATCCAGTTTCCTGAAGTCAAGGATAGAACCTGGATTTAGAGCCTGTGAGGTGAAATGCATCAAAGTCGCATTTTTGTCTTACTTCTTAACTAGCTCTACAGTCTGCTTCTTGTTTTGACTGACTGTCCTTGAGTACTAACAGGAATGTGAGTAAGCAGCACAGCCTTTTGGCCTATTGGTTGTTCTCGTGTAGATCCAATTGGAAAGAAAATTAAATTAGTGCTGTTTATGTTTGGAGAGTGGTGTGAAGCCTTGGAGCAATTTTTTTGTTTATTGCACTGAGGTTTGTCCCTAAGGGAAAAGGCAATTCCCTGATGCTGTCTGCTAGATGCAAAACTGAAGAAGTCAACAATTTCAAAATGTTTGAAAAAATTTTCCGTCACACTTTCTGGATCTTGCAAAATGAGCTTTGGTTTTAATGAAGCTTAAAATTGGACGAAAAGTATGTAGAAGTTTAATGTATTGTGTCAAGTCCTTTCTTGACACAAATTTGATTTCTCTCTATATATTTTTAGTGACACGGAATTCTCAGGTCTTTTCTTAAACCAGCAAGGACCAGTATGAGTCAGAGTAATTTTATGTCTTACAAGCAGGTACCCTTGGTTTAAAATTGCTTTTACAGTTATGCTTTTATAGTACCTTTTCTAAAGAAAGTTTGAGTTTTCATAGTTACGTCATGTGATACTTTCCTTTTCTTTTTTTGCAAACCAGGGAGACATACTACAGCTGTCTTCATATAAACAGTGTATAAATCAGCAAAGTGCTACTTGGATTCTTACATTTCTAAATAAGTTAGAAAATGTCATGAGTTACGTTTTTTATTTACTAGCTGGGGATTAATTTTTTGAGTCACACTGCTGAATCTGCATGATTATTAACTTTAGCTGTGGAAACCAAAGGTGGTCAGATATGATGCAACAGTGTTGTCTCTTCCCCACCTGTGTGTGGCTGGCTACGGAGAACAGAATTCCATTGTCATATATGCCTGCTGGACCTGCAGGGAGTGGAAAAAAAGTATTTGAATTGGTTTCCTGACTTCGAACCAATTATTGACCACTAATACTCAAATAAGAAGAAAAGATGTGTTCGTTTTGTTCCCGTCGAGGTGGTCCCACTCTCAAAAGTCCTCTTGGCACTGCACCAAGTTCTGGTGGCAGTTTCTGAGCTGATGACTTGAACCATTTCAGTGACACGAATTTCTCACACCCAGGCAGCAAATACAGTCTGTCTGCATGTTTTGCTTCAATGAAATCCTTTATTTAACAGCTGGTAGCATATCAGTCCTTTTTATAATTTATGGTTTCAAACCGACTTTGGAACAGTATTTTGAGAATTTAAATTTAAATAAAACAAATTGACTATGAGAGTGTGATAGAAATAATAATTTATATTAACTTCATTCCATTCCACCCCTCTTCCGCTGAAGTTTAGGTCTTGTTCTAGAAATTAGCAGATGACTTTAGAAAGGCTCCGGGACACAGTCTCCTCGTTGCAGTGTTGGTGCAGTTGATTTCAGTTGCTTGCGGTTTTCTTACATGATTTTTCAGAAAATGTGAAGTGCCCCAGTACAGGGCAGTCTCTTTGGGGGAGTGAGAAACTCTCTCACTTCATACTTAGAGACAAAGTGATGGCAACATGTCCTGCTGCTCTGCCACAAGTGTTTTAGGGTAAAAATGCTCATGCTCAGGGCTGCAGTGAGATTCTCTGTCTTAGTCTTTCTATATGGAAGTCTTGGCCTCTCAGAACTTCAGAAAGCTGGGATATTATTTTATATTAGTTTTAGAGATACAAGAAAGAAAATATTTTTAAATTTCTGCTTAATACTCCCAAATAATGTAAGTAATATGGTTAGGAAAATCTTATTTTATAAAACAAAATTTGTAGATAATTAGATTTTATCTTATTATTTCAAATCCAGGGATCCCCAGCTGAGTTGCTTAAACACGTGACTGTGTATATAAGCTCTACTTGCTCTGCGTGAGTTCAGATGTATTATTTTTTGTATGTCTGGTGTTCAGAAGAGGCAACTGAAATGTTCTGGATGAAGCTTCTCCAGGTGTCAGAATCCATAAATTATGTATCAGTTTTCCTTGTTGTCCTGATTTACTTCATGCAAATCCATAATCAAAGCAGAGGTAGTTTGTGTTGAACAGCAAATGAATAGGTTCACTTAGAGGTGATTGCTTCTAAATGCAAAGGAGTCTCACAGGTGTTCTAGGTAACACGAGAAAATAAGTTTTACAAAATCTGGATGAAACTACTTATTAGCAACATCTACTGCTTGTTTTTCTGGACGTGAAATTGCGTTGGATTTGGTATTTATTAACTCCAGAGGATGTGAGAGAGGGACAACAAATGAATTTTTAAGTCCATCAAGAGGCAGATTAGGAACACGTATGTCTGTATTAAATCAAACATGCTGTATGGGATAAGGACATTGGTCTGTGGGCTCTGTTGAGCTGTCATTTGCTGCCCAGTCCTGTTTGCAGAGTAAGGAGTATTCTGTCTGAGTTTGCCTTGCGGTATTGGACCTCTAATGAATAAAATGTAGACTGTCCTGAAAAAACATCCCATGCGAAGCCAAAGGAGCTGTTCAAGTTTGGGTGGGCTGCTGATGTCAGAGAGGAATGTGCCCGGTGGTTGTGGGGTGAAAAGCAGATTCAGGGAACTGGCTTGTGTTTGTGTTGGCTTGGTGCTCAGACATTCCTCCTCCTCCCCACACCAGTTCCCAGCTGTGCTCCTGCCAGCCCTACCAGCTTCCTTAGCAATGTTCCGAGGGGCTTCCTTTGCTGCTCCCATAAATACCATGCAGAAACACTTGATCCAATGCTTCACCAAACAAGTTCAGTGTCCTTTTATGCATTCACTTTGTGCCATTCAAGTTTATACTCAGATGTGGTGACCTGCAAGCTATAGGCAGGGTCTGGAAATACAGAGAAGCGTTTAAAAAGGAATAAAATAGGTTTGCTGGAATACTGAGCTTTAGTTTTCTCTTCCTTCATTATTATTTTTTAGTTTTTCTGTCAAGTTTTTTTTCAGTGCATCTTTTTGAAACTACAACCCTGCACTTGGACAGACTGACCCTACCTCTCATCGCCCAATAAATCAGTGTACTCACAGCATCAGTTGTAAAATATCCCGTTTCTTAGTTAAATAACTGCAGCGCTTTAAAGGCTTTGGAACTAAAAGCCTTACAGTGTTTCACCTTTCTACCAAAAAAGTCTTCATGTGGTTTTAACATTAATAACAGGGAGAGATAATTTACCATCTTCTGGCAGATTCCTGGCTTGGCAGATCAGGCTTTCTTCACACAGGAACTTAGGTTGCAACCCCCCAGTGGCAGCCAGCCTGTAAAGGAGGTCTCTGCAGGGCAGGAGTCCCAGTGGCCCGAGTTTCACTGGGGCTGTGTCTCACAGCCCAGCTCGTTGCTCTGCAGAGCAGGGAGGCCAGAGCCACAGCTTGCTGGGCTGGTGTAGCCCTTGGGTATCCTCTGCCAGAAGCCGTCCTGCCCAGCCGTTCTGGAATTCCACCGTGTGGATTTATTGGCTCTGGTAGTGTTGTTTCTGGTGGAGGTCTGTCCACGTGCAGCACCTCCAGAGGTGAATGAAACCCTCTGTGTCTCCACTGACGAGTGGAGGGGTATCAGTGGCTTTTGTCACCATGGCTTACATTTTCCTTCAGACCTCTAAATCCTCTGGTGTCAATAAATTGTGTTCTGCTGCAGTGTAAAGCATGTGAGTCTTCTTGTTGAAATCAAGGTACTGTGTTCCTTATGCAGCCTTTAATTAGGAAAACGTGAAAAAATAAACAGCTTTTATAAAAATGTTCTGACCTACAAGTGGATTCTGTCCTGGAGAAAATCCATTTCTGGGACAGTCTTGGCACACTTTGTTAGATCGAATTCTGGATTAAGTTTCTACTTGTTGCTCAGATCAATCCCTGATTGCCATCCCCTGCTTAAAGTTCAGCAGAAGTAATTCAGCAGAGGCACATGTATGTCCTTTGTAAAACATTAGAGGGTTTCTAGGGTGATAAATGTTATATGCCTGAAAGTCTTTACATTGCAATTTGGGATGCACTGATGCTGTGAAGGTGTGAAGATTAGAGACAATGTTGAAACTATTTCACTCATTTACGTGCTCTCTTGGTATATTTTTTAATGTACAATTTTAAAATACTTGATTTTCAGGTAATTAAAATGCTCTCTTGGTGTACTTTTTGATGCATAATTCTAAAATACTCCCTTTTCAGGTGACAATGGCCAGAATTGGGATTAACGAGGGTCGCTCAAAGGAGACCTGTGAAACGATACTTTTTGCTCTCCGAATGGCCACGTGGAATCAGATTTTAGATCCCTGGGTGTATATTCTTCTCCGGAAGGCTGTTCTTAAAAACCTGTACAAGATCACAAGTGGATGTTGTGGTGTGCACGTCATAAACTTACACATGTGGGAACTCAGCTCCATCAAGAATTCTCTGAAGGTTGCAGCAATATCAGAGTCACCAGTAAGTTCCAAACAGATAAACCAACGGCCTCTCAGCTCTATGGGACAATAAAGTTTAACTCAGTCTATGAAGAGATGATGGAGGCAACGCTTCTACATGGGCAGTATCTTAAAATGAGTTCCAAGGCTCAGTGGTTTGGCAGTTGTTTTAAATTGTGAGTGGTTTTCTATCGTTGCTTAGCAGTTTGATATTGCTGCTCCAAAAGATGCCATTGAATGTTTTAATTCACTTTAGAATACATCCCTTCCAAAACTGGTAGTAGAATGTTAAATCATCTATATTTTTCCCTTCCATGTACTAAGGTGAAGAGGGCTCCTTATAACACTCCCCACCAAACCTTTCACCTTAACAGACTTCTTACAAGTGCAAAAGTGATCTCCAGGGTGATTTTTAAAAGGGGGGTAGATTTTTTCTACCAGACATACCCCCAAATCCTTTGCCAGAGTCACTGTTTATTCTAGAATAAAGTCAAGCATCCTTTCTGTAAGGGTATTCTATGCTCCTAGGCATTGAATTTACCAATTGTATGTATAAAAGACATTTTACTTATGCCCAGTTTATTAAATGATCCACTTTGCTTGGTTCATTGACTTGACCTCTTAATTATTTACTGTTCCATGAATTTTTGGGAGAGCTGCAAACTTCATCAGTGTTAGTGTTCCTTTCAAATCACTGACAAAACCTGAGGTTCCCTGTGGGAACACAGAAGCAGATGAGCTCAGTTTCCTTATAGTTATGTTTTGAGGTGTATTGGTGAGCTTTTAGTCATTTCAACACATTTTGTTGAAACTGACAGGCATAAAGCAGTGGTTAGTCTGTGAAAATAGTAGTTTCCCCCTCCTTCCCAAACTGAAGGATGATTCTGGAAGCGTTCCCCTAGTGCATGTACTGAAATACTCATGTGGTACATAGGCTTCATTTGTAAAAAGTCACATGTGTGTCGTGAAAATGTGTGTGACCAAATGAGCACCTCTGCAGGGAACTGCTTTGGGAGCAGGGTTTTGTTTGTGAAAGCAAACTGAATGCTCAGTTTTTGCAGGGTCTGTGTCTGAAGAGTTGAGAGCATTCAATGTATTTGAAGGCACCAGAAAATTTTCAGGACAACTTCACACAGAAGGCCCTTCGCCTTTAATGCTGCTAAAAGAAGCTTTGGTTTTTGTGACTGTGTGCTGTTCAGAAGCCAAAAATGAGAGATACTGTTTTAAGATAGGTCTATGTTATTTTTACCTACTTATCTTCAAATAACTACATTAGTGAAGTGTTGGTATATTTGAACAAAGTAGTTAAAAACAGATTCACTAAGAAGACAATCTGAGGGACCAAAACTATTCACAAAGTACAAATTCATGTTGTATGTGAGAATAGTTCATAAGTCAGCAAATGAAAACCCAAAAGGTTTAAGCATTTCTTTTTTTTAAATTTTTTTTTCAAGCTATTTCCTTTTTGTTTTAAAAAGGTTGAAAAATGGGTGGGTTAAATAACCCTGTAATGAAACGGCTTCATTCACCCCAAAGAGTTTCTGTATGTGATTTTGTTTTTGTCAGTCATAGTGCTGATAAACTGTGGGCAGATGTGATGCTAGTGTAAGTTCTTCACTATTGCTTCACGTGAGTTCTGCTGAAATCTAGAAGCATTCAGTCAGTGCTCAACTTGGCTTTTTCATTTCGTAGAATGTGATGTCAGTGTATCTGTTGACATAAATTATTTGTTCCTTATGGAAGATTGTTGTTTTAGCAGCTGCAAAATAATGTTGGTCTGTAAATTGTTGAGATATTTGATTGGTGAATGAAGCTTGAAAATGTTCCATTTTGTTATGTGAATAAGTGTAGCTTGTGTTGCTCATTCTGGTTGGCTTGTAAAACAACAAAGCAAAGGTTATATGTATATGTGATTTCTTATATTTTGTGTACTAATACACGTTGAATGTAAATTGCAAAGCCTCATTAAAGTTATCAAACGGTATCCTGAGAGTTGTGGTGGTTTTGTGTAACAAAAAAGATCCCAAGTTATTAAAAATAATCCTTATGACAAAAACCCTCGCACTGGATTCAAGCCAACCACTGCCATTCCCACGTGTGCTGTCAGTTGTGAAGGCAGAGAGGAGGCCAGTGAGAATTCAGATAAGAGGTACCAGTGTTTGCACACGGCTGCTGCATGAGCTGCCCAGGGCACTTGGTGCTCTGAGGCAGGCAAGGTCACGTTCTGATGACCCATGCTTAGAAAATGCAAATAAAAGCAGAAATGAGGCAATTTAGTGCTTGAGATGAAAGTATTTTTTATCTAAATATCTGCCTGTGTTTCACATACACCATGAATCCTGAAAAAAAAGTGAGTTTTGCTGTTAATATTTTGCCTTCCTCAGTGATGTGATAGCCTGCAGAGGCAGCTCAGGATACAGTCACCCAAGGACCTGTTACCGCTGAAAGTGGCTGGATTATCATTTCATTTCATCTCACAGAAGAGCCAGCAATGTGCTGTGTTGTATGATTAGCAAGTTATATGTTTTATGGAATATGAGATTATTAAAAAAACAGTGGGATGGCTTCACATTAGGATCTGAGTATTGCCCAGGCAGGGAGCAAAGGACAGGCTGCTTAGTGATGTGCTGATGATCTCTTTAGAGGCTGGCTAACGATGTGAGCAGTCATGAGCTGCCTATTTACTGCTGGCAATAATTAGTGCCTCCAGAGCAGGCAGGGACAGTAAGTGCTCTGGTGGGAAGAAAGTGAATCTCATTTCTGACTAATGACTGAGGAAATCCTCAGGGTGGGAGAATATTTTAATCTAATTGGGATTTTAAGCAATGGCAGGCTATATAAGGAGGCGCGTTATCCTAAAATGAGGTCCTAGCCTGGGCTGAATCAACTTGCTGAAGGAAAGAAACCATCAGTAACCAGTTGCTCATCACGGGGATTATGCAAATACCTGTAGTTTGTTACCTGGATACAAAGATGGAGAGCAAGGTTCAAGGTCTTTTAGATGTGATTCTTGAGACAAAGGGTCCACCTTGTGTTTTTCTTTTCAGATATCTGTATATTAAGTGTTTTTATTAGTTTGGTCTGATACGTTAGCAACAATTTCAGGAGTAGCAGTATGTACCAGCTCTGTAGCCATGGTGATCCTTTAGGACAAGATGTTGGGGCCTTTCAGATGTGCCTTACCTGCCAATGCACTGCTCCAGGATGTTACAGGTAACACAGCACTTCACTGAGTAATGGCATAGATTGGAATGAGATTTGATTTTTTGGGAAAAGTGCTCAAATGCCAAGGGAATTTACAATGCCCATGGTGACTTTTATTGCTTCCTTGAAAAGCCCCAGATGCTTTTCAATTTTAACTTCTGCAATCTGCCACCATTAAAAATGGCAAAACTGGTCTTTCTTTTCAGCAAACAATGACTTTCTATTAAGGGTTGTTGCATTATATTGAGGAAAGTATTTACTCTTTGAACAGACAATGTTTTCCTGCTGGATGTCAGTTATTTTTGATACTTACTAGGAAATTTTAAAATACTAATAGTGTAATGCTGTTTCAACAGTGAGATAGAAGAGAGGCTGTTTAAAATGCATTTTGTGTTCTTGAGATAACCCCAAGTTTACTACTATAGTGAGGAATAGCTGCAAGAAGAAAAAGCAGTCATGAGTTCCAGTACCCCTCGGCCATCAGCTCAGGCTGAGGGTGTATCTCAGGTGGAAAATATTGCCCATTGGTGCCGTGTTGATTGGCTCAGTAACAACATGCTTTGTATTCTCATAAAAACGACTTTTTAAAGGTGTGTTGCTCCTTACCAGTGGCTGCAGCAGTGTGGGGAGTGGTGGTGACAGGTGGTGTGTGTCTCACGGGTTCTTGTCTTGGACACTGGAGCCGGGCAAACAATGGGTAAAATATCATATTTGATTCTCTGCATGGAACAGCCACTATCACAGCTTGCTTTCTGTGACCATTAATACATCCAGTTGGTTAATTTGGAGGGAGACCTTTTTATGTTCTAAACAGAACAATTCAGACTATCAAGTAAACTGCTCTCTCTACACCAAAATTTTTGCTGTTGATTTTACTCAGTTGTTTTGGGACCCCGTGCCCTTGGTGGGAGGAGGTCAGGCTGGTGAGCAGGACCTACACTTGCTTGTCATTAGAGGTCCTTAAATGTAACTCCCAGATTCTTTAACTCATACTTTCTTCAGGCATTTCCAAGCTTTCCTGGTTATTTAATTAGGTCTCAATTTTTTTGGTGAAGGCTGTAAGGCAATGACTGTTGCAGGCCTTTATCATCTGTTATTGGTTTGTCCTTGGCAAGTAGTAATCCATACTTTTTCTGGTTTTGAGTTCACTTTAATCGTGTCTGGGAAATCAAAACAGATTTGGAGTTTGAACCTTTTGTAGCTGGTGTTCTGCTTTTATGCAGGTGGATGCAATACACATACACGGTCCACAGTTTCTGGCTCAGGTGTCTTGAATGCTATCTCTAAGAACAAAGTTTATTAGGTTTTTTTGGGGTTTTTTTGTTCCCTTAAGGGATGCCATAGGAAAAAGTTCCATCCAGCTCTGGAAAAATGTAGAAGGGATTTATGTTTAGAAGAGGTAGGCAGTGCAATCAAGGAACAGATCTGCTGGCGGAAACAGGGATTTGAGCATAGAGTCTGAAAATTGTGCAAGCCCTAAACCATTAGGGTCTTACTCAGTACAGTTTATTCATAAGAAACCGAAAACAAACAAACATAATATTTGCAGCAAGTTACAGGAAGAATTAATAACACAAAAATGCCAAAGGTCGAGTCAATCACAACTGTTTGCTGTAATAGATCTGACCCTCCTCGTGTGGGGGAAAGGCTTCCTGTAAACACTTCAGCAACTCCAAGTGGTGATGCTTTAAGAACAAACCCATTTGCTTCACTTGTCCCTTTCTACTGCCTCCTGCAAACAAAATGACGTCTGAAGCGATTGGACAATGATTAAATATTAAAAGTATAATTTCAAATGCAATTTAAAAATTGTTTATAATTAGGATAAGTTAAAGAGTGACATAGATATATGAAAGACTTAGTTTCTTAAAGTCACATTCATGGAGTCTTTAAAAAAAAGTCCTGTGGCTGCAGGAATATAAACATGTATCTATCTATCTGTTTAATTTCAGCACCATGGTTGCAAAATAAATACTTTCTACAGAAGTTTACAAAAATGAATCCATTTCAATTTTTTTAAAAAAACCAACCTACTTTGAGTAGGAGGCTGACAAGTTAAAATACTTGAGGCAAAAAATTGTTACAGTAAAACATCTCTACGAAGCAGCTACCCTTCCCAGCAAAAGTTTATGCGTGTGTATTTACTTTCTTGTGAAGGCAGCGGCAGAAAAATACTTTAAATTCTGTTGTAAATGATAAATAAGATATTTGTAATCTGAAACAATTTCTTCATTGGATTGCATCTTTCAGTCCTATTTTTGCTTCAGACGTGCTGAAGGCAGAGCTGTGTGGAAGTGAGGGCTCCAGCAGGAGAATGTAGAACAGTCCATGCCAAAGCAGCCCGGTAGCCCAGCGTGGAACTTTTGCAATGACACTTGGGCGAGTGAGAAAGTCTAAATTTAATTTCAGGATTCAAATTTATTTTTATAATTCCTGATAAGAAGTGATCTCCTGTAATTTCTAGGATGCCTTAATTTTTATCCATGAAGCTCCCCAGGTGCCTGAGACACCACATGCTGTCTGTTGCTCCTGGTCTATGTAACACAGGCACAAGAGGAAGATGAAGAATACAGAACTTTACTCCATGATTGCCTGAAGCAATTCAACCCTTGCTTCCTAAAACAGTAATTTGACATTTTTCATCTCTGTTGAAGATAATCTGTTTTGTCTTTAAACTGAAAGAGGGTAGATTTAGATTAGCTATTGGGAAGAAATTCTTTCCTCTGGGGGCCGTGAGACACCGGCACAAGTTGCCCAGAAGAGTTGTGGCCATCCCATCCTTGGAAGTGTTCAGGATCAGATTGGACAGGGCTCTGAGAAACCTGGTCTAGTGGACGGTGGGCAGGGGGGTTATATTTCTAAATTTTTTCATGTTTCTTGCACAAGTTCTCAGCCACGTGTCCCAAATCAGACTTGTTGTCAGTGCAGCTAATTCTAATCTGTGTTTGTGGTTGATAGAACAGGATTTCTTGTTGCTGTGCTTGCTTTTTGACACACTTGTGCCTTCTAAAATCTTTGGTGCACTCTATATTTCTGATAAGTGAAGTTCTTTGTGGTTACCCTTCTTGCAGCTGTGTTGCTTGCAATCAAGGGACTTCAGCAGTGATCCCTTTTAGTTTCAACTTTGAGCAGTCCAAACCAAACAACCTCTTTGATTGCACATCCTGAAACATTTAACGGAGCACATTAACGTTGCTCCTTTATTGTTTTACATCATTTCCTAGAAGAAAATGGTCAGTTTGATGAGAATGCGATGGCAGTATCAAATTTTACACGATGTAAAATAAAATGTCTCCTTCAGATTTATCTCCTCCAAATGCACCCATGTGTTACGTGATTCTTCGCAAATACCTTTAACCTGGAGATACTTTTTGCAGCTGTACAGCAGTCCGTAGAATCAGAAACTTGCAGACTAATAACAAATGGAAGAACAATGGTAAAAGTTTTTTTGGGAAAAGCTGAAATGAAGAACTCCACATTTTCTTTCTGAGTGATTTAGAAAATAGTCTAAGGTGTCTGAATCTTAATCTTACGTATGGTGCCTTACTGGTCCTCTGCCTCCCTCATTTACAACCACCATGCAAGGACTCGTGTCGTGCAAATAGTGAGGATTCTTGAGAAATGTAGCAAAATCTCCAAGAAAGAAATGCAACCCCTTTTAAAATAAAATTATTTCATTAAAAAATATTTATAAACTGCATGAGGTCGATCACAGCTCATTGTTCTCTACTGCTGTCTGTTTGAAGAGTGCCAAGTCAAAGCAGCTCGGGGGTGTGCTTGGTGTGCCAGAGCCACAGGTCCCTGGCACCTGCTCTTTGAGCAACCCATCCAGTGGGTGTGAGTAGGAACTAATGGCCGGAAGGAAGGAAAGTGGTCTGGATGATTTAACCTGCAAGTTGGACAGGGCATTCTCATGTGTCTAAGAACTGTGTATATTTTTGTACAGAAATGTCAGTCACTGTACGTTAATCTTCTCTTCCAAGGAATCATTAATCCACTTGAGGGAGAGACTAATGATTGCTGTGGTGTTTTACTGGTTCAGTACCATGGAAGCAGTAAAACGATTTTTAAAGTATTTGCAATGTTTAGTATTACACTTTATGTGGTATGCTTACTGCAAGCCTATTCCTCTTGTAACCACTGTCAAGAGTTCACATTGACTTTGATGGAATGGTTTTCAGTTCTAGAAGAGTTGGCAGAGGTGTAGCAAAACATTTACTACTTGAAGAAATACTGATATATTTTAAAATTACTTCCTTCTACCAAATAACTTACAACTTGGCACAAGATAATTCCATAAAACATCACTCACTGCTTCATTTCACTCCCAAATAAATGTTCACATTTAACCATGTTTGGCTGGTGGGTTTCTGCTTCCATAAGTGTCATCTTGGAAAATAGTTTATTTCCCAAGAAAATTTCCAATAGTTTATGAACTTTCAGTGATCTGGAAGAAATGCACTATGTGATTTGCAAATACATAGAGGACGACCAGGTTTCTCCCCGGAGCCTTTACAAGCTATTTCAAAAATTTCTGATTTCATAAGAAAGTAAAAAAAAGAATTCCAAGTGAAAGTTATCATCATTCATATTTAAAAAGTTACTTTTGTTCTTAAAACACTTCAGGTCACCAAGCAGGAACTCTGCTTTTTGCTATAATTAAGCCGAGGTGGTTCTTCCAACTTGTGTGCCTCTTCTTTATTAAGAATTATCCAACTCACTGTAACTAATTTTAGAGGATGATATTTTTATCAAGGGAAAATGAATTATTGTTACAGGGATATCCCAGTAATGAACTATCATCTGCTGCGTCAAGGAGCTGTACTCATTTTTGGTCAGCAGTTTGTGCTATGTATTGTCGTGAAATGTCAGCAGTTCATGATAAATGGTCTGAGTTTCGGGCGGTAATCTGCAGAAAAAGAACATCCTGAGTCAAAGCCTTGTTAGGGTTATATGTGAGTGCTGGCGGCTCCTGTCAGTGAGTAATTAGTGTTGCAAGGTCATGCATGCCATGTTTCGCTTAGTTCATTTTTCTTTCTCAGATATAAGAATTAGAAATGCCATTTTAATTTTAGAGCTGTGAATAACAGGAGACTCAGCCCAGGATGAATGTGTCTGTGCACCACATATTTTCCAAAGAAATACACAATTACGGTAATTCTGTAGTGTAAAGGTTCAGCAGTGAAATAGATTAGGGGTTGCCAATGATATTCAAAGTTATTATTTGCATGCCTTTTTAATTTTCTAACACAGAAAAGGCTTAGGAAGTGTAAATCAAATCAAGAATCATGTCATACTGTTGAAAGTACATGTCTAAGTCTGATCTTAGTGCTAGTGTGAGAACTGGATCCTGGATATGTTAATCGTAAGTGAGATCACAGAACATCTGGAAAAATCCTGGATGACAAACCAAGCCAATAAGACTTCATAAAAGGTAAAAAAACTCTCAAGTGTGGTGTTGTCTGGTATACTTGTTTTCAGAAAAATTATGCAAAGAACAGATGGGGAAAGTTACAGCTGTAGCCGCCTTGGATTTCAAAACAGCTTTTGACAGAGTCCAGTGCCCTGGCCTGAATGGATGTGCTTAGTCCGTATCTTCATATCTAAATCCTTATCTCCAAACAAGGAAAAAACTTGGCTGGGGACAAGGAAAATTGTCTAAAGTGAGTTAAATGACAGTGTCACACACATGGCAGCCGAACCCCAGCCAGAGGAGTCCCTGTTTGTGACCGTGCCCCTGCCAGGAGACAAGGCCACGTGGCAGCGTTTCCCATCTGTTTCATGCTGCAGGTTGCTTCAGAGAGACCCCAGATAAATCCCACTTGTCAGCACTCCCCACGGTCCTCCGAGTGATGCTGCCGTGGTCGGGATGTGGTGCTTCAGCAGTGGCAGGATGCCGAGGAAGCCCTTTGAGGGCGGGGGACATTGCTGAGCACAACTGCCCTGACGTGTGAGCATCCTCGGGAGGCTGGGTGGGACAGCAGAAAGCCCTGCCAGCCTCCAGCATCTGCAGATCCACTCTGCAACTTCCGTGGTAGGTGAAATCCCTTACTTATACTCAGCCAGGATGAGAAACGTTGGCCTAAAGCCGGCATGGTGAGATGATTGTGAAAAAGGAGGAAAAAAAGTCAGTCCTGTAGTAGATTTTTTTAAAAATAGTCAAACATTTCATTTGAAGTACAGTTCTGTAAGAACGTGCTACACAGAGGGCAACACTAGTAAGGCACGTATTCCTCAGGGAGACTCAGGCCACCTGAGAGTAATAACTAATTATAAATGTTCCTACTTACCTCAAGTCTTACTATGTGCAGTCAGAACAAAGAAATTTCTCAAACAAGCCTGCGTGGAAGGTAGGCACATCTCTCGGGAGCAGAATAGGAATTCCTTATTTACTTGAGGCACTTGGTTTTCCTGCCCCAGGTGGCTTAATAAAATCATCCTGCAATGTGGTCGGTAATTTCTTGTCAAGGAGTTCACCTGGAGCGTAGCAATGTCGGAGAGAGGTGAGTACACAAGCAAAAAGTCCACATAAATTCAAGGGACATCAGCATTTTCTGTGGAAAGTACTACTTCTACTTTTGTGAATTTGAAGAGAAATTAAAGAAAGTCTGGGTGATTTTGTGATGGTATTTCTTCTGTTATGTTATACCTGATAGGGGAGAAATATTCTTTTCATTTTATTTGTTCTGAAAGTGGGACTCATTTGTGAGGAGATCTCAGGTTCTATAAATCCACATATAGTAACAGTGCCCCTTCAAATTCAGATTTATTAAATGCAAATGTTGCCCATTTGGGACTGAATCAATTATTTTTACTCACATGGAAAAACAGTGTAATTGGTACTCATAGCCTACTGCAGAAGAAACGACCACAAAAGCAATCCATTAGAAAGAGGAAAATCTTTCCCTAGCATTTCGTTCAGCGCTCCTATTGCCAAACTGTCTTGTAACTTCTGTTTTTCGTCTTTCCTCTATTATGATGCCTCTTCTCCATTTTAATTGCTTTGTATTTTCGTTGTCGCTGGTGGGGATTTATGGCAGCAGTAATGAGAACTGACCCTGTTACCCTTCTGGTACACTTTTGTGTCCTAGTTCTTTCCCCCAGCTGTCCGTCTCTACTGCTTATCTTTGGGATGATGAAATGCTCATCTTCTCCGCTGTTTTTTTCATAAGCAGCTACCAGCAAGCTCCATGTATAGTGTCTTTCAGAATAAGAAGTGATGTAAAAACAGTGGGTTACAACAGAATAAACAAACAGAGAACCACTATCAGTCAAATGCACATGGCAAAGGACTGAGTGTAACATGATGCAGTGTTCTTTGTACTGCACATTCACAGCTGCTGTCCTCTCAGCCTGTCTGCTCTGCAGATCAAGGAGTGCAAGGACAGGTGTTGTGACTGTCACCTTTTGGAGAGTATTTCTCTTTGGAGGGCACGTGCTGGACAGAACTAAGTCTCACCTGGGGGGGCATGAACAGTGCCTGTAGTCCCATCCCCTCACTAGGAAGGTCTGCTTGGCCAAAGGAATCCCAGCAGCTTTGCTGGAGTTCCCCTGCTTTTTCCACAAGGAGCAACAGTGAGAACACGAGGGGAAATGAGGACTGTGCCACTAATGAAATGACTTTTATGAGCTATGCTTGCTAATTCCTTTTTTTTCTTCCCCGCAGTATTAACAAACATTTATTACTGCTTGCAGACAAAATGAGAAATGACAGTGGTCATGTTCTAAAAATGGATTCTCCAATGTCTTTTCAAACTGCCATAAACTCTGCTACCAGTTTAGAGTGGCTTGTTCTGATCTGGAGATGAGTTATGTTTACTGTGATGGATTCCACTGCTACTAACCCATGATGATTCACATCACAGTCTTTCATGAGTGCCTCGTGTCTGCTCGCCTCTTTAATGCCTCAAGTAAACATGACAGTCCACAACGGCATAGCCTGCCTAAGATAAAAATAAATGTGTGAGTAGGGTTAAGACAGTGATGCTCAGTAATGTCTCTTGGGCTGAAGACAGTAAGTTCAAGTTTTGCCATCCAGAGGAAAGGAGGGTCTGGGTGAGTTCTTCAGTCATGGTTATGAGGGAAGCTTCTGCTTACCTGGGGAAAATGCATAAGTAGACATCCCATTCCCCCCAGATGTATTAATTTATGCTAAACTTGTTCAGTATTTGCTAATAGCTCTGTATGCCACTATTCTACTCTTCACCAAAACAATTTTGGGGTTGCAAGAAAAAATGCAGTCACAAAGCATAGGCTCCACAGGTTTCTGGTTGGTTTTTCACCACTAAAAATGTACATTTCTGCCCCTTTGTTTGACTCTGCTCAGTTTTTTTGATTGGATGATTTATTTATATTTAAAATAATTTCTAATTAAAAATTCCCTACAGCAGCAGAGATCTGACAAATATTTATCAAAATCTTTGCAATCACTCTAAACTTATTAATCTCTGAACAAAATCCCATATGCATTAAAAGACTAATCTGACAGGTATCCTCTTGACACAACATGACAAAACACAAAAATAGAACCTTGATTCTTTAAAAATACTCCAAGGCTGTAAACGAGCCCGTTAGAAGACTTTATTGTCTTTCATCCAACAACAAAACACAGATGCCTTCTTTGGGGCCCAAACTGGATGTTTTAACACCAAGATCCAAATCTTCCAGCCAGCTTCATTCCTCCAGACTGCATGTTTTCCTAATTTATTCAAAACTCTTTGCATGATAATTGTAACTAACTTGAATCTTTCCAGTTAAAACTGTTGTGGGACCCTAAGCAGAAGGAAAAAGCTGGGATTGTGGAGTAGGTAAAAAAAGCAAGACAGAATGAAGATTTTCTTTAGGCAGCTTTAAGAGATTTTGAAAGATAATGAAAATTTACATTTTTATTAAAAAAACAAACTTTGTTTATTTTCAAAATATTAGTAATGGGCACAAACTGCTATTCAGTCCCGAGTCCATGTTCACTAGAAGTTGAAAAATGTCATGTGTTACTGTTTTTAATGGTCACATGACCTGTTTGTTGTATCACCGTAGCACTCAGGGTAAAAAGCCAAGTGTAAGATGTTCTCTAACTATCTACATTGTTTTTTACTTGTGGGATCTTGGGATTCTCAGTAAATGTAGAATGAGACACAGAGTTCTGAAGCCATTAGAGAGAATTCTTTTTACTAACACCTAGTTCTCTTTTTTTTTTTGTATTCTATTTTAATAGAAAAAAGTTTCTTCAAATAACCTGAAAGATGTGATACAGATTTATGTGAAGTTCAACTTCCCATTACACTTCAGAATTCAGAAATGGCTGAAACACAATTTATTTTACTTTTTCACTTATTATTTGTTGTGGAAATTCAAGTGCTGTCCTCTGTGTTGGTGCCATGGTTGATTTTTTTCTTTTCTTTTCTTTTTCTTTTTTTTTAATGTACCAAGAAATGTGGATTTTGATTCTCTTGAATGTTCAGGAATATATTTGGGCACTGAAGCCATGGAGACCTTTTTTAATGATGCTCACCTTATCTTAATTTCATTGTTGTCAGTGAGAAGATAAAGGGATTTCCTTTCAGTTATGTGTCAGTAAATCAACAGATGCTCAATGATACAGCAGTCAAACTAGGCAAAGACGCTCGCATGATTTTCATTTTTTAAATGTTATTCAAACTCAGCCACAAAAAGCCCTATGAGCTTTTATATTTGAAATGCAAAAGTCCTGAGAAAATGCAGGGCTGTATTTTTCAGTCTCCAAAGGCCGGAGAACTTTCACATCCATCTTCAATCAAAGTAAGCTGATCTCCTTGTTGCCACCACAAGCTGTGGACACTGTGTGCTATCGTGTAAGTTTGTGCGGTGAACACAGCAGTATTTATCTCTCGTGCCTTGAAAGGTAAACAACTTGAAATAAGAAAAACCCCTGAAAGTGAACCAAAGGAGACCTTGGTCTCTATTGCTTCAGTTGTGCTTGCTTGGGAGGGACAGCCCCATTTGTGTCAGAGCAGATTATAAAAGTTCAGAGTCCAAATTGTGAGAACAATAAGGAGCTAGAAGTGAATCCCTTGTCTGGATGCCATTAGTAAACTCTGACTGCTGCCAGCAGTGTGTGGGCACTTCAGCCACAGCTGCACTTTCTAAAGCACTGACTTGTACTTCTTTTATCTGCCTTGGAATAATTTGTTGAAGGCAAGGAATTACTTATTTGAGCTGGTGCAATAAAGACAGGTATGTAAATAGGTATTAATATTCTTTAAAGTGGCTATTAAAATGAGGGAGGCATGATTAAATCTGCAGAAAGATTCAGTCTTGGATTTGATTCTCTTCTCACAGTAATGGAAATAAAAAGAATTTAATGGAAAAAGAAAACCACACCAAGCAATTTAAGGATATGCCAACACTTCATGCTCCAGTGTGCAGTGGAGTGATACCTTATCTCAGTTCGAATAAAGTAGCAGGAGTATCAGGAACAGTTCCCGTGCAGTATGAAGCCTTGCAAGGCAGGCAGGCATTTTGTAATGGAATCCAAGAGATGACCTTGAATTCATTCAGGAAATTGGCTCATAATAAATGTACATAGTTCAAATGAACATGAAAGAAATTAGTATACTGTAAAATTGACTAATTTAGTTCTGTGTTCTAGCTGAATTAAAATGATGGAGTTTATGGGTAATCTAAGTCATATCATACAAATGATACACAATCATATTGCTTAGTAGTAGATTTAATAATTACAAGAGAGATAAGATTTGTTTGCAAGTCCTTTTCATGACATTTAATACCTGTTAGGTTGGATTATATGGGGCAGGAATTCTGATCCTTTTTCTAGCTCAAATGGCAGAAGAAAGCTGCCTGTCTTTGGTTATTTCTTTGCTACAAATATGAAATAGCAGTATAATGTTGACTTGAACAGAAAGAGCAAGCAGAAATATGGTTTATAAACAGTGGCAGCCAGGCTTGCTGAGCGCATACATGCAGCCTGTCTTGAGAGCAGGCAGGAAACAGGACACTGGGACAGGTGAGCACAACCGAGTGAGGATTCATAGCAGCTGAGGCAGGAGGTTGCTCACAGTCATTCAAGGTGTTGTCATGAGCATCTGCATGGGTCAGGCTCAGGCAATGTGATCTCAGACCTGAAGAAACTCTGTGGCCCAAGCGTGATGTCCCTAATCACCTACCCCACCCCTTTCCTGCTCCGTGTGTGGCAGGGGAGGGTGGGTGAGCTGGGCACTGGCTGGACCCTTTTCTCTTCTAATGAATTCTCTGTCCCTGAATCCTCACAGAGGGTGTTCATTGTCTACGTGTTTGCGAGGAGGTGGCAATGAGCCCATCTGTGAGACTCCGTGAGAACTCCAAATACAACCAGAGGCTGCACTTGTTGAAGTTTGAAACTTTAACCTTTTGCTTGAAATAGTCATGTTGGATGGCTTCCTGAAGGGAGTCTTTTTGGGAAAAAAAATCAACTAAAGTGGTTCAGCCGTCTGTAAAGATGGGATGACTGGGAATGATATGTTATTTGGCTCACAGCCGGTGGGAAAAAAAGCGAAGGATTGTTTTGTGGTGCATATGTACATGAACCATAAAATTTGGCTGCAAAGGCTGTCTAAATTATTAGGAATTTTATAACTTCTGTGTGCTTAATTTTAAAACCTTCATGTCTTTAACAAAGTTTTTCATTAGTTGTAAATGTGCTAAAAAAGCTTGCCTTAAAAAAACCCCTTGATTAATATAAAACCCCATCAGAAATTAACTGAGGTGTTCACCAGGCAGAAAACAGGTAGTCTTTTTTTGGGCTGTATCCATTCTGAATGTCTCTGGAACTGCAACGCATTTGTGTCTTACATGAAGCAAACAATGTATGAAGTTCTTGTGATAGGGACAGGTTGTGGCAGAAAGCACAAAGTATTGTGTGGGAAATGAGGAGGTTTGGAGCTCAGGTTAAAGAGCAGCACACAGGTCCTGGTCCTTGGAGCGCTGCTTGCTGCGAGCCTGAACTTCAGGCTTGGCGTAAAAATGGAGGCTGCGGTGTAAAAACACCTTTTCTTACAACACTGGAAGATAACAGCTTCAACAGGAGAGCCTCCATCACCGAGTTACTCCATTGACGCAGTTACGATGAAGAGGTAAATTGGCTTCTATATTTTAGGAGACAAAATTTTTAAGTCAAAAGTACAATTTGTTTTTTGGAAATAAAACTTACTTTTGAACACAAAAAACTATTAAAACCTCATAAAACTCCTAGCATTTTGTGTTGGAGAGGAAATATTTTTTAGTTATTAAAAAATAACATATTTCCTTGCTTCCTTTGTTTTTTAGTTCTACAGAATAAATTTAAATCAGATTATGCATAAAGAAAAATTTAAGAATATAGAGAAAACTTTGATTTTAGAAATTTGTTGATATTCATATTTTTATCACAGAAATATATAATTTCTTGGGATCATACACCAAATGATAATGAATATGCAATGTTAAAAAGTAATAGCAGTGTTGAAGTGGTGAAAGAGACAAATTATTTAAACATTTTTTTTCTCTTGAATGGAGTGCGTCTGCACATAAACAGATGTGCACACGCACACATAGATATGTAAAACGCAGCATAAAAGTTTAAATTTAAAAGATTTGAAGAAAGATCCAAGCCTTGCCCTTCCCTTTGTAGTTATTAAAATGGCTTGTATGTCTAGAGAAGGAATACAATCTGTGTGGAACACTTAATTATGTGAAAACAATCTGTGTAAATAAAATACATCAATATAAAAGTCATCTGGTACTTTTATTGGTGCAGAGGGAAGAACAAAACATTTCTGTCTTCCATAAAAAGGATTCTTATTTGCATCATTTTAGCTTGACGTATTATTATTCTCATCTGAAATATTTTAATTACTTATGTTGTAAGTTCATCTCGGAAGGTTGTTTTGACTCTGAACCGATTTCAATTTACCTAATAAATAATTTCATTGTATGCAATTTTGACCATCTTTTTACTCAGTTATAATTAGGAAATCACATGGGAAATGTGATACCTTGCCTCTAGCAGTGCAAGGCATTTCACTGTTCTACGTCAGTTTTAAATACAGAAAAAGATGATGACATATTTATTCTTTCCTGCAGTCTGATCTCTATTAATTTTGCTACTGTTATTTCTAAATGAAGTTGTTTGTTTTGTGTTTTGCTGGTTACTGTCAGAGAAAAAAAAAACCCCGAACATTAACATGCTGCAGCTGAAAGCCCAAAGCCTTAGTATTACAGGAATTTTGATGTATTTTGAATCATTGTGTGTAATTCTGTAATTCCTTCAGCTAAATGTTGCTTTTCAAGTAAGTCCATAGGCAAATAACTTGGACCAGGAGCAGTAAGTCTGAATGTGTTTTACCTCTTTTTCAGATAAGAGGGATGATGATTTCAACTGGGGGTTTTCTTTTTAAAAATATTTTATTAAAAATATTGGTTTTTTTCTTCTTTCTGAATCAATATTTTCTAATATGATAAATTTCTAGCTTCCCATAACCAGATGACATTGGTTTTCCTTTTAATGTTGTGAGAGGTGGCTTCAGACAATAGGACCAATTAGCAAAGTACTGGTGTGTCCAGCTCTCCATTGTGGTATCCTGAAGGACCTTGAAGGGAGTGCACTTGCACTCAGGAGATTGTACAGCTAAAAATCCCCATCTCAAAACAATCGAGTGCAATTTTCTTTCCCATCTGCATTTACAATCCCAGCAAGATGAAGCTCATAGCTGAACAGATGGAGTCACTAGAAACTATCACTATATCTGTTAGATTTTGAAATTATGACAGGGCGCTTGAAGCCCAGCTCTCAGCAAGGAAGACACAAGCACTTATGAAGCCAGAGCCCAATGGGCAACTGTAGAGTGGCAGTGGAAACTTATGACCCATGAAGAAAGATGGAATCATGAATTGCTGCTCTTGTGGGACCATCAGTTCATCTTCTTCACTTTGCACCAGTGATAAAATTCCTCATGTGGAGAGGAACAGTCAAAGTCTGTCTGGGTGATGGCAGGAACAGCTGGAGATGTGCTCTGTGTCTCAGATATTTAAAAAGAGAAAATCAGCTTCTTTTTAAAGTCCCGAAAAGGTCTAGAGCAGAACAAGAAAACAAGCTATTGGTCATACTTTCCATCTGATCCACAGGTTTAATGCACAGAACAGAAAAATCCCTCTTTGTAAAATTATTCTCAAGCGTGCCTTAAGCACATTGTATCATTTTTAGGATGACTGAAAAATTCTGAACTAAAACCAACCAACCAACCAACCAACCACATGTTTATGTTAAACAAAACAGAAAGAAATATTTAGGTCTGGTTAATGATCCAGAATATTTTACTGGACCCTGTGTCAACAAATCAAATGAAGGGAGGTTTGGAAATTTGACATGATACATAAACAGAGCTGTACCAAGGGCAGATGGTAAGGAAATACGTTCTTCATCATTTTTGAAAGAGAATGGGAAAATCCAGTACGAAGTTACTTTAACCTACTTTTATTTTGGGATTCTTTTGCATTGCCTGGAAACTATGCATCCAATATAATGCTGCCTTTGTATAGCGTCTGTGTAATGATGTTCCTGGCAAACACAAACCAGGTAGGGCCTGGATAGTCACGTAAGACCTAAAACTTTGCTGACTGTGTATGTCTTCAAGCTTCACATTTTAGAGGATAACTCTCATCACAAAGATTAGTAACCAAATCTGACTGGGGGATGTCACATTTTTTTCTTATTTTTGCTTCTCTGATTTCTTGAATGTGTGTTTCTCTGTGGGATGTGAAATACAGGTTTGCTGGCAGGCATTTGGAAATGCTCTGCAGCTGAATTTTAATGTCATATATATAATAATTTGTGAAATAAATTACAAAAGGTTCCTCTTCAAAGAATATTTAGGTATCCCTTAATCGTTGCACATGCAACAGCACATGGAAATTTTGTCATCTGGGAGATACCTGCTCGATTTTTTTCACCAACTAGATAGCTTGCATTTTTAAGGGTGAATTTAAAGACCAACGAGTATATGGGTAGGTATATTTGAAAATACTCTCTGTTGTTGTAGATCCACGACAGTAGTATTAGCTTTAAGTGCAGACCCCTATCAAGTGGATTTTATTTCTGCATTCCTTTTCTTCTGTATTTGCATTTTCTCAGTAATGTGAAGAGATGTTTTGAGTTTTTAGTTAAATAAAACTTAGTCACTGACATTGTTTGCTTTGAGATAGAGCTTTGTAGTTTTTGCAGTTTGTAAAACATTAATAAAGATGGTTCATCTAATTCTGTCAGAGAACTGGAGTAACACATCTGAAATGACACTGTGCTGAGAGCTGCTTAAATTCATGCCACTGCATGACAGTGTGCTATCAGATCTGGCAAGTACTTCATTATAGTGTCTTCCAGATTTGAATTTATATTTAACTGAGGCTTCAAGGAGCCTGAAAAAAAGCATCTGCTAGAAAAAATTGGTGGACAACTTAGTTTTTATATTTCTTGTGCAGGAACAATATGATAAATTCCAGATAATGAGAAGCAGTAGAAATGTGCAAAGATCAGTTATGATCTGGAAACTTTTTGGCACTTTAGAGTATTCCTTTGGCTTGGCATTTGAGTCTGCTTACAGTGAAGCCAAGAATGTATGCCTTTAAATTTAAACGTTGTACTGCCTTTCAGATTGTAGTCCATTTGTCTTCTGCTGTAATATTATTTACCAGTTACTGAAAAATTCCTTGGAGTTACTGTTACTCTGGTTATCCTTTCTGTTTATGCTGTGAAAACTCTGTTGATATTCCCAAATTCTTTCAAAGCGATAGAATCCTTTGAAGTTTTTGCATCTTCCCCCAAATACAGCAGTTTGTTTAGTGATATTTTACCCTTCTGTTTTGTTTTATAGTCTTGAAGATTGAAGTTCAAATTTCTCTCTTTATCTCCCACATTATTTTGAATTCTTTCTTGTCCTTGGTGTCAAGATACTATTCAGCCTTCAAACTTCACCAGCTTTTGCTTGCCAGCAAATAATTCCTAAGATTTCTAGTTCTTCTGAATGTCCTATGGTAGACCCAAAATGTAATACGGTCTGAAAGAGCTCAGAGTCTTTACTTTTAAAATAGTCACAGTTTACTTCCATTTTATACTTTCTAAAAAGATATCTTGTAAGTTTGGGTGTGGTAGGTGTCATATATCAGTACACAGTACCACAGTTAATTGTCTGTCTGACCCGACCAAGGCTTAGAGAAAACCATTTCAGAAATAGAAATATCCAGGAATAAAACTACCTTCTACTTGTCTTTTTTCTCACTCACTCCCATTGCTTGCTGAAAGTCTCTGCTTCTGCTGTTCCCACATTTCATGTTACTTTAATGCTGTTGGGACATTTTTTAAAAGAAAAGTCTTAGCTTGCTTTTGCCTACTGTGATCTGTTTTTCCAGTTTCACACGGTCCGATGCAGACTTGCTTCAAAGGATTTCTAATTTTCTATGTCACTTGACACTTGCTCCTTCAGTCTTCTGCTGCTTTCTTCTGTTTTGTTTTGTGCCTGTGATTTTGTTT
The DNA here is from genome assembly GCA_013398855.1 of Mohoua ochrocephala. Lineage (NCBI taxonomy): Eukaryota > Metazoa > Chordata > Aves > Passeriformes > Acanthizidae > Mohoua > Mohoua ochrocephala. The sequence continues at coordinate 312,576 of VZTA01013818.1, read as the reverse complement.
CTATGCTCACCGTGCACAGGAGATGGGGTGACATGGGTTGCCATATGGGGAGAGAACTTGGCCTCTAAGACACAAATCTATAACAACCTCAACATCTGTGAGTGCTCCATGCTAAAAGGAGCAAACATTCACCCCAAGCAAGCAATCCCCAGCACAAAGAATCTGCTGCTGAGAAGAGGAATATAATTGAACTAGAGGAGGTGGTCAGACACATGTGTGAAAGAGTTTACATGACAAAATAAATTAGAAAAACCATAACAAGGCAAGCCCAGCAGGAAATCACTGGGTCTGTATTTACTTCTTGTCTGCATCTGGGGTTAGAGGAGAAAGGTGGCCTCTAACAGCAACAGCAAAGGCATGAAACTCAAATTACAAATTGTGCCATATGTTTTCTAATGCTTGAATATAACACTTTAACGAATTTGGATGTGGAGGTTTTACTGCCTAATGAAGGGCTGTTGTGGAGATGACCAGATTTCTAACAAAACTGAATCACGAGGGTGCAATCAGCGAACTGATGAGCGGAACGCAGGTGTCTGGAACAATTACTCTTTTCTTCCTTTTCTTTGGTGATGTGATTTGTATTTTGTGCAAGAACTTTCACAGATCTCTCTTGAGAGCTTCTCTATGCCAGCAGTTGCACTGAGTGCCTTTTCACAATAGCACATTTCACGTGTTTGGTGTGGCTGGTTCAGCAAGCATGTTTGCTCCTTTTTGTAAACTAAAACTGGCTGATTCTTCCAATCAGCTGTGAAGATACTATCCTCAGCTAGCATCTCTCTCGTTAGTGTAGGGACCAGAATGAAATGAAAGTGTAGTGAGAAAAAATGTCAAGACAAACTATTTTTTCCTTCTGTTTGACTTTCTGTCTTCTCTGTCTTTTCTCCTGTTTCATTCTCTCTCTCTCAACTCTTCCCTGCTTCATTTTCATTTCTTCTTGTTCTTAGGTGTTACAGTAGAAGATATGATGGTATTGTCCTTCAGAACCAATGAACATCTACAAAAAAGGAGGAAAAAGATGCTATAACTTTGCAAATTATATGTATACGTATATAACATATATACATATACACAAATTTTTAATTTTTCACTTTTTCTTTTCCTGACCAGCAGGAAAAAAAAAAAGGTAATTTATGTATTGCATAGATACAGAAGATAAAGTGGATTTTCAGTAGTTTGATACCGTATTTGTGTTTAATACACACAGTGGCTGCTGGGATACTGTCCTACTGATGATAAAGATAGGAGCTTGATGGCCAGTTCTCACTTTTGCTCTGGCCTGATTAAGATCCACGTTTCCCTGGGTGTTAGTGCACTCTCTGGGTTCTGGCATTCATTTCTTTATGCTATTTAGGCATAATTCTTATGTATTAAAACTTAGAGTTAACAATATATTGACTATAATTAATTATTTCCTGGTGTATTTTTTATTTCTAATGGGCATGATGGATAGTTACATGGTAATGCTGTAGTGGAGAACATGAGGCAATACAGTGCTGTGTTGAAATAATGTCCTGAAACAATGCAAACAGCTGCTTCCTTCTAATTATGAAAAAAGCATGAGTTATTTTGGTTTTTAATCTTTGATTTCAGTGCTCTGACCTGGTAGTGGTTCAAAATGTTAGAGTAGATACTTCCAAAATGATTGAAAATTGCATCAGAACATCTCCAAGTAATCTTTTCTCTTTGCTATGAATTAAAAAGAATTGGGACAAATTCAAGATTACATAGATGAAAAAAAGTTTGGAGAAAATTTCTAGGACCATCTGCAATCTGCTTGAAGAGCCAGAAATGTAAGTGGGGAGCAGGCGCAAAAAACCAGTCTAGTGCATTCTAACTGTTGTAGTAAGGAAAGATAGAATAAAATACGAGGAGAAACCTAGAAATTGCTGAGAATCAGGGAGCATCAAAAGACCCAGCACAAATATAATGGTGTGCTTTTGTCTGGCTCGTTGCTAGTTCTGTCCTTACCAAAGAAGAGTTGAGGCAGGGAAAGGCCTAGGGGAGAGAATAAAGCTGTGTCAGGGCTGTGTAGGAGGGCGAGGATTGAGAGAGCTCTGGTGCTCTGGCTTCTGTGGTGGCTCTGTGCTGACCAACGTGAGGAGGGGGGCAAAGAAAAAACATCGGGAGGACCCAATATTTCGTTGGAATTCAAATTTATTTGCTCTTCTCAGCCCCGGCTACGGTACACTCATTTGACTATCTCCTGCTTGCTTGAGACTGAGAAAGCAGTTTCTGTTTGTCATGCATAAACCCCTGTATGAATTATCTCAGTCTGAACAGAAGTTAATGATATCTCTCGTTCTTCAAAGTCTCAGACAAACTGTATATCTTAATACTGTGAGTCATATCTGATATCCACTTAAAAATAGAGAATCATTTCAGAAAGGAAGTTCAGCTGAAGGATAACACTTTTCATGTTCTATACTCTCTTTCTTAGGATCACAGCAGTAGTTTAAAATAATGTTTTTGGGAAAAGGCTTTTAATTTATTAGTGAAATAACAGTTTCTGTACCTTAGAGGTGTTTTCTCTTACATGTTGTGAAGGAAATTCCTACATCTTTGAATAACATCGATTTAGGATCACTTATGCAGGAGGAAAATTTTAGAACAGTAGAGTTTCAGGAAGGATTCAGAGGACTCACCGTAAAGAAACTAGGCTCATTTACTGAATTTTATGCCTTATTACTGGCTTGAGAATTGGAAGACAGGATTTGTCATGGGTGGAGAAACCTCCACTCTGTCAGCGAATTAAGATAACAAGGTTCACACCTCTTGTCTCTGAAAGAAGTGACTGGATGCAGATTAAATTTGGCTGTCTGGTACTTCAGACTGTATTCATAAAGCCTGTGTCATACAGCCTTACACAAATGCTTTACACGGCTCTAAGAAAACAGTTTGTGTATTATTCAGTGGTGGGAAATTAATCTTATGGAAGTGCTCTATTCAATAAAGCCATCAGGATAAACCAATTAACACATCAAGACCTAATGAGCAACAAGACCAAACTAATTATTATGTCATTAATTAGTAAGGATTAGACTAAGAGGTGGTAAAGTGTTTTTCACCTGCTTATCACAAAAGCCAGTTGGCCTCCCTGCTCCTCAGGGAGACACCGATGTGCTGAAGGTCAGTCACGTTAAATGGGAAATAGAACACGCTTCTCCTGGGGCCCAGGCCTGTGCCCCGGGCAGAAATAGCCCAATTACACGGACTGACCTTTTCTAGGAACACTACTGAAACTAATATTATGGATTGCGGCTGAAAAACATTTCGACTTAATAAGCCAATTCCATTCCTAATTCTTTTTCTAAAATCAATAATGTTTGGTTTCCAATTACCGCAAAATTACTCTTCAGCCTTGGTCAGAATGTTCAGCAGTGGAAAAATGATCTTTCATTTATTTCAGAAGAGTTTCAAGATGTCACAAGTTGACATGGAAAACCCAGATGTTTTTAATTCTGAAAATTGAGAAATAGATTTTGAACAGGAAAGTTATCTTGTTTGGTGTGCATCCTCAGGAAGGAGGATAGCAGAACATTCCCCAGTTCTCTGCCAGGCTGTCATTTATATAAAAAGATGAGCGGAAACAGTTTTGGGGCATCTGTGCAGAGCCTTAGGAAGATCTCAAAGAAATCAGAAGAAAATAAATAACCTCCACAACTCTTGCATCTTTATCAACTGTTAAATCCACTATCAAACCTCTCAGAGTAAATCAGGTAATTTGCATTCTTCATAACCTTTCTTAAATAGACATAAGAGGAACTACAAATATAACTTGCCAAAATACAATCTCAAAAATTAGCACAACAGTCAGAAAATGTTAATTTTAATTTCTGCAAAAATGTCTTTTTTACAGGTTTTTTTTTTCCTCCCGCTCTGTGCTGACATACTTGCATGCCATGCTCAGCAACAGCATTCTGGGATTTTGACACGAAAAAGTGGAGGAGCGCACTAAACCTTCAGCTTTGGTTGTAATTGGTGTAATGGTCCACTCAGGATCTGAAGCAGAAAACTTCTTGGAGGACAAGCTGCATATTGCAACAAGGTATGTGGTATTTCTCTCAAAAGTTTGAGTGGGAATCTGCTGTTTATGAATATGTTGGAATGCATGTGCAATTTTAAAGCAAAGACTGTTAAAATAATCTCACTTGTGAGCCACATGGCATGGACAGACACAGATTTCTTCTCTCCTGCTCTCTTGGTGGCTCCTTTGCATTCTCTGTGCAGCAGCTGGGCCCAGTGGCTGACATGGTATTTTTCAGTGAGGTGACTCTTCTCTGCACTTCACATGGAGCAGCAGTCTGTAAATACAGATTCAGCTGCATGTAAGATCCGAAACTGCCTGTGGAGTCCATCTCTGCTTGTGTGAAATCCCTCAGGAGTAAGGTGTAAAAAAACGTGTTCAGGAACAGATAGCAAGATGTGGCAAAGGGTGTGAGGGACCAAGAGTAAACAAACATATTGCCATGAACTCTGACCTTAGGATCCTGATGGAATGGGTTTAATCTGAATTTTATGGGGGAATATTCTCTCTTTTGGGTGATGCTGCTAAACTTGATCTTTAGAAAGAGCATATGTCATTTTCCTGCTTTCTAACATATGAATGTCTACTAAACTCATAAGCCAGTTTTACTTGGGTAGGGAATTTCCTTTTAACCTGAAAATATTTTTAGAAACCTGCTTGAAACGCGTGATTAGAAGTGGTGGCTGTGTATTACCAGATGATAATTTCATTTCATAATGATGTTTTATCCTTGGTCAAGAGAAAGCCCTTTGGATTTCCTCCAGTCTTCTGTGGTTTTCTTTTCATTCTGGAGGGCTCTAGAGCCATATCAAAGCCATAACATATGACTGTAAATTGCTATAATTAAGCAGGACTTCTTTATATTATTCAGTTGGCACGATTGAGATGCTACTCTTCTTCTCTCTAAGAGAGCATGAGCTCTGGGCTACAATCTGGCATGCAAGTTAATCAGGAGTTTCAGCTGATAAGGCACGGGTGGGAACGAAGGGAGAGAGAATTTTTGTGTCTGGCTGAAGTGAGAGGTGCATGCTAGGGGGCTGCAGAGGGGGGAGCACCCAGCCCCCTCCCACAGGTGGGTATGGGTCTGTTGGGAGGCTCTGTCCTGCCTCACAGTCACACATCCTGGTCTTGTTTCTGTGTGTTTCATTTTGCATTCTGGTCACAGTTATCACTGTAACCAAAAGTCAGAGTCATGGAATTGCTCTTTCTCCCTTTTGGCTGTGATTGTTTCTGCTTCATCTTGGGAGCAGCTGAGGCTTTTACTGTGCTGGTTCTGCTGCTCACGAGCTTCAGTGATGGTTTGCTGGAGCCTGAGAGAGGAAGGTGCTGCTTATTTCCCTTCTGGACTTTGTTCTGGCAGCACTATGGGATTAACTTCTAAACATAGGTGTGAGCACCTGGGCACCAAACCTCAGTGAGACAGAATGGAGAATGGAAAAATCAACCAGTTTAAAACTTCTAATGAGCCAGGAAGCTATGACACAAAAGAACAAAAGTGGCTTGCCAGAAAAGAAAGGTGAAAGTAGAGTTTTCTTTTTCATTTTATATTCTCAGTTCGAGCTTTTTTTTTTCTGTTACAGGAGAGCTGGATTTCTGTAGAAAAATCCAATTTTCAGCCTGTCTCTTTAATCAGAACTTCCACAACACAATCTAATTTCCCAGTTGCTGATGCCTTTTTCTTCTTTCAGTTCACATCTAAGTCTTCAATAGATTTTTTTATTTTTCCCTATAAGTAAAAATTCTCACTGGCAATTCCTGAAAAAATGTTGCTCTTATATTGACATGTAAATTATCCTTAACTATCTGCTTTAGAGCTCAGTATTTCTTGCTGATAAATAGTCCAATATTTTCTACTGTGAGACTCATAGGTATTGCCCCGTGAAGAAGTGAATTTCACGTTATTGCTCTTTGTTGTGCTTGTCAGTGAAAGTACCAAGATTGACATATTTGAACCAGAAATGTCCATGCACTTTCCTTACCATTCCCCTGTAAACACTGAATTTTTAAACCAGTCCTGGAATTGTTGCACACATCCTGGTGCTCAGCTAAGAAAGAAAGGTATTTAGTGTGTTCCAGTGTTTTCAACCCCAATTGAGTTCAAAGAATTTGTGATTATCCTTTAGATATTTTGCTGTTTGATTAAAACAAAACAAAATAAAAGAAAAAGAAGTTAACTCAGGTAACCTAGGCAGTCCTGTCTTTCATGTATGTGGAAAGGGGAAAATGTAGAACATCCAAACGTCTGTTTTAAAATGCTGGAGAAGGCGAGGAATTTATATATCTAAAGTCTGTGCTATCATGTGCCTTGAAAGGCTCACTTGACCATTTTAAGTAATACTTGAGTAACACTTCAAAAAATATTTTCCAGCTGTTATTTCTGTCCCTTCACTTGAAAATGTTATTTCTAGCAACATTATTCAACAATTCTGTTGTAAGCTGTGAAAACCTCTCATGTTCTGCTTCTGCAACTTTTCATTTTCGCTACTGTTTTTTCTTTTTCTAGGGAATCAGAAAATAACGTAGGTAGGAAGAGACCTCAGGAAGTTGTTTGATCCAAACCATCAGTCTAAGTAGGTCTAACTTTAGATCTGGTTGCTTAGGGCCTTGCAGAGTCAAATTCTGATTATCCTCAAGGACGGAAATTGTAAGATCGCTGTAAAATGCTCTTTGATTTCTGTGCTGAAAAGCTTGGGCTGAATGTATTTTAGGAAAAAAACCAATCTAACACTCAACACTCAGGTGGTTACCAAAGTTGGGATTGCTGTGATGAATCAGTAGCTTGGGAAAGACCTCAATAAGAAGTTGGATTTTCAAAGCTGTGTAGCTTCAAATGGCATGATGAAAAAGTAGTACTCAGGACTCAAGGGATGTTTTCCTGTAAAGAAACAATCAGTAGTGAATAATTTAATCACTAGTAAATATCTCACCAGTATTGCTGCTGCGTAGTCCACTAACATCAAATTATCCTGACAAGCCAATTTTGATGTACATCTCAGTAAAACTGTATTCTATTTCATGTTTGAAATTTGGGGACTTTGGTTTCAGTGGGATATTGCTGTAATTTTGAAGAGCATCTTAATATGTCTGTCTTTTTACTGGCAGAAGTTAACCTCAAAAATAAGGTTAAATGGATTGAACAATAGGACACTGACATATAATACTGTAGGATGAAAGCACTAGGATGTACTTTTTTTCTTTTTTATTTTTTGCTAGAATGTATACTGGTTGTGCACATCTGGAAAAATGCCACTGCAGTTGTCTATTCAGAGTTTATTTCTACTAGCTCTGTTTACACATCTGAAATTCTTTTAACACGCATTTTAGCTCTATAAATACTAGTGTAATAGATGCATATAGGATATTTGATTTAATAAATCTATTTCTACCAAGTTACTGTAGATTTCCATCAATCTATACTGTTCTCCTAAACTAAGCTATGATAATAAATCCTTTATAGAAGAACTAAGGTAAATGATAACACATTGGAAATGTTGCATCACTTCTTCTACGATGCCATAAAGCAAGAGATGGGGAAACTACTTCAGACTCAGAATCTAATTTGAAAAAAAGTTAATAATATATATATTTGGTGATATCTTTGTTCTTTCAGAATCACAGCATATATCTGAGATGATATTTCAAAGGTAAACCACAAATTTTACTTTCTCAGGTCTGTTTTGGGGTTCATTGTTTTCAGACGCTCTTTTGAGCAGTGGACAGGGTTTTGTGGAAACAAACTTGTTTCTCAACATTTTTCCTCCTGGGAGAGCTTTACGTCATCAGGGTACCAATGAGGGGTGGGACTGAGCACCTAATATCAGGAAAACCATTCAATTTTCCTGTGACCTGTAGTGTGGGAAATGTGTAGTCATATTGCTTTTCTAATTTCTCTGTTCTGCTGGCTTCCTCCCAAACCAGATTTAGGAAGAGCAGATTCATCTGGAAATGTACTTTTTCTCGTTGTTCTTGTTTTTGCCAAATTTTCAATTAAAAAGGGTTCAGCAAGCCAAGAAACCTGCCTCCCTTCTCCGCTCCCCCCTCTTTTTTTTTAATATTTATTATGTTTTTGCTATTTGCAATATTTTTGTACTTATATAGTCTCACTTTATGCATACACACATAAATATTTGAGAATATTTTCCATGTAAAGGCTTGATAGGAATAGTTCATATTTTTTAGAGAACAGAGAGATATGCCAAAGCTCCTGTAATGGGACAGCTATGGAGTTTATGCAAGAATGAGATTCCAGTCCTGAAGAACAGAGCAGGCTCTTAAATGTGGAACTCTTCCACTCTATACGAACAAATTACAGTGTGGAATACAAAAATCTGTCTAATCAGGAATCTCTGTCTTTTAGGAGAAGGGATTTGACATTAATAAATGTCAAAACCTTGAAATCTGTAGTGAATGATACTCTTGTCACTCACCAGCTGTACTTATTTTTCTCTTCTTCTTCCCCCATAGTTTGTTTGGCCCTTCCTAAGCAAAATGGGAAAGCTTCTTTGAGGTAGTTCAGTTTCACAGTGTTGTTAAGAGCACTGCTTTAAAACCCAAAGCATGTAATAACTGTCTCAGTGACAGCCTGGGACTGGTGACTTTCACTGTTAAATGAGCAAAGAAAAATGGATTTTTCACACACAAAAGGAAGCTGCATAAGTTAGACCCTGTCTGGTGAAAGACTCAATTTGATCACTGAAAAGCTATTCAGGTATTCTCTGTTCATTTACTTGTTAGTTTTTGAGGTAGAATTAAGTCATATGAGCCATTGTGCTTCCTGTAGGAGCCAGAGCATTTCCAAAGAAAAGGACCTTAATGCGAATCTGACCTATGGCCCTTCTTAAAGTGTTTAAATGAGAAAAAAGAAACCATGAACTCCTCTGTCATCTTGAAAATGTTTAGAACTGAGATGTACTCATGAAGTCCTTTCCCTCTGCACCTTGAGGAGAAAGGGTGAATGGGCTCTTTGTGTTATCTCTGAGTGAGAACTTAATAGTGTTTAATGTAGTGGTAAAATGTATACTGAGCAGGGAGGAGGGATGATTTTTCCACCACGTGTGATGTGAGACACATTGGTTAACATCAGGGAACTTGCCACAAAAAGTACAACGAGAAAAATGAAGGCAGAAAGGAAAATGAGCTTGCTGGGACTGGCATTGTAGCACTCACTGGTGCTACACAAAGGAAAAGTATTGCCTAAACCACCCCGTGCAAGTGAGGAATTGATGCTCTACTTGNCTACTTGAGCACTCTTCCAAAAGATGGCTTATGTGAGGGGTTAGGGCAAAGTAAGTGGCTTCAACAAAACTTCAACTTACTGTTTTATGTAGGAATAATTAAAGAAGGGAATAAAACTAATACCATCCACCCAGAATTAGACAGAGTTTCATTGTAGAGAAAATGAGATTTTATGCTATAGATTAAAGCTATGAATTGCCTGTGTAGCCAGATGGAAGATGCATGTAGGATATTTGGGTTTAATAAGTCTCTTTCTAAGTTACCATAAATTTCCACTGAAGCATACAGTTCTCCTAAACTAAGACATGATAATATATCTTTTATAAAAGAACTAAGGCAAATGATAACACATTAGAAGTGCTGATGTGCTGCTTTCACCAAAAAATCCACATATCCTTGAGGAGGTGAGGAGGAACTGGATCCAAGGCTGCAGTCTAGCTAGAGTAGCCTTTATAAAAAGGATTGCTATTAGGGAAGTTTGGGAAGTTAAGGAAGGAATCTATGGAGTTAGCATTTGGTGATATAAATGGAAGGACTGAGAAGACACTTTTAGAACTTAACAATGTTCTGAAGTTCTTCATTCCATGAGATATCTGGAAAGCACACGTTTTTGAAAGCTGTGATTAAACAGATGTGATGATGATCCTTCTTGGGCAGCTGTTTAGCTGTGAGGAATGGTACAGTGTATACTCAAAAAGTGAGCCAGGAGCAGAGCTATGTGCTTCTCCAAATATTGACCCCAAAACATTTCACTTTAAAGCTTTGGTCTGTAGCTATAAGGAATCTAGAACTGGAGACAGCCAACCGTGTGTTTCAAACTACTGGATTTTCAAAGTGCTTTTTGTTTCTCTGGCACAATTAAGTCGTATTTCTGAACAAGCAAGAATCTTCTTTTCTATAGAGGAGTCATACAGTAAAGTGCTGTACATTTGGCTGTGAATGCTGGATCCCAGCAAAGTAAATCATAGCAGTACTGGGATTTCCACTGAGCATTCCAAACACAACTCATAGTATTATATCCTTTTTTAAAATTATTATTGTTATTTTATAATTAGGAATAGTAGTATGCTGTGACTTTCTGATGTCTTGTTGAAGTTCAGTTTCTTTCAGTCTTCTTGACTATAAATATATTGGAAAAAACAAAAAGCAGTCTGAGACTGAACCTCATGTTTGGCAAGGGGAATAATATGTAGATATAGGTAGGTCTCAGGCACCTCACACAGCCAGATCAAACAGATGTGGCTAGAAATGCGTTTAATCAGGGCTCAGCCTCACTCTTTTAGCCACATCAATTCAGAGTATCCAAGAAGACAATATAAGCCCACTTTTGACATGTTTTCTTCATGTCTGAAATGGTTTGTCTTTTTACTTCTCAGTACTAGCAATCAAAATTGCATGGTGATGTGCAGGGATGGTTCCCTCAGCTGCAATGAGGAAATGCTTAGCATGCCCTAGAAAGACCACCTGAGATGGAGTAGGGTGTCTTGTCCTTGGACTCTGAGCTCTACAAAGTTTTACTCTTGCCTTTCTTGAAGTTCTTGTCAAAGGAGATTGCCCAAGATTTTATGGAATCAAACATTCACAAAAATGATGCTCTTTCTCTAATCACTGTCAGACGGGCAGCTAAATAGGTTAATGCGAGAACACTGGGAAAAGAGAGTCTGGAAAGAGAGTAAGGACATTTATTGCAATTTAGGAAGGATAACTTTGAAATATTGAAACAAGAGAGTTCCCTGCCTCCCATATTTGATCTACATTAAGGCCTATTTCAATCTCAAATGTGTTTCAGAGATCTATTAAAACGATGTGCCAGGAACTAAAGACAAAAATCTTCAGTACATAAATGGAAAGAGTTTTTTTTTCCTGTAACTGCCAGCCTAGCAAATTAATTTTCAGCCCTGGAAGTCAAATTATGTTCTTTATTTCTATTTCATTACCAGTAATAAGTGGTCAGCAGGTCAAATTATGCTCCCACAAAAGTGTGTAACCTTTTCTGACAGTCTGGTAGCATCAAAGCAGGAGCAAAACTGGGCTGTTACCAGGCAGCATCTCTGATAGCACTGCAGAATAATAGATACCCTGGAGGAGGAAAAGGCTGATACTCAGTGGAATAGGAAATGCTCTTAGGGTTACAGTGAAGTTGTATGGTTATATTTTTTAAGGCAAAGATTAGGGAAATAAGTGATAAGTATGATTCTGTAGGAATACTGAAAAAGAAGCTATTTTTCATAGAGGGATGCATGTATCTCCAAGATTTTATTTTTTGCCCTTCACATGCCATAAGCTAACACTTGGTGCAGGCTTCTGCACCCTTTCACTGTTAATATGAGATAGTCAGGGGCTCCTGGCTGCAGCTCCAAGGGATGGCTGTCTCAAAAGGACATTTCTGCCAGAGGGTGCTCTGTACCCTTTCTACCACGACACGTTTCCCTCTGCATCCCCTGAGAACCACCTTTCTGGGGCTTAATGGAGCAAGTTGTTTAAACAAGTACCCGAATCTGTCCCCAGTTTTGTTCAAAACCCTCAAATCTGAGTCCCCAGCAGTGCCTAAGCTCTGCTTGCCTGCACTACAAGTGCTGGAGAGGCTCTCATGGCCCTTGTACAGAGTGCAGATCATGTAAGTGCTACAGTCAGCTGCTTCCCACAGCTGTGCCAGGTGCAGGGGCACAGGAACTGGGAGCTGCTGCTGGTTTATTTGTTCCCAGCATCAAGAAGGATTTCTGTGATGGATGTTGCTGGAACAAACGCAGCTGTTCATTTCCGTGGACACAAGCCACAAAAGACCATCAAACAACGCCAGAGTGTGAGGATGTTTATATAAATAAGTATACACATGTATGTGAGTATAGATTATATATATATATATGTGTATATGAAGGTTACATTTCTTCAGAGAAACGAATATGGGAATAACAGTGCCAATAATTTTCAAGGAGAATCCCTGAAGAGCCAGTCATTCTGTAAGATCTGACTTTAAAGGTGTTCACAAAGGAGTACTGTTTCAAACTGGCTGATTGAACAAGTAAAATTTTGAGGATGTGGATTTTTAAAAGGCAGACTGTAGTTTTAACATGTTTCAGTGTTTCTGAAAAGCTGTGATATTTTTTGCAAGAAAGCAGATTAATCACAGCAGAACAAAGTAATAGTAATTGATATTATATAATATTTTGACAGGCTGATCTTCACTGAAGACTCAGTCAAGCTGCTCGGTTTTCATTCTGATTTTCACCAGCTTATGCTGATTTCTTGGTTGTGTACTCATAATAATTTTTGGGGCAATACTCTTGATTTGTACTATCGTAAGACTAAGGAGAGATAGTGCATTAAGAATAGTGGTTTAGTCAAAAAGTGTTTTCATCTAATGTTGATGAAGATGAGAGTGTACTACACTGTGCCATGGTACTCTGGTGCAAGGTGTGCATTCAGGGCATTCTCCAGCCTCCTTCCTCTCAGGTTCAGCCTTGTGCTGTGGTTGTTCTCCGTTGGTGTGGAGAGAGAGAGTCTCTGTTGACAGATATTATTCTCTCAACAGAAGACTTGTGATAAAAACATCATCATGAAGAGAAATGGTCTGCAAAATACTGGTGTGTGCAGTATGATACAATGTCTTGTATCACTCAAGACATCATGGAAAGGAATGAGTTTCAGTAGTTTCAAGGAAATGTTAGTCCTCGCTGCCAGTATTAGACAATCGCTTTGGATAATTCATGGTCTTATTTCAGCAGTACAAGAGGGCTGAGGGAGCTGGGATGCTGAATGCTGCTAGCAATGGCAGAGGCTGTCTTGGAGATTTCTGGGGTTTTTTTTCAAATCAAAGTCCCTGGGAATGGAATTTAATTTGTGGTCGAAACTCATGTCTCAGACAGGTAGAAAATAACATAATAGGTTCTCTAAACAAGTTCTTTCAGGCCAGTCAGCTTTCCTATTAAAGATTGAAACTCACTTCAGAATAACTTGAAATTGAAAGTATTTTTTTTCTTTTAAATTAAAAAAAAAAAGGGGTTTTAAAGAACAGGTGTTTAAGTCCTGTTACTGGTACCTTTATGGGTTCTTTTTTCAAGAAAAGCCTGAAGTGATTTAATTGCTTCTTTTCTTTCTGAAGTAGTGCAAAAATTATATGGTGCCCTTTTAATGTTTATTTTATACTTGTCTGTAGCTACCTTTGTTTTATTGTCCAGATTGGGCACCATAGCTCATAGAGATAGCCAGACAGACTCATGCTTATTTTAAATTTGGTAAAATACTTTTAAATAAAATATAATATAGATGTAAAATTATCTTTCCCATCCTTATTGCTTAATTTTGCGTGCAGAGACTAAGTCAATTTATTTTGCCTCTTAGCAGATGGCTGGGAACTAATGAAGAGCATATAAAAGCCAAAGTTCTGTCTTTTACACACCTGCCTCCACAGCCAAGCAGTAGAGACAGCACAGTGACATCAATTGGTCTGGATTTATTTCAGTGACCTGTTGTGCACAAGACCAACAGGGAAGTGGGCAGCAGGCAGATGTTTTTTTCAGTGACATCTGGGCTTCTCTTCTGTTACATGGAGACCACAAAGTTGCTTCATTGACATAAAAAAAGCCAACCCAAAGCCACTTTGATTTCTGCATCCAGTCTATCAATGGTTTGAAGAGTGGAAGTCTTTTCCCTTGAAGATTTTCATGCTTTTCACTCTGATTCCTTTGGTACCATTCTGGGCAGAAGACATAAAATCTCGTTGTTTTTTCTTTCATGAAAGAGCTGTCAACCAAATTTTTCAACATGATGGATAGTTTCCAGGAAAAGCTTCTACACATTCATTTCTTTCAGGAGGAAGAAAAAATTAATCTCTTAAAGCTGCTGGGCACCCTTTACCTCCTTTCTCCACCTGTCCCAGGGGGGTTACCAGAAGCTGTGTGGCCGTTTCTGCCCAGCTGCTTCACAGCCTCTTGGCTTCTTGACGTGTTACTGTGCAAGGGCTCCTCTTGCTGCTCATACCTAAAGCTTTTTTTTTCTGTGATACCTGTTTTCAAGGTTGCATAAGTTCTATCACCAAAGAGTTTGCTTAGCAGTAAGTTCTGAGAAAGCAGATGGAGAGTAGTATTAAAAGTATTGTTTTGCATATCCACATCTGCAAATTGCATGAAGCCCAGAGAACTCAGGGTAAAGAAAACTTCAACTTTCTGAAGGGGGCCACTCTGAAGAGGGTGAAGGAAGAGTAAGTGGGGAGACAACTTTAGAGAAAAAGTGATTTAGAGAGGAGAAACAGAATGGTGCATGGGATCTAAAAAAAGGAGGATTGCAGGGGGCAGTGAGGAAGTGTCATCAATAAATTTTCTTTGCAATAGTGAATAATCCCAGTTCAGATCTAGATCCAGACATATTTTGCTGACATTGGAATGAACCAATGAGGCACAGCTTCTGTGGGGATTTGCTGATTTGTTTTTTGCTTTGAATTTCCGCCCCTCCATGGTTTCCATTCAGAGTGACCCAAAAGCTCAAACTCAGACTCTAACAAACATGAAGCCAGGTTACTGATTGCAAGCATATGAGGGTGCTGGGTGTAGTCTAAGTTCATGTAAGCACTCAGCTTGATTCATTGTGACTTACAAATTCATGGGAGAGCTTCAAGAACTCTTAAAAAAAGAAAGAAAGAAAGAAAAACAATGAAAAAACCCAAGATTAATTTTCAGATTTGCCATGAAATCAAGGAAAATTTCTTGTAGACCTAGATTTCCTAGGAGACTTGCACTTTATAGATCATCCTATGCTTAGGACTGCAGAAACTCCCTACTGATGTGGGTGTGAACTAATAATGCTGAGAGAAATATGCAGCCTTTAGGTTTGAATTCAGTACTGGCAGAGTTCAGCGGGCCCAGGAGCAGCATTAACAGTGCCAGGAGAGAACTGCAGGGGAGCTCCCTTCTTCCACCCTTTGCTGGATAGTCACTAACTCAAGAGAGAATTCAGAGCTAAATTGACTTTGGTCTAATATATGGACATTTAATGCTTGTGCTTCTCTTGGTATTCCAAACTCTTTTACAGGTCAGAAATTTAAGAGCTGATATGCCATGGAAATATCATATCTTGGTTCCTCAAAGCTGTACAAATAGGTTTTTTTTTTTCCTTAGGGAAGGAAGGAATTAGATTTCATTCCTTATAGAGAACTCCTAATTTGCATTACTGGCATCAGTCAACATCCTCAGCAGTCTGAAAGGGATGTAAAAGTACACTGATTGCATTAAATGATAACCGTGCTGTTTAGCTATAGCTGGTTTTGGCGGGTTATCTATCTACAAAGAATTATTTCTGGTTTTACAGATCTAAAATTTATAGCTCTTTAATGGAATACAGTGTTTTCCTTTTGTATTCAAGTTATGTGTTGGGATGATAATCAAGAAATAATTGTTTCAGCGTGTCTTCAATAATTCTGCTAAGTTTTCTGGAACTGCTCAAGGATGCATCTTTCATCCTTTAAAGAACTGCTGTTTTCTTATACCTCACATAAACTTTTCATTGTACTGAATGGTTTATGATCAGCAATCAGCCATGCAGATGTTGGTAACAAATATACTGGTAAAGATTGCCATTACTGGCTGAATTATCTACGTTTTAGCTGCAGGCACAGATCAGAGATGAGTTACAGACTGAAGTTGGGGAGGGTGAACCTGGCAGGTTTGGCATCCCCAAAACCTCAGCACTCAAGTCCGTTTCTAGAAAGGATGGAAAGACCTGCAGTTTAGTTTCCTGCCATGTGAAACAGAGAAGTCCTAAAGATTGTTCCCACAATATGGAATTAATAACAACAAAACATTCTCTAGTGAAATTTATAATGGTTTCTTTGGTTTTTTTCAACTGTTCTTGTTGTCACCATTTTGGAACTCTGGAGCCCCATGGGAAATAGGCATACCTGACTAATATGTGGACCATAAATTGTTGCTGCTCTTTTGTTCAAGAGACACATTTGAAGCGTGATCGGTACTCTGTCCTATTCTGGGATATCCCTATGCTTTACCAAATTAGCATCACATTGTCCTGAAATGATCCCAGCTCAGCTGGGCTGAGGCAGGGCTGTCCTTCATCCTGCTGGCACTCCTTGTTGTAGCATTTTACAATTTTGAACACTTTCACTCAGGAAACTAGTAGGTTTCTAGGCAGGAGACTAGGTATTTAATTCCTTGGCCTGCTTTGAATCACCTTGATCTAACCTTTCAGGAAGTGCTCTTATGGAAAGAGCACTTTCCCAGTTCTAGACCAGCAGAAGCCTTAAAAAGAGATATCCCTGAGCCCTGTCACTATAGCTGAAGTGTAAGCCAGAGTTTACTGAACAAAACAATTTCGTTTCCTTGCTTGACATCACTGTGCCCAATCATGTGGCTTTTGGGGAGAAAACGCAGGAAATGAAACAATGCCAGGTCAAATATGCCAAGCAATACCAAGAATCCTTGGGAAAACAATGACAAGCAGGAGATGCAAAACATCATGATGGGAGAGCGAGGAGGAGCTCTGCTTCCCCGGAGTCTGATGTGGTGGCAGCCAGCCCTTGTGATGGGGAAAGGACTCTTCTCCAGCTCTCTCTCCCAGTGGCCGTGGGTGAGCAGCAGCTGCACCGTGGGGTGTGTGGCCATGCGGAGATTGCGGTGGGGAGGGACAGCGGGTGCTCATGGCTGTGCCGGGGCCAGGGTGTTGGGACAGCACAGCCACAAACTTGGCGTGCCTGCCCCCAGAGCGTGTGAATTAATCTGGCAGATTCAGGAATTTTGCGTTTTCTTCTGCTGAGAGAAAGCAGCAGGGAGAAATAGACTGTACATATACATAGATGAAGTGAAACTAGAATGTCGCAAGCTATGCATTATGAATAAGGCAAGGATATTGTATACCGTAGCGCAGACAATATACCATGAGGGCCATCTTGTGGTCAGAGAAAGTTTATTCTCTGTCAGCATAGGGAAAAAAAATATTCCCAGAAATTTTTTTATGTACCTGAAGATACTGTCAACTACATTGTAATTCTTAGAACCTCGGAATGGTTTGGGTTGGAAGGGACCTTAAAGGTCACCTAGCTCCAGCCTCCCTGCCATGGAAAAGAGACACCTTCTACTAGACCAGGTTACTCAAAGCCCCATCTAACCTGGCCTCGAACACTACCAGGGATAGGGCATCCAAAGCTTCTCTGGGCAAACAATTCCATTGCCTCATCACCCTCACAGTGACGAATTTCTTTCTAATCTCTAAACCTACTATTTCAGTTTAAAGCCATTCCCCTTTGTTCCATCACTACAGGCCCTTGTGAAAAGTCCCTTTTCAGCTTTCTTGTAGCTTCCTCTATGAACTGTAAACTGATGTTAAGGTCTCTTCAGTGCCTTCTTTTCTCCAGGCTGAACAACCACAACTCTCTCAGCCTGTCTTCCTGGGAGAGGTGCTCCAGCCCTCTGAGCATCTTTGGGGACTCCTCTGGACTCACTCCAGCAGGTCCCTGTCCTTGTGCTGGGGCCCCAGAGCTGGATGCAGAGCTCCAGGTGGGGTCTCACGAGGGCAGGGTAGAGAGGGAGAATTCGCTCCCTCAGCCTGCTGCCCACGCTGCCTTTGATGCAGCTCAGCACACAGGTGGCTTTCTGGGCTGCAAATGCACATTGATGGATCATGTTGAGTTTCTTATCCACCAACAACCCCAAGTTCCTCTCCCAAGGGCTGCACTTGATTCATTGTCTGCCCCACCTGTGTTTGGGCTTGGGATTGCCCTGACCCAGATGCAGCACCTCACACCTGGCCTTGCTGAATTTCGTGAAGGTTGCACAGGCCCACCTCTCCAGCTTGTCAAGGTCCCTCTGGATGGCATCCCTTTCCTCCAGAGGGTCAAAATTAGAAATTGGTTGTGATACGCTCTAACGGATGGAGCTGCTCTGCTGCTGGTCATTAATTGGGTCATTAATCCTCCAGTGACAGACAGAAGGATTAGCTGTGATCCCATGCCAGTAAACAAAATAAGATGTTTCACGTGGTGGGAAGGCTGTCATAGATTAATAACCAGAGTCAGAGTTTTCCCTTGATGAATATTTTATGCCTATTGTCTTTGGAAATTTCTGTCATCCTCTACATTTTATAAAACCTTTTTGAAATCCACGGATAAATACCATCACAATGCTAGAGTTAAGAATGCTATTATTTATTGTCAAATAACAGCTCAAACCAAGAATCAACATCCTTTGCATGGTTATCACACAATGAACCCAGTTTGTGTGAGATGGAGTTCTCAGCTGCACACCTCTTTAGTTCTGTATCCTTGTGTTCTTGATGAAAGACTAAAAATGCTGAATTAAAAGGAAGACTATCCATTCAAATTAAATGTATTATCCAACACAGACAAGGAAAGTTGATTATGGCCTTCTCTGTATCACCTGATTTATTCAGAATTACTCCATTCCTTATTTTTTTGTGTGCTTCCCAGTGAATCCAGATGCCTCCCAAAGAACCCAGGAACTTAACTTTACTGCTTTCCTAATGGGAACCGTCTGCCAATGGTGCTGGGCAGGCACAGCTTTGCTTAGTTTATGGGACCATGATCCATGGTCGATTAACCAGGCTTTTTTGGTTCTAGAAGAGGTGTGTTTACGAAAAACCAGCCCCACCATCTGGTACCATTGGCTGTAGGTCTGCTGTAGATCACTCGCAGTGAACAAATATTATTCTCATTTGTCAGTCAGCCTTTGTCCACACACAACTGACTTTTCTAATAACATTAAGTGTTCCTTATTGTACTGTTTTACTGCTACTTATGGATTATTTAATTCTTCTAATGGCTCTGCAATGGTTCATTTGCTTCCTAAAATTATTCTTTAAGGTACTTGTGCAGATGGGGAAAGACAAGGTTGATTCCTCCTGCAAGGAGCTGTTGATAGATTCAGAGATGCTGGCTGCTGAGCACTGCTGTAAATATTCAC
Organism: Mohoua ochrocephala; assembly: GCA_013398855.1. Classification (NCBI taxonomy): domain Eukaryota; kingdom Metazoa; phylum Chordata; class Aves; order Passeriformes; family Acanthizidae; genus Mohoua; species Mohoua ochrocephala. The sequence continues at coordinate 293,391 of VZTA01013818.1, read as the reverse complement.
TATCTCAGCTCTGCAGGCTTAGCCTTTTTGTAGAGTGTTTGGGAATATCTGATAGTGAAGAGTATAAAGCAGAACAGGGGAGAGCTGCCTTCAGCTTCCAAATGAAAAGGACTGATTATAAAACCCGTATTTTAATGGCATTGTCTCTCCCAGGAACATTTGGAAGTTAAGGCAGCAAAGTCTCGAACAGATTTTATGGACCAGGCACATCCATGGTTGTACAGGCACGTGTCACTCACTGGCAGGGTGTGTGCCAATTCCCAGAGGCAGGGTTTTAGAGCGCTCTGCCCACCTTCTCAGCAGTGCTCCCGGCTGCCTGCTCTGGAGAGACGCTGCTTGCACTAGGCATGCATGAACCAGGCCAGGAGAGACCTCACCTGCGAGGAGCTTGCAGCAACAGCAGCTTTTCAGTGAAGGCTCAGTTGGCCTTGTTGTTCTGAGCATGGTGTGATAACACAGCCTGGCTCCTGGACACCTGCTCAGAGGAACCACCATCACCTTTCCGGGAGGGGAAATGAGAGCAGCATCGGTAAAATGGCACACGTGTCCCCTGGGGGGGATGTCCCTTCTCCCTTTCCAGCTCTTTCTGTGCAGGGCTGCAGCTCTGGTGCTTTCACAGTGCCCTCTGCTGCAGGCTCCTGATTCGAATCACAGCAGAGCCCTCTGTCTGCTCTGCATGAGTTGGGAAGGTAGGTGCTGCTCAGGGAGTCAGACCCCAGCACTGAAGTGTGTCCATGTGCAAAGAAACCTCTGACACAGTAGAGGGATTGTGAGCTGAGTGAGCTGTGGCATTTAAATATATTTAAGAATTTGTATTTAAAAAAAACCCCAGAAAGATTTCTTGTATCTACCTGTCAGATTACACAAGTATAGAATACTTATCAGAGATATTGTGATTTCTCTTGCAATGCTGAATCACTGAGGCCCTCAGATATGGAGTACAGAGCCTCGTAGAAAGCACACTGGATATATGTATATAATTTGTGCACACAGCACACTTTCTTACATTCTTGAATGGTCTGGTAAGGAATAAAAACAAAGAAAAGGAACCCTTAAGAAATTCATATTAGAATTGGTTCAAATAAATAAGAATTTTCTTCAGATGAAAGCACAAATATTGAGATAGAGATGCATATATGCAAAGTTGATCGATTTCTTTCTTGACCCCTGTAACAATCAAGATCCTTCAATTGCAAAACACCTGGGTCCAAACTTGCTTGGGACTCTGTCAGCACAGGTGTGTGTGAGGACTTGAGGGGGCATTTTGACACACTTCTGCAGCTTTTGGAGGGGTAAGGGTACTTGACTCTGAGGTCAATTTTCATGTCTTGGCTTCATGACTTTTTTATCTCTAGTTGAAGTTTTCCCCAGAAGATGGAGAAACCTGATTTCAGTTTCCTCAGGGAATCTGAGAAGAGGAATGAGGAATGGCCCTGCTTAGGGCAGCAGCCACCTCTGAAACCCTTTGGGTGTGGGGGGGAGCTCGTTGTGAATGGACTGTGCTGCTGGGTTTTGTGCCTTGGCCAGGAGAGAGTCAAGGTAAGAGTCCGAGTCCCCTTTCTGACCACACCAACAGGATTATTTACTCCCCTCTGCTTTTTCATTGCCCTAGAAAGGTGGCAGAATGTAAGTATTTCTCCCACTTGTTCATTTCCTTTTCTGAGAGCATTTGTAGTAAGTGGTGAGCACACAAAATTATCGCTCTGTAGTGGGTGTGAAAGCTGCTTGCTGCAATCAAAGTGAGACAGACTCTTGACAGCAGACTTTGGTGCTTGCACAGAAGAACAGAATAAATGAGACATGTCAGGAATTATTCTGACAACATGCCCAAAGCTTTGGGTGAATCTTGCCAGACCTCAGACCAGATGTTTAACCCTTCCATCGTCTCATGACATTGCCTCTTGTTAATAAAATGTCCCCACTTAAAGAAAATACAGAGGTTTTCCATCTGGGACCATGCTAAATGCTGTGTCCTGTGCTGAGACATTTCAGAATGTCTGTTTGGTCTGTTCTTTGGAGGCATTGTAGTTGCACTGCCTTCCTCCTTGGAGGGAATAATTGCCCCTTTGCAAAAAAATTCAGTTAAACATCTCTCTACTACTATATACTACACTCTCTAACAAAAGTCTCAGCATATTTTCATACTAACAGTAAAGAACAATGAACATGTTCCTTAGTATTAAAATGTTAGCAAAGATGGGAAAAATTAACACAGTCCAATTGATGAATGAGGCCTCATCAAATTAATTGCTGAAATCTGGTTAATACTCATTGATATTTTTGATTGTGCCACAGCTGGCTCATATTTTACATAAGGATATTGTTCAGAAAGGGTTAATGCAATTGATTAACTATTAATAGCTACTTTCACAAAAGCAGAACGTAATGTTATTTATTACAAAATAACACAGGGGCAAGCAAATCAGTGTTAGCAGTGTATATCTGCAGCTAGTGTTTTATATTGATTTACTTTTAGCTGTCTGGAACTTGAGTATTCACGTGCAAAACACGCTCTTGATATTTCAATTAATTAGTTTATCTAAACCAGTAATATAAAGTGGAACCCATGGCATTGGTGCTGTCTGGTTTATTATTATCCTGCTACCTTTTTGGCAAACAATACACAAATTTCATGCTGTAATAACTCCCCTTGGATTAGCTAAGGAGCAAGAGGAAGGAAAAAGAGAAAGGATATAGAATGAGTGCTATTTTTGCAACTTGTGTTCACTTTTTTGTCCCCTGTGACAGTATAGATTTGATGTAATATTTAAATACAAACAAAGCAAAGTCATTGATACAATTTCTTTCTTGTGCCATGATCTGTTTAGGCTGAATTCTGTTGACAGCTGAGTAACACTGTTACCTGCCAGTATGATTACAGCAGTGTCCGCCTTCATTTTCAAATCCAATTTGCATTTAATAAAATGAAAGATGAAAGCAACCTGGCTGAAAGTGCATCATCAGCACCAGCTTGCTGAATAATGGATTTGAAAGACTGGAAAGAAGTCACCAAACTAGTTACAACGTTGGAGTGAATCTAGGTCAGAGAAACTTCAGCATGACTTATTGCAAGCCCATGACATAAATCATCCAGGAGAGGCCAGAGAAGACCAGATACTGAGCTTATTTATTGTGGAAGAGATTGGCATTAATGAGCTGGAGGAGCAGAACGCATCCATCTGGGATCAGAATACCAGCATGTCCTTCAAGGGGGTGGTGACTACCCAGAAAACACTATAGCCAACGTGTCCAGAAGGACCCTGTGCTCCAAACCATGGGGAAGTTTCCTGCTGACTGCAGTGTCATCCCAAGGTACCCATTGCTCCTCCTGTGCAGCGCCGGGGAGCACGCATGGGAGCTGGGGGTGGTCAAGCCGTGACCGCAGGGGCTCAGCCCCTGCCCTGGCAGGTTCAGCAGGCCTGGCTGGGGGCTGAATGCTGCAGCTGCTGCTGCTTTTATGGCTTGGCTTTTCTGGGTTCAGCTGGCATTACCCGTTCTATCCTGGCTCCGACAGCATTTCCGTGGTGCCGCGGTGGCTGTGAGGGTGGTGGGGGGAAGCCAGTGGCAGTGTTACAGATTATGGTGAACCAAAAATCAACCCTTTGTGAAAAGTCCTGGGTATCTCATACTGTGATTCTTTTTGGGCACAGGCAGGGGCAATGTTTCAGCTTTGGTTCATGTGGGTTGAATTAGTGCTGTTTGCTGCCTTTGAGCAGAGAGGATTGAAAGTTGTGGCTTTGATTAAGGCCTTTTTTCTCCTCTGGGGGATAAATATTTAGCACTCAGTTGGATGGGGATGTTTACCAGTGCAGTTCTGTTTTCAGCATGATTTCTGTTTTAGCTTCCATTTCTAAATCACAAAATTTTGCAACAATGATTCTGGATGCAAAAGAATGGAAGTAGTTGGTTTGTGGGAGATTGGGTGTCATGACAAAGTACATATGTTACTTTCTTTCCTTTATCTGCTTTACTTGCAAGGCTTACTACCTAATTGTCATTTTCCTGGCTGGATTTCCTGTTTTGTGTTCTTGTCCCAGAGTATTTATTTCTCTTTTGTTTGCAGCTGGTACTTGTAAGTGTCTTAATTTTTTTTTTCTTGACATGCTCCTGTGATGCTTTATTTCATAAAAGAGTACACCTGGCAGGGAAGCCTTGTTTAGCCCATCAGTTCTTAAGAGTGTTTATGGAACAAAAAAAACCTTCCTGATGTTTCTGAAGGCGTAAATGTGTTCAGCCACACCTAACATTCACAATTGTAAGTTATTTTAGAAGTAGTTTTTTTCGGGAAATGATAATTATACAACAGTAATTTCTTTCAAGTTTTAATATTACATGTATTGCAAGGCATGGGGGAAACTTTGGTTTCAAAAATTTATGTGTTTTAAAAGGGCTATGACTTTGTTTGGGTATTGCTGCTGGCACAGTCTCTATAATGCTTGTCATCTTAATAAGCTTTTAAAAGTTAAGCTGTATAAACCATGCTTCTGAAGCGAGGACAGAGGAATATACCTAGCCAGTGAAGATGGGCAGAAAACCTGCATAAATCTTACTGGGGGAGCTGATGTAACTGAAACCAGGATGTCAAAACTTTCAAGGGCCTGACAGCTATCAGCAGGACCTTAAGTGAGGGGAGGTTTTTGTTCAGTAGAGCTGATGAACAGCTCACTGATGTTAATAGGACACTTTTCATGCAGTTCAAATTTTTGGACTTTGAATCAGGTCTAACATTCTCATTGAAAGTGTGATATTGCAATCCTTCTGTTGTCAAAAGAATGACACCTTCTTCAGAGGAGATTATTTTCTTTTGGAAAGGGAGGGATCCACGAAGGAAATAATTGATAGTCTTAAATCCTGTACTTTGGAAATTCAGGTTCTCTTTATAATCCTCACAGAATGAGAAAAATTACTAGCAACTTCACAATACTTAGAGCAGACCTGATAATGGAGTAATTATTTTACAGAAGAGCACATTCTTTATTGCAAAGATGAGCATTTAATTCTATCTATACACAGCTTCGCAATAAAGGTAATAATTTCCACCAGAACATGTATGATTAACTGAGCAACTCGGTATAGAGTTGTCAATCTTGAATGTTCTGGTAGCAAGGAAAGAACAAGGACACCTTGTCTGTGATTATTGTTTTTGGGGTGGGGGTGGACAGAAAGATCTTACAAATAATGTCTCAACTCACCTTAGGTGTATCCTTTAGATCCACAAAAGAGAATGGGGGATAAGGGGAATAAGGAAGCTGAAATGACTGCCTGCTTGCTGCCGAACAAACCGTTCCCTAGGAAAAATCAGACTTGAAGTAGAAGCACAAGATGGAGGAAATGCCTGATCTGTGCCCGAGGAGAATAATATGGAAGTAGAGAGAGAAAAATTAGTACGGCTTAAAGTTTAGGAGAATAACATTATCTAAAATTATAGTGCCTTGAAGGCAATAAAGATATTTTAATATCTTTATTTTTCCAAGTTTTAATCTTCGGGATTTTTTTTTTTTTTTAAATTAGTAAGAATTGGAAAAGTGAAGTTGTAATTAATCTTTTAAAATATGCAGGAAATTATATTGTTCTTTCTAATGTTACATATGATGGATTAGTAACTTAAAGAAATGATTTTCTTTTTTGCTTTAAATGATAATTGCATTAGTGGTTCATAGTCTATTAATAGCGATGTAACTTTCATGTACTTTGGTTAAAAGACATGCTCCAAAACAGAGAAAAAGCATTAGAGATGTGCAGTACAATCCTCAGTGTGCTGGCAAAATACTTGAGTGGACCACAGTGGAAGTGAAAACAAATTTTTAGGAACAAACCTTTGACCTTTACAATTTGTATCAATGATGTGTCTCTGGAGAGCTGTGGGTCACAGGAACTTCTGTGCCTATTGAAACCGCAGACCTGGGAATATCAGGAAGGTGACCACTGCAGTGCTTCAGGGCAAGCAGCATTTGTGTGCCCAGCACTGCACCCATCACCACACTAAAGAAGAGAAAGAAGCCTCATTTTCTCATCCCTTAGATTTTACAGTGTGTGGCACAAGTTCTGATGAGCTTTTGCCTGTATGTTGTGTAAGCAGTGGAACTATCTGCAGTATTTCAGTTTGTGGATGGGGCATTGAATTCCCTGAATTCCATAGAATGCATTTGCATGAATCTTTGGCTTCTAACCTTCCTGTTATTTCTCACTTTGAACATTAGTTTGGGAAGACAAGGAGTGTGATCTCTGTTTTCTGAGCCCTGCTGCAGCTAGAGTTGTTTTCTGGGAACAAAGCACCTGCAGAGGACAAGGGCAAGAATTTATTTGTTGGTGAGCACACAACTGTAGCAGAACACCAGGAGCTGTGAGCCTTTTGAATTTGCCCATTTGTTGATCTGCTGTGCTGTCCCCTTTGCTGGGGCAGATGGGGTCTGAATGGATGGGGCTCTGCATCCTCCTGAGGGTCTCTAGACTTTCGAGGTGTCAGTATTTTGCTACCTGTGCTTACACAGCTACTTACTTGCAAGTGAGGTGTTGATGAACATGTAAAGGGACTTTCTGTGTTCTATAGATATTGAGTAAGAAGATGTTTCTTAGTATCAGGTGTTCTTATGTAAGGTTTTCCTATACGACCTGAGAACATTTGCTATGGTGCATGTTTTATTACAAAATGACTGTACAGGTAATACTGATCTCTATTTAAAAGAACCCAAGCTATGCAATAGCACTGTGCCAGCAGAAGAGTCAGTATAAACATTGTCACCCTCTTCTGTTTCTAAAGCCTACACATACTGTGAAGGGAGATTCTCATTAGGTTTGAGCTACTGGAACAAGGTGTTGCCTACCTGGACCGGGCTGTATGTAAACACGTTGTCACCCAGCTACCTAACTGAAGAACCAGGTTAATGAATCTTTGTTCTTTCTTTGCAACTGGTAACAGTGAAAACCATCTCATTTTGCCATCCTGCTATTCATTCTGTTATTTTCTGCCCCTTCAAGCTGCTGGTGTTTTCATTTCTGTATTGAAACTTACAGACCATAGGGAAGTCCAGGACAGAGCCCAGCCCTCGCTGACTTTACTCCTGCTCACTGAAAGGCATAGATAAATGTTATAGAGCTGTGGATTTGAGGTTTAAGGAAATCTAAGCCTCCACGGTGGAAAAAGTACCCTGTAACAAAAATACTCAACCCAAATTGCTTCAGAGTCCAAAGCTGCAGACCAGATTGAGAGTGTTCACCCTTAGATGTGTACATTTTTTTCAACACAGAGATGAAAGAAAGCAAGTGGCATCCAGAGGAACTTCACAATCCTCTTTCTAATGGGGTACATGCAAGGTACGTGTGAGAGGAAAGGCAAGGGAGTCTCAGCAAACCTGAAGTCTTTTAAAACAAAATGGATGGGCCATGTCTATATAGATGTTCTATAGATGTGGAAAGGGTTGTATTTATATTTTATAGTGGTTAAATGCTGTTATAAATACACAAGAATGGGCTATGAACCCTTGACTTCTGTTGGTTCAGAATCTGCATACATGTTTTAGTGTGTATATATACACAGAATTGGGGATTGGATCCTTAATATTACTGCTGGACATTTTCAGCCATCTCAGGGAGGGCTTTTCTATATCCCACTCTCTGATCAGCTAAAATCTTAGTGAAAATCCCATCCTTTCTCTAGTGATAGTTTTAAGAATGGATGGGACATAATGAAACTGATATCTCCCAGTTTGTGCAGAGGGGAAGAGGACACTTAGAAGCAAATACTGCATGAAGAAATAAAATTTTCCAAAGAAATAGCCTTTGTAAGGAACATTTTCAAGAAACACACGATGAGGTCTATCATTGAATAACTGAACCCAATGCTTGTATTTATGAAATCGTGCTTTATCTGTGAGAACCACAGTGATGAGCTTAAGACAGAGAGCAGGCACAAAACTCCGTGGGGAACACCAGTTAGTGTGTAACCCCAGCCCTTTCTCTCCTTCTGCAGGCTAGGGGACATACTTTCAAGTGACAGTAACACAAGAAATTAAAACATTCCCTTGACATCAGAGACAATAATTCAGTCTTTGTTTCCAGATGAAAGCACAGACACTTGCTCGCCACTGCGACAGAAGTAATTTCAAAACAACAAGTGTTAGGGAGCACTCCGTGGGCTATGATGAACTACAGGTTTATTGCCTTTTATATCTTTTGTATCATTTTTATTCTGCCTGGATTTAGGTTACTCGGGGAATCTTGGAAAGATTCTTTTAAGTTATCTGAGACTGAGAGGAGATAATGTTGTACATATTTGAGACAAAGCATCCTGCCACATGAAGATTTATTTTTCAGCATCATTATCAAAATTTTGGCTTACTTACAGGTAGATGACTCAAAGACACCTTTTGCTAATACAGAATAAGAGAGGTGAAAACAGCCTGACCCACTAGTCAGGGCTTAGCAGTCTGGGCTATGCACACCTGGCCAAAAAAGGACAATAACCTTGTTTGTGGGGTGTTTTCTCATCTGGCTGAACAGAAAAGATTTATTCTGGCAAAGCTGTCAGTATGGAGAAGGGCAAAGGGCGAAAGCAGGGTGTGATAGAAAAATAATTCAAACAAGAAAACCAACAGCTGGTTTGAGTTGGGTCAACCCATATACTAGTTTTTGACACCCATGCACAAAGAGGAAAATGCAAGTTGGCTAGAAAAAGGCACAGATAAAATTGATGTGCTCCCTAAAGGATGCAGTTTGCTGACATTCCAGAACTCAAGGGCTTTTTGTAGACCATAAAAATGTCAGCACAACAGTCTGCTGTATGATCAGTCTTTCTAGAAACTTTTATTTAAATTTTGTCTATAAAAAGTTTGTAAGTAATGCAAAATATTAGTGAGGACATGGATATGATTTTACTTGTTCAGGATTGACTAGTCTAGCACATTTTGACAGCTTTGTTGTGCTTAATAGATACAGAGAAAGTCATTCCAAAGGTGACAAAGTCCTTAAGACTAGTTAAAGATTTGTCTTCTTGTGTTTCTTTTCTTTTATCTTAAAAATGGTGATAAAGGCAGTTTCCTTTACTCTTGTTTGCCTTATTTGTTCCAACTCTGGGCCTTGAATTTCAAGGACCATAATTTCTGTTCAGGCATCTCTCTGACCTCAGTAGCCCTGACCTCAGGCTGGTGTTTCCAAGCACCACAGTTGAAACTATAACAATATTAATGTTACCGGTAATAGACATGGCATCTGACATGGGAATATATCTGTAAATATTTTTTTTTCACTTTCCCTTTCAAGAGAAAAGAAGTATTTTTGAATTACTGGAATGTAATTTTTTATCTCTTCTTAGTAAAAGCAGTGTCCATGGTTACCTTGCTGCTGCCAGTCATGCCAAGTGTTGTTATCAAGGTACAGCCATGCATAATAAAAGTGATGGTGTTTATAGAGGTTTTATTAGTCAAAATTATATTCCAGCTGAAAGGTTTGCTAAAGATGAAATGGAATTTCATTTTACATTAAACAGGAAAGAGTGCAAAGGAAATATATTCTATTAGAGACAATGCACTGTATGCAGGTTTATAAATTTGACCCTCATTTTGGAAAGGAGTCTCTAATCTTGCTGTGCAAGCACCACATGCTGCACAGTAATAGCACAGCCATAACATCACGTTTTAAAAACTGCACATTCAGTGTGACAGACTTCCTTGGAAATGATCTAAATATTGTGGAATGTGAGTCAAAGGCAGGTTAATGTCAAAAAACTCTGGTGACCCACTTTGAATGTTGCACTGCTCAATCTTCTGCTAAGCGTCTGACGTGGACACAGATTGCATGGCAGATAGTCCTTGCTTGACTCTGGTTGGGAAAGTGGCTTCTCTTGGGAGCTAACTAAAGGAGATTCATGTTCTCCTAGGAGGTAATTTAGTTGTCTTTGATGCTTGAATCTTAGGTGCTTGTCCATTCCTATGAAATCCAAGTGCCTTGAAGGCTCAGTGCATCTATGCCCAAACTGCTTCAGTTAGATGGGATATCGCACAGGGGCTGATTCTCTAAGGACATACGAGAGGTTTTATGCTTGCAGTCAAGGCATGTAACTCTTGGTTGTCCTGATACCCTACAGGATCAGTAGGGCTCGAGGGTGGGATTCTTGGAAGCTGGTGTGCTCAGAGCCACTTCAGGAGGCCAGGAGGAAATGTCCTTTTCCCCAGACAGGCACTTTGAGTGAGAGGCAGAAATCTTTGTACACCACAAGCTCCTCCCGGGGAGGAGGAATGAAGCAGTGCCTCTTGCATGCTCCCTGATCTTGGGGTGCTGACCTGGAAATGCATCTGTCCAGAAAATCTCATCCCCGTTGTAGGGAGGGTAAGATGTGTTAGAAAAGACAAGGGCAGATGAGTTATAACATACTATTCCTTGTCAAATCATCTTTACTCTCAAATCCTCCAGGATATTTACTCTAAAATCCTTTAGGTTATTCATTCCTAGATAGGAGATTCTCAGTTTTGCTTTCCTTTTACTGCAACCTAATTAAATATTACTTGAAACAGGGGGTATGATGCCCCAATTAAATGGATGATTGCTGTAATCATAGAACATTTTTAAAATTAAATGGAAAGGATTTCTGTTCCAGGTGCAGGCAGTACCATGGGTACCAAGGATGTGCATGGTCCCAAAAAGGAATGCATAACGATAGTGAAGCTGCAGTAGTTACATTAATGTTACTGTTACACATAACTTCTCTCTGACCCAGGGAATGTAATAGCTTGTACCAAACTACTTCAGTGAAAGAGAAGAAAGTATATCTGCACTGTGCCATGGAGGGGCAATGCAGAGACATTCAAGCTGCTGCAGAACTGAAATAATATAATTGCACTAGCACGTTGCAAATAAGGTCTGCCAAGAGGACTGGCATCATTATCTAACCTAGTGATTATGGAGCTTGGCCAAGAGTGATGTATTCCTGGTCCCAGTCTCTATGTCCTTGATTATTTCTGGCTTGTATTTGCTTTTTAATCCAGATGCCATCTGATGTTAGATATTTGAACATCCCAGGGAGCAGAAACTGGGTCCCAGGTCTCTTCTACTCAAATCCAGGTTTGTCCTTTGCAGGCTCTGCATTTTCCCCCAGGAAGTCGAAGAAGTAGTTTCAGCCCTCCTCAGCAGGGAAAAGACTGGAATTCAGATCTACCACTTCCTGAGCAAATACTCTATTCGGGTATTATGTAAAAGGCCATGTCTGTGAATAAAAACTTGGCATACATTAAGATTGCTCAAAGCATACCAAATAAATCAGGCTCTTCAGGAGGGACAGCTAGTTTGTAAATCCCAAGCAGCCTTTGTTGACAGAGAAGTGCTTAGATTGTCAGCTCAGCTTGGATTTTTCAGAAATCTAGTGCAAAATCCCTTTGTGTCTTCAGTTTTCATTACCCCCTGAGCTGTGAGGCGGAGTATTCGTGTTCGGCATTCGGGATGAGGTGCTTTGCCTGTCCTGTGCACCTATAGCAGCTGCACCCAGAGCCCCTTTCCTGTAAAAGGATTTGTGGCCAGAGAGCAGCAGCGCAGTGAGAGCAGGAGCAGTGCTGGACTGCTTGAGGGCACAAGCCTGGCCTGGGACAGCACCCAGTGAACCAAAATTCAGAACAGGAGACTGGTGAATGTAACAAGAGGGAAAGCACAAACAGATCCCCAGTCTGCTCACATGTTCAAAAGCTGCTTCTTAAAAAAAAAAAAAAAAAAAAAGGCAGAAAAAAGGTTATAGGTAAATCAAAGAGGTTAATTTTAAAAGAACTATATAAGCCCCAATTTTAATTCAGTTCTGAAAGGAAACAGCCTGTTAATACCCACTTGAGCAGTTAATGTCTCACCCTTGTTAGTTTCCTGAAAAGCGATGCTTATTGCTTACAAACTGAGCACTCAGAGCAGCTGTCCAGAGGCTGTGGCCCATACCTGAGCAGCCAGATAACTTAATAACAAACGATAGCAAGTTCTTTTGTACAGCTATGCTGCACTTGGCTAACTGCTCAGGGTGTCCTGGGAAATGATGTCTAATGTCAACAACATTTTTGTCTTGGTTCTTGTCTCAGACATGTGAAATTAGAAAGCCTCATATGTCTGTCCTGGGTACTCAGAGACTTCTTGCTCCTCTGGCGTCTTTTCCCAGACAGTACTAATTCTCCAACTGAGTTACACAATGGTTTACACATACTAAATCTATTTATGTGTTCAGAGTATAAGGATTGCCAGGCCTTATTTGCATTTGTGGTTTATAAAACCTGAACATGATTTCCTGAATGCGTGACGGTGCCCTATATCGTCTCCTGACATGCTCTGAAAACCAACCTCCTAACGACTTTTAGTCTATTCCTAAGGCTGCTTACATTATTGTAAAGTTGTTGAGTTACCTCTAGCAGAGCCAGCAGCTCACTACCTAGCTTTCATTCCCTTGTGAGATGGTACAGCAACTCTTTTTTCTCAGCTGCATTAGTTGTCTCACTGCAGATAACTCGGCCCAGATTTGCATAGGTGTTGGATGTCACAGCTGCCTGTCCCAGCGGCAGCAAAAGGCACCCGGGAGTGCTCAGAGCTTGCTGAAAAATGACACTATTCGGATTTCAAATTTACCACTGCAAATTAGAGGAGTGGAAACTATGAGGCAATGAAGGATGGGATTTATTTGCATTCTCCTGATTCCAGTATACTGGTGTGACTACTAAATATATTTTGAGATCCCCTGAGTCTTAGTGAGAATGTAATATTTTTTTTTTGTCTTAACAAGGAAAGGAAGAAAATGATGGATGAAATTGGATGTCACAAATTTTATTTAAACATGCTGTCATTGATTTGCGTTTTATTTCTTGGTCCAAATGGAGTAGGAAAATCCTGCTTTTTCAGCTCTCCAAGTTCTATGATTACGAGAGAACCCCCTAAAGAGCTGATAAAACAAGTGTGACAACTCAAGATAAGTAATTGCTCCTGGCTAATTGTTTCCAAACTACAGATGCAGTCATATAGTCAAAAATCATCATGGCCAGTTCATGGAACAGCTGTTTCACATAGAAATGCTGTGATTCATTTTGTATTCCTGTCCATTATGTGCTCTTGGTGAATTTAGTGCAATTACGTGTAGAAAAAGGTTATTGCTTTTTTTGAGGAAGGCACTGTAAGCTGCCATTTCTCAGCGCTGTATTTCTGTGCTGTATTATTCCTCCCTACAAAAAGCAGCCAGAAAGGTGTGTCAGAAAGACATTATCTTCAAAAACACATGAAAGGTGTCAGTCTGATTTCAACACAGGTTTTGCAATTTATAATTGTTTTCTGTCACGTTAACTGTTAACTGTCCTGTTTGGTAAAGATGCATGTTGATAGGGAAAAAATCCAAACTAGAAATGGCAGGATTTTCTGAAGAAAATTGCCTGTGAGAAATTTTGCTGGGCTGTTCCTTCTATGGCAACAAATAAACAAACTGCCATATCAATAGAGGAGATTCTGCCCAGATTTGGCTCTCCATCCACGGGAATGGATGTGGAACTGAAGCCACAGTGATCCTGTCTGTTAATTTTCCTGGGTGTTTGCTTTGTTATCTCCCTTTCCTTACTATAAAATGGGATATTAATCCTTCTTTCGTTCAGAGAATTAGTTGGGTTTTGTGCAGTCCTTTGGTACTTTAAATGAAGGATTTCCTCTGCAATTTAACTCATCGCTCCTTCTTTGCACAGACACTCTTCACTACACCAGGAACCTTTCTTTGCAGAGTCAGATTTGCTGTTTTTCATTAGGAGCTGATGAATGTAAAGCCAAGATTTTCCCTGAGAATCTGGAAGCGAAGCTGAAATCACTTCAGTGAAAAGTGAGTCGGCATGGTGAGTTTTATATCCCTAAATTAGCACTGAAGAGAAGGGGAAAACTTAAGAAGTAATTTCACAGTAAAGCCTCAGTGTGCTGGTGAGTAGGAAAATAAAGTATTCTTCATCCATGAATCATGCTCACTCCCGGGGAGGAGAGATAGATACTTATTGCTCTTGCCATTTACCCTCTAGCCACCTGTCTGAAGAAGAGTCATGCACCTATAGCCACATGTTGAAAATATCTTCTCTGCTCTCTCGAGTTGTTATAATGGTTAGAACAGAGAGGAATTGTGAAGGACTTCATTATTCTCCCCATTTAATTTTGCAGGATGCCCTTTGGTGCTTCTGCTCTGCGGTACAGCAGAGTCATTCTGATTGATGTATACATCTGGTGGACACCAAAATAAGGCTACCATTACTAAGAAATACTGACTTTGAAGTCATGAATTACAAAAAGAAGAAAGAAAGCAGTAAGACCATTTTGAAAATATGAAGTAGCAACGCTTACTAATTTAGCAGATATAGCACAGAAGGAGAACACCAAAAAGCAAATAACCCCCTCCTAAAGTATGAGACTGTAGTGCTAGCAAGCACCAGTTCAGTCTTATCTCCTATGGATACAGCTGGACACAGCAGCAGGAGTGTTATTTTCTCCCTGCATGATACGAGTCACTTCCACAGGAGACAATATGCAATCCTAAGAGCTAAGTGCTAGGTGTTTCATATTTGCTGAATCTCTTGCTTTGAGTCATTGATTTCTTCACATCGAATCTCATCTCTGGCCCAGTTAGTGAGCCATTAAGTGAGGAGTCTACTGTGTTGATGAAATAATAATTCTGTTTACAGAGCGCCTTCTCACCAAGGCACTGTAGGTGCAGCACAGTGTCTGCTTAATTCACACTCTTTTAATAATTAAAGCTTTTCTACCTAATGCCTTTGTGAAAAACTGAATTCTTGTGTGATCTTCAACCAGAAGCAATTGCTGAGAGGCTTCCTGGGGAGCAGTTCCTAGAAGGCTGCCCATTTGTTTGGTGCCAGAGCATACTTTCCTCTAGAATAAGGAAAACATTTCCTTCTCTTCAGGAAGGTGCTCAGGCCACATACTCAAGCACATCAGATGAGAAGGACAATGCAGCTGTACTCCATTTCTGCCATACTTTTGTCCCATTAGTGATCATCACCATACTCTGAATACATGTCATGTGACAATTTAAAGTCTTTTTTCATCTTCTAAAAAATTAAGATATGTTGAAATGATACATATTACTTACAGAATAAATTGTCTTCTGTTAGCAGAGAAAAGACAAGCTTAGGAAAAGTAAGGGCTAGCATGATTTGCTGCATCCAGGCCAATCCAGAATGGTGGGAGTTTACCCACCCAGCTGAGGATTTCCCTAGAAGGAACAAAACCTTGTTCATATGTTTTTGGACAATCACCTTCTAAAAAAAATCCTTTTTTTTTTTTTTTTTTTAATTCTCATGTATAATTAGGGAAAGAAGGAGAAAGGGAGGGAGGTAGGCTGACTCTTAGATGATGTGCTGTCTCATTCTCTAACACCTGAGCACTCCTGGCTTAAATGTGAGCAGTTCCTCATGTTGCACTTAAGATTCCATAGGGGCACTTGCAAAACCTGTCCAGAGCTTTTCTTCCCTGGGCCACCAGAGCACATTTTGTATGCTTGGTGAATCTAATCCAGGAGAGAAGAAGGGTTGGTTACAAAGGCAAAAATTTTGCTTTAACCCTTAAGGGCTTGTGTCTTCTTTTTTTCCCTTCTGTGGACATTCATGCAGTTTTTGTAAAAAGACACATTAGGGCTCTGTGCATACCTTGTGTGGGTGTAAAAATGACACACAAAAAGAAGGATGTAAACGATCACTTGTCATAATCCTAAAGTGCCCTCATTAGTGATTTGCATCTGTAGACCTGCTCTCGGGCTAATACCGTGTGATTAATTAGTTGTAGTGGCTGGATACAGCTCTGAAGTGACCATCTACAGGGAGAGAGCTGAGAAACCAGCTATGAAACATGGTGACTCTCACACCTGACTGACATGACTGCCCTTTACCTGAGGGAAGGGCTCCCGGAAGGTGAAGCTCTTGTAGCACAATTTAGACTTCAGGTCACATTACTGCTTGTTTTTGAAGTATGCTTTGAACGGGAAGAAAACCTAGCAGGGAACAGATGATAGTCCATGTTGGCAGGAATGAATTAATTTGCCTTTTGCACCTGTGTGAAGATTGGCTTCAGGAAGCAGTGTCTGTTCCCACTGCCATGGCATGTCCTCGGTGGCCATGTCAGGGGGCCACTGACATACTCAATAGGTTATGCTCATTAAGCTGAAACATCTTCAAAGTGCTCAGCTTTTTTTTAATGTTCTTGCCTTCCTGTGCCCTCCCTTCCTAAGTTTCGAGGGTCTCTGGGTGAGGGACGGTGCAGAGAGAGTAATTTCAATTCTCATTGCGTTAGCCTAAACACTTTTCTGAAGGCAATGGGCTGCAGTAGTAGATGAATAGTTCTGGTGGCATTAGCCCACCTGTGAGCAGGCTGTTCCCTGAAAGCTACCATGTGTCCTGGTGTCTGGGTGCTGACAGAGAGCTGCAGCTCATGTGGGAAGGATCACCAGACCCCCAGGAAAGGGGTGGTGGTTGAGAGCAAATGCCATCGGCCAGACTGCATCCGAGTGGCACCATTGCTGGTGGGAAGGCAGGGGAGTAGCTAACGCTTACAGTCTCCTCAAACAATGCCTTTGAAAATATTTTCCTAGGATTTTTACTTTGCTTTTGTCACAAAAAGCAAGGCTGGAAGATGGTTTGAGAGCTCTTTAAGATAAATCCTTTTGTGCCTTTCCTACAGATGCAGGTAATTGCAGAGAGATTTGGGATCTGTCTAAGTCAGATCCTGCCCATTAAAAAATATATCTCAGTGTTGGATTTGACATGCAGTGTTGACATCCTTCTTTCTATAGTAAGTCAGATGATATGTTTAGCAGACACTTTGACAACTTTCCTTCTGAGAAGCTGGAGGAAAATGCTGAAAATTTCCTGTAGCTTTTGACATTTTATGTGCTGGCTGGGCTAATCTTTATAAAATCCTGATGTTGGGGGGGTCACTTACTGATACCAGAGGCAAATGCAACTCCAGAGACTGCATCTCACTGCAGTCAGGAAGCTGGACCTCCTGTTAACAAAAAATCTTCCCTTGCTTACTTTAAAGGGAAAACAGACTCACCAGCTTCTGAACTTGATACCAGTTCTGCAGGATCTTTCTAAACCTATCCTTTCTTTCCATTAGAAAAA
Source organism: Mohoua ochrocephala (assembly GCA_013398855.1). Taxonomy (NCBI): domain Eukaryota; kingdom Metazoa; phylum Chordata; class Aves; order Passeriformes; family Acanthizidae; genus Mohoua; species Mohoua ochrocephala. The sequence goes on along the minus strand of VZTA01013818.1, from coordinate 276,289 downwards.
TCACCTGCACAAATCTTTCAAGAAATTATCAAACGAATACTGTTTCCTCTTCATAGTTTAAATTATATCTTGAATGATTCCCTACACAGTGTTCTTTACTTTCTTTCTTTCACTTTGCTGCACTAGAAAGTACCTTCTGTATCTCGAATAGCTGAATAGCTAAATGCCCATATTATGTGATAATGACTAACTCCACATACAGACCCTGAAGCCATTATGAAGAGTTACTGAACAAGACTTGAGCTGCCCATGTGCTCATTCAGAATGAGATGAAAGCCAGACAAGTGCCTCGTAGAGGGAGTCAGTCTGGATGTCTCATTGTGTCACCTCTTGCATTAATAGGAAACACCTAGAGTGGGATCTCAACAATTTTCTGGAAGCTTTCTGACTAGTTACTGTGAATATATTTTTTCAGAATAATTCTTTTCTATAAGGTGTACAATATCTAGTTTGTTTTCATTTGTATTGGTTTGAAGAACATCAATAAATATACCATATTTTTACTTGAATATTTGAGGAGAGTGTTTGACTTGCTTGCAGTTATAAAAATTTTTAGGGACACATGTAATGAAGTGTCAATGTGCTTTGGGAGAGTTCCAACCATGAATATTTTTAGTGTGTCTCGCATCAGTGTCTTTGGTAGAAGATACTATCACTGCATCTTTTTTGAAGGTACAGGTAGGCAAAGAGGCTCCTTCTCACAAAATTAGCCATAATGAAAACTGATTCTGTATTAATGTACAGGGATTTATTTTGTTAAATGGCTTGGTTTGCCCTCTAGTGGCAGTGAGTTTGCAGCTGATGGACCCCCAGGAAGAGGCCAAGAGGAGCACAGAACATCACTAACAGATTTTATTTAACTCTTGTTGTTTGTTTTATGGTTTTGTCTATTTATCAGCCTCTACCGTGAGCATATAACTGTACTGGGAAGGCTTCCTCTCACCTAGAGGTCAGGGGGAAGTGTGAGTAAACCTATTTCCTGCTGCTCCATTCCCTCAAGGGTAAAACCATAGGGGAGATCACCGAATCTCTTATCTAGAAGGTAAATGCAGCAGCAGCTGGTAGGAGCAGAGGGGGCTGCAGTTTGGTTTCCTGAGGGTTTGCTGTAGGAATCTGTTCAGCTTGTTGAGACACACTTGATTATGTAGTGCTTTCCTGACAACCCTGCTTACTGACTAACAAGGGAAAAATAAGCCCTACAAATAGCATAATGCAGAATTCAGGCAAAGAGAAGAACTTAGAGTAGGAAAGGTCTTTTCATATGAAGGAAATCTTTTGGGGAGGAAGAGGGTAATGAAACCCAGTAGCTGTGAAATTGCTGTGTGATCACCAAGCAAGAAAACCGCTTGGTTTGTCATTCAGAAAAATTATTGCAGTTTTCAGTCTTGAGACATTAGAATAGCAAGGCAGACTATGCCACACATTTTATTTCTCATATACTGTTTTAAAAGATCTAGCAACATTTTTTCAGCAGAAGAAACTGTTTTCCTTTTTTCCTTAAGTGCATGTTGATGTGGAGGAAAAGAGCAAGGCTCATGTTTTCAGCGTTAGTGCAACTATAGAGGAAATGCTTGACATTTAAGGATGATGTAATGAGGAAATTACCAGGTATCTTCCTGAGGGGGCTGACTCTGGGTGATCCCACTCCATCTGTATTCCAAACACCCATGACTCAGGGCCATTGGTTTTTAAAAAGCACTATTTATTGCCGCCTTGATTGCCTTAGGATGAAGTGCTTGTGGAACGGTGGAAGTGTAATGAGAGCCTTATTGGATGAGGGACTTCCCAAGATAAAATATGAGTTTTGGCAGCTTGGCTAAACAAATACATTTCCAGCTAGCAGTTGTGAAAATCTCACACTGTCTACAGCCCAGAGGTTATGCAAATGTAAGCTGTTGTGGCACTGCTTGTCTCTTCTGCTCCATATGGAGCTGCAGCTAGAAGGGGACTTGATGACTGGAACAATGGTGAAGGGATGGACACAATTGCAGGAAATATTTCTATTGCTGTTACGGGGCCATTCAGGCATAGAGTCCTGATCATCTAATCCAGCAACAAATCAGATACATATATAAATAATTTAAAAAACTCCTTTAAAATAAGACTATTAAGGGAGGAACAAGCTCAGGAGGAGCAAAACTTACACGTTTCAACTACTGTTCAGTACCACGCTGAAAATGTGCAGCAGGGGAGTGAAGGTGTCGTTCAAAGGTTTGTGCCATAAAGGATTTACCCTTAAAATTGATAGGAGAAGCTGTGAAAGAAATGAGAACTCCTTCTTAATTATTTTTATATTTATATTGACATGATCTAGAGCCATTCTATAGTCTGAGCTATGATTCTGCTCAGCCAGGCCAGGGTTCTCTCTGTAGGTGTTTGGTCATGTAAAGCTGCAGATTTGGTAGAGCACAGAACACAGAGCTTTGCCTGTGCCTATAACCTAAACCATGACCTTTAATTCAGCCAGTCTGTGCCTACTCATTAAGAGAAAACTGAAATGGGATAAGAAATGAAGTGCAAATATTTAGTCCTTTGAGAAATATAAACGAAATAACTTCATCACAGCACCCCTGAAAAGCTCCTCTGTCCCCTGCCCGAGTGAAGCAGGTGAGGCCGAGAGCAGCCCGCAGGTACTGCAGAAAGAATCCTCTTCCCAGGGCAGTTTGGGGCTGTCACATTGCGCCTCGCTCTGTGCAGGAGGGGGACGTCGGCATCCCAGCATTTCTCATGAGTGGAGCAATCCATTTTGTTGATCTACCAGCTGGCCAAAAGATGGGGGCAGTGCCAGGTTCCCTGTCTGCCTGGTGCTAACCAGCTGGCCCTGGGCATGCTTAGGAGCCTGCAGAGCCAAGCTGAAGGCAGGAGGCAGCGTGGGGGAGTTGGCTGGTAGCTGGACTCGGAGTTGGCAACCTTACCCGGCCCAGGAAGCAGTGTAATCCGTATGGCTGCAGCTGGGGATCTGAGGACTTGGCAAAGGGGGCAACCTGCCTGCCAGATTTATTTTGGTCTGTCAGGCAAGGTCACCAATTAATTCCTCTGGAGCATTTCAGTTTGGTTGCATTAGGATTTTCCAATGTGAAGCTGTAGTGTCGTAGAGACTGATGCTCAGCTTCAGAGAGGAAAGAAAAAGGCTTAGATACAATTCAGGTGCTTACACTCAAGACTGAAATCCTTAATACTCCCTTCTATACCTTTAAATAGAGAAGTCTTTTAGTGCCTAACTTTCACAAGCTGTAGAGCTCTCCCGCATCCTAAAAAGCAGCCTTGCCTCTGCTCAGAAATGGTGAAAAAACTGCAGGGCTCAGCCCCTTCTCACAGGTAAGACATGAAAAGCGTCACCCAACTTGCTCTTCTCTCTGCACCCCTTAATCTCTACCAGTAAACCTCACAAAAGAACAGCACCTGTGATTGTGCTTATTCAGTGTTCCTCCTATTTTCATTCAATGATTTAACAGGTTGAACAATCATCTGAGATGTGAGCCTCCTTCCCTGGCCCACCATCCCCCGGCTGTGTTTCAGAATGGGCAATGTAGATGCCAAAACCTAGAAGGTGATGTCGGGTATGGAAACCTGTTCCCAGGGAGCCCAGGGCCCTGTGCAATGGGATGTGTACGATGACATCTTCAGCATTTCCTGTTGAAGTCTTGGTAGGTGTCGGGCTGGAGGGGAAGATACCTTAGATCCCACCTCAAGTGCCTAACTGTCCTTAATAACAGAATTCGGTGCATTGCTCTGGGGAGGACCCCGTGCTCTGGCTTCAGACACATGAAAATCGAGTCTTGTAATGCAGCGACTCGTAATGCCAGAGACAACGGGGACACCGTGACTCATGGCGTAGATCAAAAGGAAGTGGTGTTATTTCTCAAAGGTGAAACAGCATTCAGAGGTGCTGATGTATCTGCACTGAGTCTGCAGTAATGCAGGCAGGTTAATGCCACGGTGAGACAAGCGTTTGTCTGCCAGTTCCAGCCCCAGCCTGAGCCTGTGTTAATCTCTTATGCCCATAGTGAATCTAATCTGTATATCATCCCCCAAATCATGAACAGATCTTGAATATTAATAGGGTTTTTTTTGACCACAGAAGCAGGACTCTGAGTAGAATTCTAGCATGTTAACTTATTCAGCCCAAATTCTTGGCTCTGTTTCTTTTGCTGTAATTATCTTTTTTATCAGCTGGCAAAAAACAAAGCATCAAAGCAGCTCTAATTAGAGTAGATTCTCAACCACATAAGAGACAGATATGACCACAGTTACACAAGGCATTTAAAGATTGTTTGATATAATGTCTAAAAGGAATATTGAGTTATTTCTACTTGTGAAGGTTAAAAAGATACATGGAGGAAATAATGTAAAAAAAATAGGAGATAAGTTTGAGGGGAACTAGTCACAACATTTAATGTGTTTTTCACCATTCACTCTGTTTTGAAATTAATTCCATTCCCAAGAAGGTTTTAAGAGTCATGTAAATGTCCTGACACTTTAGTGTGAAAAGAAACTGTGATCATTTCTCCAAGTGAAACAAACCAGAGGTGTGGCAAAAGCCTGAGGATTATTATTTCAGCACCCTAGTTTAGCATTATACTTGTTAAAGTGACCCTTGCAGAGTTTATGCAGGACTCAGGGTTTGATGGTGCAAGTCTCCAATTAGTATTTTTCTCCAAAGCACTCTCAATTTACCTAAAGACCAAATACATCAAAGGTGGTGGAGAATATGGCTTTTCAGGAAGAGGACCCAAGTATACTTGGGTTAGCTGCTACTGTAAAGTTTTTGACTTAATTTTGCCTATAGTATGCAGACGGCAATTGGTGTCATCCACAATAGACCATAGAAGGTTTGGATGTTCAAACTTGGGTGTTCTGGGGCCTGAACTCCACCCTCACCTAACATCAACATCACCTTTACAACAACTGTGGTGTCACATATGCCCTTGGCTCAGCCTGTGTGTGATCGTAGGTGAGTGAAAGACACTGCAGAAGGAAAGTCCAAAGAGGAGAGGGAGAAAGTTTGTAAAGCTCCAAAATCTTCAGCTCACTGATATTTTAACCTGGGGTGCAATGTGAATGATGGGGCATGGTGCACAGCTGTAGCACTGCCTGCTCTCCCAGGAGCAGGGTGAGGGTGTGTTGAGGTGCCTGCATTTGTCCTAACCAGACCAGTGGACACATAAATAGGGAAGGAAAAATGGGATGGCAGGAAGAAACAGGCTACAGATAATGAAGGGAAAGCTCTATGCTGAGATCTATTGATGTAGATAATTCCTGCTTCCCAAACCCCACCTGAAAGGCAACTTAATAATATTAGGACAGAAGTGTTTGCTGTGAATTACGGCTAAGTGAACTGCAAGCAAAAAAAGAGGGATAACCAGATTTTTTTGTGCATTAAGCATTTTCAGGTACCACAATAACAACCTTCTCACACTGATTCAGGATGAACCGTGAGTACTATTTTTGAACAGCTCTGGATTTTCTTAGTAAACTGTTCTTCCAGTACTGCTTGCAGTATAATTATTACCTATCCAACAATAACAGAAATAAGAATGTCTTATGCAATGTCTCGTTCCTCTGGGGACAATGTGGAATGGTATTCAAAATGGTACCAAACTGTTATGTACTTACAAGAAAAAAACCACGTAGTAATCAAATGTGGAGATTAGCTTGATTGGACTTTATGTAAAACTACCTGGAACGTATCAGACCTATAAATAAATCTAAAGGGAAAAGGTTTAAACCACTGTAACTAAACAAAAGCGCCAGTAGATGGCATGAGAGACCTTGAGATGCCACCTAAAGCTCAGACGGCCACTAATAGCTACTCGCTTCTGCAACCTTCTGAGCTGTCTCTGGTTTTAGCCCTGACTACTGTATTTGCTGGATTCCTGAGGTTTCTTATTCATCAGCTGCACTTAGATCCACACAGTACATTTATTTTTAGGGACAACTAAAGTTCATTTAATAACTCATTCAAACATGCTGAGTAAAAGCCTAGCTCTGTTGAGTTTAACCATTGGCTTCGGTGGGGCTAGAATTGTAGATGTTATTTTTTTTTAGTGTTCACACTGCGGAGCCGGTATTTCATTTCCAGGAGGGGTCTAGTATTAGTGGTTTTGTCCTTTCCTATCACACTGCAGCTCCTTTCTCCGGAGCAGAATGATCATGCTTTCCTGAGAGTCACTGTGTCATTTAAAATTAGTGAATCAAAAGGGCCAGGTCTGATGGACAAAAGGTTTGTTGTCTTTGTCTAGGACACAAAAGGCTGTCTCTCCAATAGCCTTTTGCCCATCCGTCTGTAATAGCACCATCCAATTCTAGGCTTTTATGAATAATCCACTAAGGTTTAACCAAAGCTGACCGTGAACAAATTAAGTATATTGTTTTGATTTTTTTCCAAATGTATAGTTATTTTACAGTTGGATGAATCTGAAAATGAAAACCTTCAACTTAGCAATAAAATATACTCATGTGGTCAGGAGATCTAGTGGAAAAATTTACTTTTCATTTCTAGAATCGCTGAAGAACTTGCAAAAGACATATGGGACTATAAATTCATAAGCATTTCTGACTCCATCAAGTAGGTAAGTAGTCATATCTTTCTGATGCAGAAAATGAGACACAGAAGTCCCCAGCCTCATGCAAAACCACATTACAGAGCTGCAAGGGCAGGATTAGGACACAAGCCTGGCTTGTGCTTAGGTCTGCCTCTTTTTTCTGACACTTTTTTTTAAACAATACTAGAGTACCATAATTGCAAGATTATATTACTTGGTTACTGCAGTAAAGTCCAGAATTCATTAATACATATCACTGAGAAGCACTAGGGATGAAAAGTAGAATGCATAAAAGCTCAGCCCATGTAGTACACATTTTAATACTCAGTTGGGTACATAGCTTTGGTTTGCTTTATAAGATAGGACAGGCATGATTTCCAAATGAGGTTTAAATCTGGACTGCAGATATTCTCCCAGATGGGTTGGAAATGTCTGTGTGGTGCATTAGAAATTCCAGAAGGGCTTTTTCACACTTGTACTGCTAATGTTCTTAATTCCTTTGGCAAAATGAGCTGGTTCTAAGTCTTTTGCTTTGCTGCGCTCACTGCCAACCTCAGGCTTTACTAACGTTCATTACATTGTGATTTTACAGCTGCAGTGAAGCCTTTCAGTCAGTCAAAGGCATTCAGCTGTCTCAGCAAGAGGGCACTAACGAACAGGAGCTGGACAGAAAGGAAAGCTGCCCCTTCGGAATGGAAATAATGAGAGCTGTGTCCCACCCGTGCCCTGTGCAGACCGGAGAAAGGTCTGTGCCTGGGCTTTGCCAGTGACTGCTTTCCCCCGGCTGAGCCTGCACCCTAGCCCAGGCTGCAGTGCTGGTGGGGTGATGGTGAGTGAATTCCCTGCCTGTGAGCAGAATTTCTTCTCTTACTGATGGCTCTTTGCTGTTACTAAATTCCTGTTCTAGTAGTTGAGCATGAAACTTCATTTTTCTTCTCTCCCTACTACCTTTGTCTTAGCTGAAGTGGTTGACTGGCAAAAGTTTCTCTTTTGTAAACAAGCAGATTAAAGGGAAAGGTGTTGGATTAAAGATGACAGTCTGATCCTATGAAAGTCAATGTCAAATCTCCCATAAGCCACAGTGAAAACAATACCAGGAAGAAAAGAGCTCTCCAGGTGTAAGACTAGCGTGATTTTAAAGGAAAGTGGAATGCAATATTCTTCATCTCCCCTCTTGTCTGAGGCTATCTGATTTGCAGTCTAGCACTTCTGATGAGTTAGTAAAACACAGCTTTTGTACAGGGAATTTGTGAATGCTTTATAACAAATAAAAATATAGGGCAAGAATTCATGTTACTGGTCTTAGTTTGAAGATATGTGCATGAAAAAAGCTGTTGAATGGAGGGCTGGCTATTTGCATATATTCTCAAATACAATATATAGACTAAATTAAGGCCAGGGGAAGAGAAAGGCGCAGGTAACCACCTTTTGCCTTTTGTAGGTTATCCTCAGGAGAGAGGTTTGGGGTAGAGGGTAATGCGCTTGCCCCAGGGTGTGCACCAGGCATCTGGTTTGAACAACCTTGTAATGGCTTACTCCTGGAAGTAATGATGTTGTGGCTGAACATGGAGACAAACTGGGCCTTTTCTGACTTAAAGTTGGTGGCAAGCTGCAACTCGAGAGAGAGTACAAGGAGTACCTCCATACATTACTCATGCTTCTGCTCTCGAAAGAAAAGCACTGTGAAACGTTATGCTGTAATTGTTCAACTATTTAGCCTTCAATCATCTTTCTGATAGATCAGTTTTTAGTTAGAAAGAAAGAAATCTGTTTTCTTTAATGACAGTTTCCTGCCAGGGTTTGGGTTCAGCTGTACCTTGCCCACGCTAAGGCTTCTCTTGGAAGAGCGTGCTGGCTGCTGTTGCCTGTGTGGGAAACACACCATGGTTCAGTGCACGGCTGATTTGTGACACAGGGTGAAAAGATATTGTGCCATTGCTTGGGGGTTGAAGGTGCCACCTATTCCTGGTCCCCTGGGGTGGGAGGGAATTACCTTTCTGCACAGTGAAAGCTAGCAGATTGACTCTTCACTGGTTAAACAGAGTCTGACTGTCCTGCTTGTATTTTATTTTAGCTTTATGATGCTATTGATCTTCCATATCTTTCTATATATTGCTTTTCGGAGTATTTGGAATGCTACTTGATGTATTATTGTTCCCTGAAGTTTTTGAAGCCATCATTTTCATAAATATACAATAGGAGATGGTAAAGCAAAAAAAAAAGTTCCTATTCACACTTCTAGTTAGTTCATGAAGCAACAGCACATCCATTGAAATTTAAATGAAAATGGGGACTGTGTCACACACTATAGCTCTCTGGAAAGTTACAGTGGGAGTCTAGCAGTCCAATTCATTCCTTTGTAGAATGTACTAAGGCTAATGGTCTTGCTGGGAGTAAAATATATTTTTTTGCAGAACAGTTCCAGGAACAGACGTTGCTCTTTACCAGAAAACATAAAAGAAAACAAATGCTTACTGTGTCCTTAGTATGCTAAATATGAAATTCTTTGCACAATGGAATGTTAGCAGTAGCCGTAATCATGTTTTCCTTTCATCACCTAGTGAACATAATTTTAAGAGAGGACTGCTGTAATTATATCGCAGATAAAAGAGAGCAGAATTTCTGTATAATATTATAGTTGGCCTGATTGTTTTGTTGATAGGGAAAAATAAAGAGAGACCACATGAATACTTATTTAATGAACATATTTATTAAGCAGTGCAGACTGTACATAATGCATTTGACTTTGCAGTAGGCTTATTTTCTTCAAGCACCTTTCTTAATATTTTACTGCAGCTATTATGTTCCCTTCTTGTCTGTCCAGCTATTCAATTATTTGTGTGGTACGTCTATAGCACAACGCCAAAGCGTTTAGCTTAACTACAGCCGCCAGTGCAGGTACAATCAATGTCAGCATCCACAGACTCCACAACATCCTCAAATGCAGATTTCTTATCGCCGCTTTTCTGCCATTCCAACAGGCTTACAGCAGTTTCTGTCAGAAGAGTGAAGCCATTGTTAACTAACATCAAGCAAATTAACACATTTCAAAGAAATACTGTTTTGATGGCTGTCAACTCCCTCATCAAGTAAAGAATGAAATCCTGCCCTCACGACTGACATCTAACTGACTCATTGACTTGGAACAGGATTTTCATCCATGATATAATTACCGTAATACTTCCCTAAAACCAAAATGAATTACATTTCATGAAGCACAAAGACAACAGGAGGCTGTGAAAGTGCTGGAGGTAGCCCCTGTCAATGTAAGACCACCATGTACCAGTCCACAACAGCAATCACTTTTTATGTTAGTGCTGCATATCACTGGGTATTTCAGCTGACTATTTGTCGAAGTTCATTTCTGAAGGGTAAGCCCTTCGGAGAATTTTCAGAGGTTCATAAACTTCTAATTAAAGTTTCCCATATATTGTGAAATCTGGCAGAGCATTGTCAGTTGCAGTATTAACCTTACCACACTGCTTTATCAACAGCAGCTTGAATAAGCCATATTCCTTAATGCTGAAATAATCTAAATGGAATAATGATATTCATGCTCCCAATAAATATTTCTAGTTGGAGGTTTATCATTGCATCTGGAAGAATATTAGGACATCCATTTAGATTAAGTTTGTATAATGAGAATGCATAAAGCTTTCATAATTTTACTTCCATTTGTTTAATTCCTTAGTTGGACAGTACATTTATAACATGCCATCTCTCATCACAGGGAAATACGGAGACTGCTGTATGAGTTCAGGTTGTATCAGTCACTTATCTTCTGAAAGGTTAACACTCTCCTTGGCTAAATTACTGTCCAACATTAAGTACGGGTTTTGCATAATAAACTGGATAATAAATATTTCCCAGAAAGATGCTGGAGATGCTTTTAAAAATATACATTATGTTTTCAGGCTGCGAAATGAGAAATGCAATAAAATGTCTGAATTCTGTTTTTTATATACATTATGTCTCTTACTCTTGGGCACGCTATGGGTCTGATCACATTCATATCCATGTAGGAAATAGTTTCCTCACAAACTGGATCATGGCTGAGTAACTGTGATCCCCATGGGTAGGCCTTGTGGCATGTTTGAAATATAAACCAATATGTGGACTTAAACTTGGAGTGATGCCTGCCTCAGTCACCTAAGGCTACAGTCTTGCTGATTTGAGGACAACAGGAGAAATTCTGCATTCTTGTACTTCATTTTATCCTTTCTCCACTCGTGACAGTGATAGGATCCTTCTATTTTGAAACGTCAAACTATCGTGTCTGAGTTCTCATATAAAGAGTTGAGAAAAGTTCTTTGTCCAGTGTATGCATGTTCCTAGATCGAGAAAGATGAGGATTTCTACTGCTCCTACTGCTTCTCCAAGTCGTTAGACAAAGAAAGAAAAAGAACACTTTGTAAGTGCTGGCCTTGTATTCCTATTGATCCTGAGCCTAAGAAAAAGCAATCAATTTAGCAAGCTAAAGAACAATAAATAGCGTCCTTTTTCTTCCTTCTCTCCCTTCTCCTCTTTTTCTATCTCCTCCTCAGAGTTAAATAGACAAATAAATAAATAAAATAAATAAATAAATAAGCAAGCCCTTGATTAGAAGTGTTGCTCACAGACTTCCCAGTCTCTGCTTCGGTAAACGAACCAGAGAAGCCTGCAGTTGCTCTAAAAGCAGCACCGGCTGCAACAACTAACATATCTTTTTTTCTGAGTTTCCTCTTTTCTCAAACAGTTTTGTGAGAGAATGAGACAGCTTTATTATAGCCTAATATTCTGAGGCAGTGAGTGGTCTGGGGTTATGACACTTCAGAGATACAGACTTGGATGCACAATAGAAATCTGTGAAACATGGATATAACAAGATTTTGGAAGGGTTTTTTGTTGAGGGTGGGTTTTTCTATTCATGAAAGAATGCATCTATTCTCATTTCAGGGAGCCATCAGAAAACTATTAACACTCTCTCTGTGCTACTTGTTGAATAGGCTGCTGCAGATGACTGTAATAGAGAGATCCTCTCTGCTTTTATGGCTGATTCAGCACATTGCAGATATTAATAACGCAAGCAAAGTGCAAAGTTCTACACAGATGTTTAAATTCAGACATAAAATACCCTGTCCTCTCCAGTACTACTCAACACAGGGGTGCATTGGCTCCAGTGAAACTACACTGGATTATCCCAGCTAACAATGGATTTGGCCAACAATGGTTAACAGAGAACAAAACACTTCAGTAGATACTTCCTAATGGTAGGTTTCCCTCTAAGCTATATAGGTATTTAATTGAAAGATTTAGGAAAGAATGCACCAGAAATATCTGTAGGTTCCGGGCTGGATTCTCCTTCCATGATTATATAACTTCAATGTGAACCTGTGCTAGACAGTGCCTCACATCCTGATATAAATGAAAGGAAAAAAAGGCTTGTGGTTTTTTTTTTCCTTCTTTTTTTTCAAAAGGTATGAGTGTGGGTGTATAAAGTACTTTAAAAAAATAAACCGTTTTTTGGAACAATCTAGAGAAACTTCCAGCAACGTGTTTTTGCTGATGTATTGCACAGTGGCATAGCATGGCAGTCTAATCACAGCAGTCATGTCACACTACTTGACTGACTTTCAATTGCTTTGCTTGCCCTGGTCTACACAAAATTGCAGGCTGTAATGTGCATAAAAGGACTCGGCGTTGCTTATCTCAACTTTATGGAGATCCTGAAGACATGACAAATTTTATTTTGTGATTTTATTGATCGCTGCTGCCCCTTTTACCACCTCAAATGTTTTTCTCAGATGATGCTACCTGCCATCACCTAAGCCAGCTTTTAGCTGGCCAGCACTGTCAGCAGTTATAGCGAACACTAATGGGACTAAAAACAGCAGCTCAGAGAAGAGCTGGAGCAATACAGGTCTGTGCATGGCTGTGCTGTGTTTTGTTCTTTCGAGTGCACTGACAGCTCTTGCAGTACGTGACACACAGAGGGAGAAAAATACCGTACCTTTTGGGAAGCAGTGGAAGCCAACCTTTACTGAAGCTTTTTCGATTGGAGTACAGTCTTTCATGCATTTCAGCACTGGGTCAACAGAGTAACACGTAGATTCCTCACCATCAATAGTAGGGTTTCGATTCAGCTTCACATAACTGCGCTGCAGCTTGCACCCTAAGAGGAAAAGGAAAGGTAGTTAAAATTGTAGAAATAAATCCCAATCGATCCTGGCAATAATAAAGGTCCATATTTTCTCCTCAGCTTTTATTAAAACACAGGTATCTGACAAACCATTTTCACAGTAGCGAGGTTATCGAGATAGGACAATAATAAGTTGAGGAAAGAGTCTGAAAGGGGAGCTATTTTTAAAATCTAATTGCACAATATAACCCAAATGGAATCATGTATACTCAGTTTTTTAGAACTATATAATACACAGAAAATAACCCCTCATGTCTGAAAGCTATTAAGAATAGATACTGCAAGCACAATGGCTACTTCATTGCATTAGGAAAAATGTCAACTGTAGTGAATGGATAAAAAAAAAGGCAGCATTTATATAATAACATCAAGGATAATTTTTGTATTGGATGATTTTTATAATGCTGCAATTATCTTACTAGAAAGGTATAATGTAACTTAACAGGATCCCAGCTATGACTCTGTTTCCTGACACACAGATAAGTACAATTCTGCTGCCACTGAAGTCAAGGAGAAAGCAACCATTAACTTCAATAAAATTATTTCAGGTCCAAGGTAAATGGAGACCTACCAAACAAAACTGTATTGATGTTACGGGAGTCTAATATTATTTTTCCAGCTACATGTGAGATGAAGCTCTTTACTGTAGGAGTAGTTCTAAATGTTTTCCTGAGATTGCACCCTCATATGGTGAAGAACAAAAATGAAATTTTTTTGCTCTTTGGAAATTTACATTAATGTATGATCTGACACTGCATTCATAGTCTGCAACTTGTGTGGTTAAATTAAGTCTGCAGACAACAGCTGAAACTGTTTTAATACAAAGGTGAAAATCGCACTTTTTTTCAGTGGTAGCAAGATTAGGGCTGATTTTGCTTCTCAAGAAAAAAATGTCTCAGTGTAAGAAATAAAAATCAATTATTTAACATTGAATTGCGCATGAGACAAAGACTTTTGCTGGAGTATGTATTCTCTATATTCACAAGCAATGTTTTAAACAGTCAGTGGTTAATAAAGTTAAAATGGATACATATTGCTATTGAAGTTTCTAAGTAAAAGATATCTTCTCAAAAAACCTATTTTCTAGCTGTCGGCAGAGGAAAAGTGAAATCATAATCTATCCAAGCATAAAGTTTTTCCAGATACACTCACCACCAGAGCAGGTTTCTTCTAGCAATACCCATGAATGAACAAACGCAGAGCAGCTGTGTGCCAGCCTGTGGTTTGGCATGAGGAGTTCATTGTCCTTTTCTCTGTCATTATTACCACAAACTCCGCAGGTCTTTCCTCTCATCCATGAAGCAACGGTAACCTGCAAAATAGCACCTCTTTGTCATGAATGCTGAAGTGCTGGTCTAACACGGTGGCAAGGTACTAGGCAGAAAGAAAGCAGCAACCTTGAAAGTAAGCGGAGTACCTTAAGATTTACACCATCAAAAGTCACCTCCTTCAGTCCCAGTGCTGGAACTTCCACGGTAATGGTTGCTCCATTTTTATAAATTTTAACATTGTCTGTAAAAAGATGGTGAATCATAGAGTGATCATCTTAAATTAATGGAGAAACTGTGTAGCACAAAACTCACCACAATGCGTTTTCCTTCACAACGATCGGTTTGCTGCTACAGTTAAATATATATATATTTAAGTGGAGAAGAAAAACAAAACAGAAGAAATAACATATTTTTAAAAATATTCTACTGCTGTTACCGACTGCTACTGTTATAGCTGGAACCGACTTCTGTATCCAGAGTGCTAAATTTTGAAATGATAATGACAGTGGTGATGCTCCAGCTAAATGTCTGAACCAAAGCATCTCTCTGTGACTATAACATGAACATTTTTTCTGAACAATCACCAGCTTGGGTATATGATAAGAAAGGGCTTTATTCACCTGTCAGTTATGCTGGAGAAAGAGTGTATATATCGTAAGAAACATGAACATAAGTCAATACAAATCTTAAGAAAGAAGTCTTTAGTTTTTCTTTGAATTAATTCCAATTGTGTTTTTTCTTTGAATTAATTCCAATTGTGTTTTCTTTACATTCAGATTTTCCTGTGAAATTTATAAAAACTTGATATTTAGTTCCCAGGTCAGTCCTGGAAAACTGAGTATCACAGCTTACCTTTTTCATACTCAGAACCTCCACTGTGTGATAGAACTCGTTCTTCATTGCATGCCACAAGGAGAGACGAATTTGAGGCAGGACAGATTGTGATGTTCCTTCAGAAAAAACAGAAGTCAAAGAGAACAAATTAGTGGTTAATTTAAAATGTGAAAAGTACAGATATTTGTGACTATCTGACTATCTCTTTCCAAAGATTCATTGGAACTTTGGGCTTTAATATTCAACCTTTAAACAAAAGATGCCGTGGGGACTTAGCGAGCAAGTTATCAGATATTGGTGGCTGTGGAATTCAAGACAAGAGCAACTACACCAAAGAGCCTCAGATGAGGATGCCTTCTGGAAATTGTCTTTCCCCAGATGTCTCATTAAAAACCAGTTTCACCTTGGAACTAGACATCTCCCACTCCCAGACTAACTCCCTGAAACTTCATACCTAATTTCTGAGCCCTCAGTATAAACCACACTTACGCTGATGTTGTATTTATGTGAACCTCTCTTGAGAAAGACTGAGGATCAACCTTTCTTGTAGTAATGATGAATTTTGGGTGTTCGGTACAGTCTTGAACCACCACCAGGTTGCAGCTTTTATTGAAAGAATATGAATGGCTCACACCATCAAATGTTTTGAAATCTCTCTCCCTGATTTCACACATGGCTGCAAAACAAAACCATGAAAGAAATGGCAGCTATGACCACTGTATGTGTTGCTGTGAACTATTGAAAGACACCCCTATGAGGCTGAACTACCCAGCAAACAGGAAGGAAACTTCCTCACCTCCTTGGCAGAAGCCAGAGTCTGTAAGGACATAAGAACACTACAAAATAACTACTTGCCATAGACTATACCAGTATTGATTTTGATTATGTGCCAAACACAAAACTCAAGTTAACAGGGACTAAAATGTACAACATTCTCAAGAAACTGGAAGCCGTAACAAACTGTGATAAAAACTCCCCATTTCCCACAGGAGTGCTAGGCACTAGCCAGGTAAGGCTCACATGGCTGGCTCCTTTTTGAGTAAAATAAACTGGGCAGAAAATACATGGACTCTCCGGTACCCATCGTCTCATGCCTCTCAATGCAGAGTTGGGACCTTCTCAGGCGAGGCAAAAAACAACCTCTAGTCTTTGAAGACAGGAGTGACTGCCAAACTTTGAATGTTTACAGCAGTTTGAAGTCTCTTCATTCACCTGCCTAAAAACCTGCTTCTCTGTGAGGGAATGCACTGCTGAAAGCAGGGCTAGAGATGCTGTGCTTCCCTAAAAGACCATTACAAGGAAAGGCAAGGCCCAGCCATGACAGAATATGGATCTACACACATTGCTTATTCATGAGACAAACATATAAGTAACATTTACATTGATCTTCTTGTGCTATTTGTGAAGCTATTTCAGGAAATAAATTCCAGGCAGTGATATCTCGAGTCTCGTAAGCTGGAGATGGGCCTAAGGGCAGAGTGAATGGCAATCGGAATCCCTGACAATAAAGTGTTACCTGAAAAAGCAGAAATGAAAATACATTAAGATAAATTGAACCATATGCTCAAGATATGACTGCAAAAAAGCCCCACTCTTATCTTGGAAAAAAACCCCAACAACTTGAAGATGTATTTCTACAACTGCAGTTGTGTTAGCCTCTGCAGAATGCACCCAAACCTTCACATTTTATGAGGAATCATTATCATGTCTCTAGTCATACTTCTTGACTTCTTGAGAAATTGTTAAGAACATTGAAAAGTAACTGATAGAGATGAGTTTAAGTGATATTTGAGTGACTTCTTAAAAAATAAGGTAACAAGTTGAGTAACTGAGATGATGGATGTGTTTGGAAAAATGAATATCATCCATTAAGGGCTGAAAACTGGTAAGATCCTTCACTGTAGCTACAAATTATATTTGCCAAGAGAATCAAATGAATGCCTAATGCGCCTACTTCTTCATTATCACGCATTAAAGATCCTGCAATACTGAAGCACCACGGAGGGTTAAAGACACATTAATTTCTATGTGCGAGTAGCTAGCTGTTATTAATTTCCCAGAGATCCACAGGGAAAATTTTTCAAAAAGGTGCATAGGGATTTGGTGGACAAAGACCAATTAATCAGTGGGACTCTTCAGACTCTGCCTGTGCAAGCTGCTCTGAGAGGGTGACTAACTACTTCAGTTTGGCTAGGGCAGATTTGTATTTGCGGCTTCCTCAGACCAGTCACATCAAGCACGGTTACTGCAGCTGTGGGACTGGAGTGCCAGCACACACAGACGCTGTTGGTGGCTGCAGCAGAGTGCAAAGTGTTCTCAAGGCCCCCACTATCTGCTCTGAGACCCTCATTCAAGAACTGGTCCCACTGGGTAAAACGCACAAAGGTGTGAATGCAGAGCAGTCATGCTTGAGACAATTTGGGCGCCACTGCTGTTCTCAGAATGCAAATAAAGCATTTGACTACAGAGCCCGATTTTCAACTTACTACTACGCTGGACCAAAGCAGCACAAAATCAAGAGAACTGTTGTATGTATTTCAACACCCACCTAATGTAGTCAGGTATATAGCAGCTTCTCTAAAAGGGAGTGTTTTGCTTTTTGTTTCTTTACATTAAGTGTCAAAACATTCTAAGTTGAAAATCATTCAAGGTAAGGAAAAGGAAAATAAAAATTTAACGTACCTCAGGAGCTTTAATTACTGTATCAATTGTTCGTGGAGATGTTGCAGCTGCTCTTACTATAAATTCATGAGATGGATTTCTCTGATGTACTTCTGAGAAGCCCAACACGAGTGCTGCACCAGGAACGTATTGCATGAATCTAGAGATAAACAAGATGTGACAAACTCAGGTGCATGAACAAAAGCACACATGGGAGGGTAAGGACTACTGGCAGATCTGAAAAATAAGGAAAAAACGGAAGAACTGAAAAGTCAAGGAAATAATACTTTGGGTCAAATTAAATGGTTGATTTTATCCAGAAGAAATACATCGGTTTTATTTTGCCTATTTAAAAGGGTTATTTTTTGAGACTGAATAGAAGGACATTTTAAAACAAAAAGGCATTTTGAACTGAAATATGAAATGATTTAATATGGAAAACGAAATCAAGCATACTAAATTTTTAAATAGTTGGAGGCTATCATTTAATATGAAACATATGGAGATAGTAGAATGCATTCATAAAATACTTGTGTGCCACTGAACTTGTGGTTTCCATCCGAACGCTGCCCGGACCAGTATGTTTGAGTTGAAAAATTTCATCCAATTCTTTCAGTGTTTTTTCAAATGCCAAGTATGGTAAAGTCAAATAAAAGCTTATGAAAGAATGAATTACATACACTGAGCTTGTCTTTTTTATCCAGGATGGAAGCTTTCCCCATTGCACCTTCAGCTGTGCAGCTGGCTTCCTCGCCAGTTGTCCTGTGGTAGCCACGGCTGCTATCTTGTAATCCCGGCACTCCTTGCCCCATCTCAGTCTGGCCTTTGTAAACAGGGAAACAGTCACCCAAATTTCAGAAAAGAATCCCAGAACGAACCTTGACCATTTCAAACCACAAAATTTTCTTTCGCCAATTTGTGCATTGATCCTTAATATTTCCAATCTTTCTTTTGCTCGAAACAGGCTCACAGAGAAATTTTGACTTCTTCATGCAAAATCTGAGGCATAGTAGGAAAAAAATTTGCTGGTCTGTGCAGAAGTACATATACATGTTCCTGTCTCAAAACAGCCACTGAAACATGCTGAGATTTCCTTAGATACGGTAACTTTTCAATCAATATGTGTTTTTTCCCAGTAGAGGACTGCACTATAATTTCTCTTCGCCTTCCCCAAGACCTCCTGATTTGAACCCACCCCACTTTCTTCAATACTGAATATCATGCTGAATTTGTTAATTACAACTGCAAAGAGCAAAGGTTTGTAAATTTTTGCAAAGATCTCTTGCTCTAAAAGGGGCATGGGGAGCACAGGGATATGCAAAAAAAGTAAAGACCTGTTCCTTCATTTATGATGCTCTCTCAGGCATCAACCCACTACCCAACTTTGCTTTTTCCATCTTTTCATACAAATCCTAAGAAATACAACAGCGTAAATGCATTTGCGTTATGACTCTTTTGAAATCACAGAGTAGTCTGACTTGGAAGGGACCGAGAAAGATCATCCAATTCCATCCAGAAGGAGTTCAACTCCTAAGTGAATGGCCCATACAGGGATCAAATCCAGTGTCCTTGTTATTAACACCATGTTCTAACCACCTGAGCTAATCCTGGGGTCATTAAATTATATACAGAAAACCAGGCAGATTTTCAGACAAGAAAACTCGTAGTAGAGGAAATAATAAATAGTGATGAAGAAGTCAATTTTTCAAATATTTTTATGCTTCTACTGGTTATATTTTGATTTATCTTGAAAATCAGGTTTTTTTGTCAGATTTTGAAAGGTCTGAGTAATTTTTTTTTCTCTTATCTATTTTTAATGCAGAAGAATGGTGAAAGTTAGGAACATTTTCTGAAACTTCACCAACTCTGTGAAGCATTTCAAAATAAGTATGCCTTTCCTGTTTAATACTCCTAATCAGCAGGTTCTCTGTGCTTACTCTGGGCTTTGTAGATGTCTCTCTGTGCGAAGCTGCCTGTGCACTTACCTGTGCTTTCAGTGGCAGTATCACAGCATCAGCACACGTTTTCCAATTGGTTTCAGCCAGCTGAACCACAACTAGTTGCACATCAACTTTGGCAGCATCAGAACGAACATATGCTGTAGCTTGATAACCTTGATTTCTGTTGTCACTCCTTACTGCCTGTGCCACAATCGTAATGCCAGGTGGAATTACGTCTCCCAGGAAGTTGCGCTGAAAAACAGCCCCCAACCATCTGTGCTTAAGTATTTCTGTGTACTCACCGGAGAGCCTGCAGTCCAGTTAATGTGTGCTGATAGCAGGCAGCAGCCCTCGTCCTTCAGCAGTTTAGTTTGCAGTTCATATTTCCATATCCCCAATAGTTAAGGATTAATTTGGTTGGAAATTTAATTATTTAAAGATGTGATTATTTTGATGAGGGATCCAAGACTCTTCCAAGCTATCTTTATGCATATAGTAAGGTTTTGTTCATTATTCTAATGTTTCAAATAGCTGCTTACAAAGTGTTCTAGAGACATTCAGAGCAGCGTGCACATTCACAACTTATTGTACTATACTACAGTTTCTTCGAGCCAATCAAATATTTTGAAATCCTTCTAAGTAGCAGAATTCCCCTAGACATTGCCTGCATTTGCAGAGCTATTTGTTCTATTATTATGTAGATACCTTTATGCAGTAGAATTATAGAATATTAAGTGCATAATAAAGGTAAAGACGGTCTGTGCTTAATGGGCCTTCACATTTACCAATCAGTAATGTCCATGGAAAGTCTGATTTCAGTTATGCTCTGCATGCACTCATGACCCCCAGTCTACATTTAAAAATAATTAGGCAGACTTATTTATTTCCTCCTCCTTTTTACCTAAAGCAACTGATTTTGCATTCCGGGCTTTCACGGGAAAAAGAAAATTCTTTCCTCTTTAACTCACAGCTACATTCCCTTCAACTTTTATAATTTCCAAATCCGGGCTTTTACACACTGCAAACGCCTTCAAAAATGACAGAAAGGAAACAAAAGCCTGAACACAAGGGAATTTGGAAAAAACCCCAAATTTTTTGGGGAATATCTCAATGAACTTTGCCTTCCAATTTACAGACTTGACTTTTAGTGTCCCTCCTGAGCCTAACCGCCTCAGCTGGTTAGTGCCACCACATCTACAGCTCCTGCTCAGCGGCCAGCTAAGCCTGGCTACTTGTGGCTGCCACGCACAGAGCTGTACCTCATGTGTCAGGCTGGAGCCGTGGCTGTGGTGGTGGATTCCGACTCTTTTGCTCCCCCTTGAGTTGTGGGCAGAATTTTCTCCATGATGGTGGCTGCTGCTGCTGCTGCTGCTGCTGCTGCTGTTGTTTCTGTGGCTGCTTCCTGACTCAGAGGAAGATGATGATGAACTGCTTGATCCTTTGTGATCTGGATGCTATGAAATGAAAATAGATTAAAAGTCTATGAGATGGCCTCTGGTTTTACAGTGTAAATATCAAAATCAGAGGAATCAGCCTCCCTTTAAGGTAACAGACTTAGACATATCTAGAATGTTATTTTTGTTTTCATATATAGACATGAAATATGTTGGGTTGGAATGTGCCTCGGATCCACCTCGACATCTCTGCTGAAAGAAAGGCTGCGTAGACACTGATTGCAAATGGCAACATCACACTGTTCAGGTCTAATGCTAGGGAAAATGAAAAGTGGCATTTAATAAGTGGTCAAATATACCCATATTCAGAAAAAAAAAGAGATTATAATTTTATGAAAGACACAATAGATCATCTTCCTCTTTCACGTGCAAGATATGTAATAGCTGTACAGATAACACCTACAAAAGCCACTCCATTATCACCCTTCTAATATATGCTAAAAATACCTTCATGCCATAATGTGTCCTGAACCTAGTTTCTGAAAAAATCCATGTAATGATTTTGCCATGGTTGCCTAAGAACTGTGGACATAACTATTCCTATTGGAAGGTCCTGCTGTTTTATCATTCCCCCATGGTCTTTGTTAACCTAGCTTTGGCTGCATTTGTGTGTCCTGACCCAAATTTGAGGATTGCAAGTGCTGCAGCACCAAAAGGATGTAGTGTAATAGCATTTTAGTAATAAATCTGCTTTTTTTTTGTTCATTGTCAATATTGTTATTGAGCATTATGAAATCGTCAAGGGAAATGGCCCAAACAAAGCCCTTCAGTAACAGACTTGATCACATCAGCTGTAGCTACCATGGCAATGTGCACTTGAATTAGGCACCTACCCAGTGGATGTGAGCAGACCTGAAGCGGAGACTGTAGACTTTTGGAAGGTGAAATTCCTGCAAAATTCCAAAAGAAGTTGTTACCTACGGTTCAGTCAAGATCACCTCCTAGCAGAAGTCAAAGCGTTAGACATTTTACCCATTCTGTAGAAATGTCGTGACTGCTGCCACTGTTCACTCGGGACTCGACATGTTTCGTCTCAGCTCGTTTGTCAGGTTTGCTGTGACGGTGGGAAGCACCAGTGCTTTCGCTGCTGCTGCTGCTGCTGCTGCTGCTACTCTGTGTTTTAGGCTTCTGCTCAAGGACACTTTTCTCTCCTTCAGCTGCACTGGCAAGTGGAAATGATGTGGTCTTGGACTGCTTCTTAGCCTTGTGCTTTATACCAGATGCTTTGCTGCTGCTGCTGCTACCTGCACTGCCTCTGGTACTGCCTTTGCTGCTGCTACTGCTGCTGCCCTGGCTGCTGTTACTCCTGCTTCTACTGCTCCTACTGCTACTGCTGCTGCTGCTGTCCTTGCTGCTGCTATTCTTACTACTACTGCTTTTGCTACTGCTACTACTGCTCTTACTACTACTGCTCTTACTGCTACTACTGCTGCTTTTGCTGCTACTACTGCTACTCTTGCTGCTACTACTGCTGCTTTTGCTGCTGCTACTGCTGCTTTTGCTGCTACTACTGCTGCTCTTGCTGCTACTACTGCCACTGCTACTACTACTACTACTATCACTACTACTGCCACTGCTACTGCTTTTGCTGCTGCTACTGCTGCTACTGCTACTACTACCACTACTGCTGCTACTGCTGCTGTCCCCAAAGGGGTAGAACTTCTTTTCTTTGGCTTTGGACTGCCCCGTTTTCATATTTATCTGGGTACCTCCCTGTGATGCTCTGTCATCAGAGTCGCTGCTGGAGGGGCTGCTTGTTGCACTCTCGGCACTTCCACTAGCGCTGCTGGCACTGGACGAGCTCCTATATTTTCTTGTCCCCTAGTCAAGGGTAACATTGGAAAAACAAAATTATTTTTCTGTGTTCCTGCAGAACGGCATAAATAAAATCAGATGCAGACACCTCTGAATCTCTGCTGCCTTAGAAGACAAGGCGCATGCTCGATAACCTTCTTGCAACACAACACAATCATTCAAAGGCAATTTCATAATAATGTGTTAAACCCCCACACACAAGCAGAACAATGCCCCAAACACTTTTGTGATAAGAAGCATATGCAGTAGTTGTTGACCACACAATTACACGTAACTGGTATCAGTAATGATAATGCTGTTGCTGTCACTGTCTCAGGGCAGGCTGTGCAGTTGGTGTCAGAGCATTTCGCGGCAGTTGCAGTACTGGAAATAGCAGACTGCTTTTTGGCCACACAACAGCTATTTTATCTCTTACAAGAGATTTTCAGAAAAGCATACAAAACCAGCCTGCTCTTTCTAACGTCTTTCACTTGCAGAAAGGATGAGTGCAAACAAAAGACCTGCAGAAAGACTTGTGTACCCAAAACTCTGTCTTTATTTTCCATTTTGGCATAATACCTAAACAAAGGAAGCTACTTAGTAGAAGAGATATAAATAAGCTTTGTGTAATGTCTCCCACAAATCCAGAAGTGGAATTTCGCAGCAATACCTGATCATCAGTGTCACCAAGGATTTTCTTCACTTTTTTAATTGCTTCTTTTCTGGAAGATGCTTGTGCCTCTGGATCTTCAAATGTTACTAGACGTACCATTTTTGTAGGAGCTTGGTCTCCTGCTTGAATTGTGACTTGTATTTTTTCAATAGGTGCCTCTGCGTGAACTGAAATTGCATGATAATTAGTATTACTGTTACTATTAGCAACTGAATGAGAGAATAAGCCAATTTTACTATCATTTATTTAGCTATTTTTTCTCAAATATAAGTGTTCAATGATTATTATTGGTATCGAGCAACTTTGTTAAAATTTTTCTCTAATTGCTAAAGCACATACTGGCAACCAATTTTTAAAATATACCATGATACTGGATTCTTTCCAAGTCAATAAACAGAATGATCTTGCAGATTTAAGTCAAGCGAATTGGATTGCTTAAAGGGATAAACCATGGGTTAGTGAAATAAACGTCAAAGAGGAATTGAGGCTCAACTCTTGAACTCTAAAGAATGGCCCAATGGTTAGGCCATTAGTTTGATACTTAGGAGACCCAGATTCAGTGGCCTGCTGTGCTTTTATTTCTTATGATCGTGGATTAAGACATTAAGGACTAGATCCTGGCAGGGTTAATCCATAATTCCCTTTTAGAGTCTGGGTTTTAGAATGTAGCTACAGGACACTGCATCAGATCTGTTGCCCATGTCCAATTGCTTCATGCTTGCATCCCAAATCCAATGATTCAGGATGCATCAGACACACTCTGCAGGCACAGATCAGCTCTGCTTGACGCTGGCCACGCTGAGTGACATTGCTGGGAGAGCTGGGAAATTGCTGCTCAGGCGAGAGGGGGAGAAATGGATTCCTGCTGTGAGCATAGTCTGTTGCCAATACTGGCAGGCCTGGTACTTCCAATGGTAGATTTAGTGGTACTTAAGATGCAAAAAATATTTATGTGTATATATATATGTGTATATGCATCTATATCTATCTATCCATATCTCCGTGTGTATATACGCACACCTCTACCCACCCACCCGCTATTTTCTTTTTTTGTGCCCAGTTGCAGTTACCTGGCTTGAAGCTCATTCTCAGGGCATGCTCTCCAACCAGGTAATAAAGAGGCACGTTTTTGATAAATGCTGCGTGTACACTTTTCTTCTCAATGCACACTTGAATTCCAAATGTACTTGCATTGAAGCACATGGACTGAACAAATGGCTCTTTTTGGGAAGAAGAGTGTCCAGAAGAAAAGAGATTTCCTGATGAAACATCCTCTGCAGACTCTCTGTCCTATTAGATAGCACACACGTCAAGTTATCTCCCACAACAGTGAGAGGAGCACATGCATGTTGTGCACCATATTTTGGCAGTAGTTACATGTACTCTGCAGGGGGAATTACCCAGTTTATTCAAGAATAGCAAGGCTGTGACGCAGGACAACTCGGTTTTAAATTGGACAAAATTATCATCTGAATGGGTCGATTAGACTACCTACTGTAAAAAGAGCTTCAGGCTATAAGAATGGAAAATTATATCACAAATTAATTCTAAATATTTAATTTTGTTTTCCTGGAATATTAGACAGTGTTAACAGGTTCTTGATAAAACTGAGTGTGCTTTAGACTGACTGGAGTTCTTTCTTTTGATTTTTGATGTGTCAGACAACAGAACTTTCAACTATGTCCACAAAACTTCTGTCTCAGATGAGGTCTGACGTGAATGTGACACTATATCATTTAAATGGTCAAAACATATCATACATTTGAAATTTCCACTAAAAACTGTGTAATTTACATGTACTAAGCAATGCTTGCAGAAGAACAAATTAAAATTAATTAAAATTGGAATCAAATCCATGAAATGAAAACTATGATTTCCTGAAGCAATGAAGCAAATGCCTAAAGACACAGAATCATAAGCTTTCATTGCACATGTAATTCGGGTTTGCAATTAATTTTTTTGTGCAGTTTATCATGTCTCACAAGATTCCAGCCTTGCATGAACCCTACCAAAACCCCTCAAATTTCTAGTGATACTGGGAAACGCTCCACTCAGTGCCATTTTTCAGTTGCTGTTCATTTAAGAATAACTGCGGAGTGCTGAGTTTTCAGGAAGGGTAGCACAGAGGCACAAAGCAGAAGAAAGCTTGTTCCAGGATATTGGAAACTCCTCTCACTGATAGCACGTTTGTCTATTGACTTCTCCATGGGAAAGTGTTGTTCTCGTCCTCTGTTCATCTCTTATTTTATCTGAAAACCCTTCAGAGCTGCACGATGACAATGAAACCAGAACAGGACAGTGTATTCCTCGCTTCTGTCAGTCTTGCACTGAATGAATTGTCACAGCGATACCTTCACAACACTGCCCATCTTACAAAGCCCATCCTGGTTTTAATGGAAACCTGGCTCAGGAAGCTGTGACACAAACCGCAGTCTGTCCTTGAATCGGAATGCTTATAGGCATCAAATTTGGCTCTACGAGTCGAGCAGTGGAGCATCCTGTGGAACATTTGTGACTGCCCCAGGAATGTGATGCTTGCATAATGGTTGCAAAGTCTTTTAAGGATCGTGGGCCTGTAGATGGCAGTGCAAAATTAATTACCAAAGAAAATGTTTTTGCTCTAGAAAAAGCGTTGCAAGTCTGATGTATTACACTCCAGATTTTAAAACAACGTTACTGTAGGGCTATTCGTGTTATTAGATTGGACTTGACTTATTTTGAGTGAAGGAGCATTGGTCAGAGATGAATTGTACCCTTTCCAAGAGAGAAAAGAAATGGTTCCCTACTGTTTAAAAGCCCAAAAAAGAATAGTCAGACACGACATCATTTACCCTGATGTTATCAGTCTCGCCAGATGCAGAATCTGAGCTGAAGGACATCTTCATTGTGTTGGGCACTGCTTCAGGTGAAAGAACTGGAGTCATCTTACTAGCAGTCAAATCCCCAATATTTCGTGTAACAGCAAATGTCTTAGACCTGCAGAATAAACATTAGAGGAAACCTGTATTGATAAAGCACTGCTGAGGAAAAGACCTGAATAATGCCTTGTAGCCTGCACTCAGCAACAAGTATCATACCTTGCAAATTGCTTTACAGATATTTACGGCATCCTTCCTGTTAGCTGTGGTTTCAAGGACTGCTAAGAGTAAATAAAGACACAGACCAACCTCAGGGGCAGATAGCTCAGTTAGGCTTTTGGAATCACATGTATAGGTTAAAAATATTTCAGTTGGTTGGATCTTCATACTCTAATTCCATGAAAACCAGCACTCTTAGAAGCCTGGCTGTGGATTACATTATTAAATTTTTGAGTCTCCTATTTTGATCTCCTGGACTTTTAAATTTTTATACTCATCTTCCGTGTGTTCACTGCACTAGTCTTAGTTCTAATTTGACATTATATTTGGAAAAATACTACCATAACTTCAAAAAACAATCTGGGGACTGGTGGCTACCGAAAGCTGTTTCCTGTGCAATTTTTATTGAAGAAAGGAGCACGAAATCATGAAGTAAGTGTCTCCAGCTTGATTTAAATTCACTAGCACTCATGGCTTGGTCATGGCTTGGCAATGGCTTGGCAAGACGTCACGGAGTTGTGCGGGAAGGTTAAGAGCTTATTTATGTAAATGCATTCAGTGCATTGTTTCCAGTGTTGTGAACTCTAAGTGTATTAGTCAGGATCCAGGATAAGTGACAGAAGGTGCAGCATGAGACTGAGGCTCTCACGGCAAAATATCCTGAACCCCTGGCTTCATACCCCGCATTCTTCATGGAACTTGTTACAGTGCCGTGAACTACGAGTTTTGTTTTGGGTCACAGAAACATCTCGAACGCTGAACGCTTTGAAGAGACGAAAGCCTATTTCCCTCAGCTATTAACACTGTGCTAGCTCTACCTTATTAGCCGTTTATCAGTTAACATCCATCTCAAAATTCTCCATGTGCTCTTTCTCAAGGATGAAGCTGATCTCTTTGCCCTGGGGCTTTTGTGGTCTGCCAATGGAGGTGGCCGCTGTGACAGTGAATGGAGAGATGGTCTCAAAATGGTCTCTATTTTAATACGGTCCACACTGTACTAGCCTGAGCAATTCCAATCTAACCTATTTGAAAGATGAATTTGTATTCATTTGATAGCCCTCTCTTCCTCTTGAAGGCTCCTACCGTGCTGTGTGCAGTGTAAAGCACACAATTGCACTTCATGTGGAACACCTCAATAAAACGTGTGTCACCTGTGGGCTTTGTTTTCTTTTCCATCTCTCTCTTTTTTTAGATAAGGACATGACAGCAACGCTCCACGCTGGGTGATAGGAGAACCTTGAAGAATGGAATCTGAAATAAAATATTCTCCCTAACAAGCTGAGGGATAAAAGAAAATACAAATCAACTTGCATTTCAGATGGCTCATCTGGGTAAAGAGACAAAAAGGGAAATGGTTTTATTTTAATCCCATTCAATAATTCAAATGACCACTGAACTGCGGGCTGGATCTCCAAGCAGAAAGCCCTGGGGTTTCTTTTCCAATTTTTTTTAGTATTTTTATGCCAATAGTCTACTCCTGCCACCTAATGAAAGCGGAGGATCGATTCCTCCCTGTTGAGCACAGAGAGCCGACAAATGTAGCTGCATCACAGGTGACACATGTCAATGTCTGCAGAATCACACGGCACAGTAAAAATAGGCTACAAGAGCCATCTCTGGTGCTTTAACAAGAAAAAACAGTCACAAAGAAGGCCTAAAGCTATGGTATGAAAGAATCTGTTCTCTCTGATCCCACACAAGGGAGAAAAAATAAAAAGGAGATTTTCCAATATGTATTAGTGCATTTTTTGGATGAGAGAAGAAGCTGTGCTATAATGTCAGCCAAACTCACTGCAGGGGTAAGGGACAAGCAACTCAGTTATGTTGGACCCACCGATGTTTCAGAGAGTGTGGCCTTACACACATCCCTGACATGGGGACAGAAGAGCTCAAATGTCTGTTCAAAACAAAAACCAATAAACAAAAAATATTTTCCCAGGTTTTAAAACACAGTATGACATAATATCTAAATAAGTGATAAACAAGAGACAATCAACCAGCCAGACCTTTAGCTCTCTTTCTACTCTGGTGAAACAAAACCTTCTGCCTTTCCTACGCATCTTCCTTCCAACTTTGGTGCAAAGGTGTTATAAAAACAGAGACTTGGAGGCCCAGCTGTTTCCCTTTTCTGCCCCCCGAACACACCTTGCTGCCTCGCAAGATCACAGTGTACACTGCCTCTTCTGCATTTTCTGCTACACGTGTTGTAGACGTGTTGGACAAAGAGTTTTCTAATTTCCTGGTTCGTCTTATTTATAAGATGCCTATGTGAAGCAATTTCTGATTATCCTACAGTTAAAACAAGCAAAAACCCCTATGATACAAGCTCTAGTCAAGATTATGTATATGCTTCAGTAGCCTGTCATTATGAATATGTGGTATATTAGCAAAGTGCATTCTCTGGCAGCTCTCCATATTTATACTTTAATCACAAAGCTCTAATTTCCCCTGAAATTTATTTGATTTTTACTTCTTGTAAATTTTGTTTAAAAGTATGTTGAAGTAGCCATCTGTAATATACTAAATAATTATGTTAAAAGAGCCTTAAAAACAACCATTATTTTTAATTAAATTTAACTTTGATAAGATTGAATTGAAACACGTTATATATTCTCTCCATAGTACAATTAATTACTTTGCTCTGCTTTTTGCTATAGAGAGAGTTCAGCCCATAATGTGCTGATTTGTCTTGGGAATGCAATCTCTCTATTACCAAAGTTTTCTTTTTTTTTTCCTTTTGAGTCTGTGATTACTTACCCGAATTTCTCTTCGGCTCTTGAACATTTATATAAATCCCCATGCTGCGACAGGTTATAACCTGTATGGTGTGTAGGATATAAATGAACCTAATGCTATTGAAAACTGTTTGCTTCCTGTATCTGAATGTGAGAGATGATAGGGAAAACAACAGCACATCCTGCCTAGCTTTAATGACATGGGACTGTAGAAGGTAACCCATTGACCATCAAGACAGTTCCTGATACTAAAATACTGTAAACAGAGCTCACGAACACGTGAAACATCAATAGCTTCTAGAACTATTTCTTTAAATGGTGAATTTAAAGCTGACAAGGGAAAGTGTCACAATATCTCTA
This sequence comes from Mohoua ochrocephala, assembly GCA_013398855.1. Classification (NCBI taxonomy): domain Eukaryota; kingdom Metazoa; phylum Chordata; class Aves; order Passeriformes; family Acanthizidae; genus Mohoua; species Mohoua ochrocephala. Next base: position 246,767 of record VZTA01013818.1, on the reverse strand, counting down.
AAATATTGACTTCAATTGGATCTTGATTATTTGTTAGATCTATGCAAAAGGAAGAAAAAGACTATGTTACACTAAAATTTTAAACTCAGTCTATACAGCACATCCCTCTCTCTCTCTCTCTCTCTCCCCCCTTCCTCTCTACCATGCCTGCTTCCCTTCACACCTTTAAGATTTTGCTTTGCTTGGTCTTTGACCTCCTCAGTGATGTGCTTCGATGTTAAATTCTCTAGTTATTGCTTTGCCTTCACTTGCACTCATTGCTGTTTCATTGCTCTGTGTGGTTTCCACTGGCCATTTGTTTTGTAACAGTGAACGGGAATGCTTTTTGGAGAGAAATTGATGGTGCTAGAAGTCATCTAGTGAGTATTAGCTTTCTCATATACTTGGCATTATGGAGCTATTTCCAAGTGACTACTTCACTTTATAAATGGTAATGCTGCAGGGTCTAGAGCAGGGCTTGTGCTGGAACTCATGGGCTTTTCTGCTGTAATAGCTTGTTTCTGATACTGACTTGCTTTCCGCTTTATGGCAATGCATTTAACCCTTTTTTGTGTCTCATTTGATCTCCCCTTAAGTCAAAGGAGGAAAATATTTTTTATTTGTTTGCAGGGAGGATCCTTCTGCTAATATTTCTAGCTCTGCTTGAGGCTCTAAACTCCCTATCAGTATTCAATATTCTCATTTCAGTTCAGTGTCCTTATTGAGCTCATTAATATCTGCCTCAGCCTCTCTAACAGTGCCAACTCGTGAGAGTTGGTGCCTGCTGTCCCTGATGACCTTAGGAGCAGACTGTCCTGGCCTCCATAAGAAACTGAACCAAAAAACCCATGCAGCTAACTTTTCATCTCTGAAGTCCTGAGACGCGCCCTACTCTGCATGGAGAGGACCTTATTACAATCACACTTGATGGAGTGGAGGAATTGTCTTAGAGAGGAGGATGAGATGTCAAATGCATGTCAAATGGTCTGTGACTATTGAAGGGCAAGGGAAAATAATGATTAGCCTAACTGGTGGCTAAATTGAGGAGACCTGCAGAGCGTCTCTGGGCCAGCAGCCATGAATGCTAATTGCAGCTGGAGCAAGCAACTGAGCTCTTTTGTTACGGCTGTATTCCTAGAGCAGAAACTTGTTAACATTTCAGTGGTTTGTATAATCGCCGATTTCTGTTGTCAGTGACGCTTTTCCCTTTGTGATGAATTTTCAGCTTCTCTTTCTCAGGTTTTTTCATGTGTGTGCGTGTAAAGGTTTTCTAAGTTTGTTCTACTGTTTTGATTCCTTGGACATACTCTTTCTGTTCCCTCCCGCTCTTTGCGCTTGTATTTCCATCTGTTTTCATTTGTTTGGCATCTGGCTACAACAGTTTTCCAGAGCGTATTGTAATTGCGTGCACTGATGATAAATCAAGGAGACCTAATAGGTAAGAAAACCAAATGGCAGCCACAGGGGAACAAGGTAAAAACATAAGAAACACCAAACCCTCTATGCTTCGAGGCATCAAATGCAAATATAGATGGGTTAACTGTTCTAACTGATGGGATTCAGCTGGCTTATATCTCACCTGGTGTTTCCAGTTCAAATATTTGTATCAAGATAGAAATTTTATGTCATTTGTGTTTCTGATAGCTTACGGATCTCAACAACTGAGAGGTAGTCCAAAAGAGGATTTTCAGGTAAAGACCGCAGAAAGTAACACGTATTTTCAAGCAAAGCTTTAGTGCACGCCACTTCATTTAAAATAAACATAAACTATACCAATCACCACCACTTATCCAAGCTGTAAGTCAAAGACAAGGTTCCTAAATGTATTTCAGTTTATTTAGAAGGCTCTGCTTTGCTACATAGAAAGATACTAAGTGCTATGTCTTACCTTATGCTAATTACGTTGGTCTCATCTTTACATGGCGGAATTTCAATTTTGATATTTTTTTCCCTCATCTGGATAGTGGCAACAACATTCACAGGTACGTGAGCATTCATTTTGGTGCGCGCTTCCAGCCCTGCCTGGACTGTGTGCGTGTTGATTCCCATCACAAAGGTCATCTCCTTGGCCATGCTGAAAAGGTAGAATGAGGGTATAATTATGTTCACGCAGCCAATGGCTGCTGAATTTTTATGGCCTCTGCCACTTGAAAATATTATTCTTTTATTTTATACTAAATACTTACCTTAGACTCATTTTGGATCTCAGCCTAATGTTGGCATTTAGTAACTCAGTCAATCTGAAATCAGACTTTGGAGAAGGTGTAATCTGTGCTTGAACTATTACAAAGAAAGCAAAGAAAGGGTTAAAAACGCCCTCCAGTCCTAGCAAGCACGTTTGTATTGCTCAGGCAGTGTGATATGTTACCATTTCCTGCCACTTTTGTGATAGAAGAGTAATAGAAGCTGGTCTCTGTTGGGAAGCCAGTGCAGGTGGGCACAATGCGACGGATCTCAGAGGACAGGAGAGCTTTGGTCCACTGCCTCCCTGCACCGCTTTGAAGGCTACTGATTATTCTTCTTAGTGAAGGGATTTTTTCATCAGATCCGTACCATGCCTGCAATTACAGAGTTCAACATGTCTAAATAAGCAGAACTGGAATATCATGATCCGTGTCATTAACTATGCCTCAGGGGAAATTCTGCCAGCAATGATTATAAATAACCCTGATCAAAGCTTGACCTTATTTGCCTTGATTAATACTAGAGACAAAAAACCCAACCGTGAATTTAAAAAGGGAGAGAATGTATGAAAGTAACAGTACTTTAGAGCTTTTGATGCTTGGATAATGGTGCCTTAAAAATTATACCTGCAGTGCATTTTGGATGGCGTTTTTATCAAGTCCACCAAAAAACAACTCTTGGTCAAACATCTTCAAGTATCCTGATGCAAAAGGTTTGTCACTGGAGAATGCCTTCCAGTCAGAGAGCTGTGTGAGAAGATGAAAAGAGTCTGATTCTTCATAACATTTGAGAAAGCAATATCAGAGATTTTCTTTTCCCCCAGAATTTACCGTTTTCAGGATTTTCTTGAAGTCATAGTCAGTCTCCCAGTCCCTGTCAGGAGAGTAACCTTTAGCAAACATCTCCTGCAGTCCTTCAACTGTTATTCCCACCTGCGGGAAGAAGTAAAGTGCAAATGCCAGTAGGATGATGGTTGTAAGAAGGGATTAGAGGGCAAACTGTGGGTAGACCAAATTACCTCCAAGGGATCAGCCACTCTTCCAAGGAAATGTGTCCGCAGCTGGGACATTGCCATAGTTGGAATTAAGCTACCCGCGTTATTCAATACCAAATATTTGGCTGCCAGCCCACTCATAAGGAACTCTGCAGAGAAATAGACAGTAAGAGACAGCACAGTTAGTTTTTAGGTCAGAGTGTGCAGATTGTATCTATTTACTAATTTAATAATCAGCATCATATTGCTGCCTTTTCCTGGTCTTACAATTGAGAGCCAGACACGGTTAAAGGGAAAGGGGTTTTTACCTCGCTATTTATTTAGGATCCTTGGTGCACCACATCGTCCGTGTGGAGTGCGCCGAAGTGCCCACTGGAATGCACACCCCGGGATGCCCCCATCGGAATGCACTCACCCTATAGATCGTGTGTACAACTTACAGGCCTTGCCAATGAGCATATCTATCAAAGATTCCCCAACGAGAGACTGGAATGAATCCCCCATTCTGAGGAGTCTCCCCCCTGGATAGGCCTGTCTTAGTTTACAGGATGTGTTCTAGAGAGGACCTTGGTGTCTGGGGCTTTCTGATCCTTACAAGAGAGGCTTCCAGGATGTTTGGTCTCCCGGCTTAACGGGACACGGAGTATCAGGCTTAGGGAATTACAAGTATGTGGGCTAAAAGCACTAAGGATATATCAAAGCTATATAAAAAGCTATATAAAGGGGTATATAAAAGGGGCATATAAAAAGACAAAAAATCGTCATGGCATCAATACGAGCAAGGCCAGAAAACCCAGCTATAAAACTGATGTTATATAACAGTTATAAACAGAATATTCTGCATTTTTTCACTAGTAATGGGCAAAGCTACAATCTCACTGATCATTGTATGGTGGTTATGCCATTTTTCCAGTTGCTTCTGCTATATCATAGAATCTTAGTGTGGTTTGGGTTGAAAGGGACCTCAAGGATCATCTAGTTACAATCCCCTGCCATGGGCATGAGCACCCTCCAAAAAACCAATTTGCTCAAAGCTGCATCCAACCTGGCCTTGAACACTTCCAGAACTGGGGTGTCTACAACTTCTCTGGGCAACCTCTGCCAGTGTCTCATCACCCTCACAGCAAAGAATTTTTTCCCAGTATCTAATATAAACCTACTCCCTTTGAGTTTGAATCCATTCCCCCTTATCCCGTCACTCCATGCCTTCATATAAAGCCCCTCTCCAGGTCTCTTGCATGCTCCCTTCAGGTGCTGGAAGGCCACAGTTAGGTCACCCCAAAGCCTCCTCTTCTCCAGGCTGAAAAATCCCAATTCTCTTAGCTTTCCTCATAGGAGAGGTGTTCAATCCATCTGATTATCTTGCTGGTCCTCCTCAAGACTTGCTCCAACAGATCCATGTCCTTGCTGTGCTGGGGGCCCCAGAGCTGGATGCAGCATGGCAGGTGGGGTCTCTCAAAAACAGAGGAGAAGCGCAGAATCCCTTCCCTTGTCCTGCTGGTCAGGCTTCTTTTGCTGCGACCCAGGACATGATTGTCTTTCTGGGCTGAAAATACGCATGGCTAGCTCGTGTCCAGGCTCTCCCTCTCCAGCACCCTGAGTCCTTCTTGACAAGGCTGTTTTGGTCTGTTCATCCCCAGCCTGGATTGATATGGAGGGTTGCCCCAACCCACGTGCAGCATCTTGCACTTCGTCTTGGTAAACCTCCTGAGATTCCTATGGGCCCACCTCTTGAGCTTATCCAAGTACGGAAAACATGCCTGTCCATCTCATTTACATCCAGTCACACTCTGTAAAATCAGCTTATGAAATGCTTTTATGAGATATCATTTAGGGCACCTTGACAAAGGAGATGAGAAATGAAAACAGATTTGCCATCCTTTGCTAATAGTTTAGGGAAAGTGATACAGATGTCCTGTAAGGACAGATGGTGAGCTATAGATTTGTCTCTCAAACGACTCAGAGGCAATTTAACACATCTAGTTCCAAATGCTGTAACCCTTACATGAAATGCACCAATTGTTAAATTATTGTTAACTATTGAGTGAACTTTGAGCAAATAATTTGTTTCTATTTATTTCTCTACTTAGATTTGTCATCTATAATGTTCTTAGGTATAATCAGTGCAGAGCACAGTCAGGAATTCTTCCCGGTTTTGGCACAGTTATATCCTGTCCTGTTTTATGAGTTAAAGCTTTTCTAAGGTTCCTTAGGTTTCAAGAGGAACAAGGCTGTCAGGAAATGTAGGCATCCTTGCTCTACTTCCTTCTAGCCCTCCTCCCCTGTTCCTACACCATTTGGAGGATGGAGAAGTATGTATGAACGGTAATTTTACTACATTGCCTTCACTGTTTTGCTGTATGAATCTACGGGTCTATCCAAAGTGCTGGGCACGATCTACCTACAACATACGAGGTTCAGAAACGACTCATGCAGTCAAGACACAGGTGCCACCCCACTTTGGTCAGAGGAATAAGTGGAGGACATTCAGTAGACAGTAAAGGTGATAAAAAAAAAAATAAAAAAGCAAAGCGATGCCACACTGGGACATTACTAGTGAGTTGACAGGAAACTTGGCAATGTGAAGACTAGTTTTTTTCTGAATGAGCTTAGCCAGAGCAATTGTAGGTGTTTCGTGGACAGGACACTAAAACTGAGGCACAATACTTTTACTGAATTTGTTAAAGATATCTTTTATGTTCTAACCACAAAAACTATTAGTTAAAAACTCCATGGTACTTCCTGATACTTAATAAGAAGTATTGCTTATAAATGATTAAATGATTATATAGAATTCATTGACTTGAAGAGAGCAGGAATATTTTCCATACCTCAGGCATGACATAGTGCTAATGCTCTAAGAATATATTTGCCGCTTCGCTGTGAGAGTTTGATGACACCTGCATATATCTGACTAAATGTCTTGCCCCAAAGATGAGGGAAAGAAAACTTATCGAGCAAAGAAAGTAGTCTTTGGTAAATATAAGCATTAGTCCACCTTTAATTGTATGAATCTGTGCATATTGAGAGTCAGATTCTCTTAGTCCTCACGCTGAGCAGAACCTGGATCACCCCTTTGATTTCAGTAGCAATGTGTAGAGCATGAAGCACTATTTGTGGTGGCCACGTGTGACAAATTCCAGATTAGAGATAGATTCAGCTGACATTATTGCCTATCATTAAAAATTCAGCATCTAGCATCACAAAGATCTGTGATGCTGAGGGCAGATTTTTGTTTTTATCGAGGAGATAGGTACTGCATTACAGCCGTCACTATGGTAACTCCTCTAGAATGGACTCACTGAAACACATTTTACCTGTGGCTAGTGGAGACAAATCAAATCAGAAAGCTGGAAGATGGATCCTCTTCCCATACCAGTGTAGTAGGAGATTGACTTAATTTAGTTGAGTTATCCAAGTCTAAGATTAGCATGTGTGAGAAAAAGATCTTGTTTTTTGTTCTTCGGAATGAGGAGCTACCTATGTGTGGTAGCCAAATTTCTGACAATGGTCTTCACCAGGAAGTAACAGCAATTCCCTGATGTACTGCATTTCCAGGCTACAGCCAGAATAAAGTATTCCATTTCACATAGCCCCCCGCCAGCATCCCTCATGCATATTGCACCCTTCTTTCTCACTGTGTGAAAATTTGAATGGCTTAATTTTAAAAGCAAAAGTAAGAAGACAAAATGAGTGTCTAAACCAAGAAACACATACCTTCATATTAATGGAAAATGTATCTATCCCTGAATGTATTTTAAGTAGTACAAAAGTTCACATAGTGTATATTACCGACTGTATTTCTTTGGGCATTTGCTGTCTCCACCACTGAGGCAGCAAGCATGTGTATAGTATTTTACTGTGATTCTTGCAGTATGTATTATATATATTTCTATTATAGAGCACATTAAATGGTCACGTGAAACCCATGAAACTGGGGCAGGACAATAACGGTATTTACAAAAGTCCTTCAAACCACACCCCTGTCTCTGAAAAGGAGGCAGAAGTAGTTGTACACTCAAGCCCTGTGGATTTCAGATGTTTCAGAGTCTCTTAATATTGATTACTTTGAAAAGAATCCTAACACATACCAGTGAAAAACAAAAGCGCTAAAAACATCCAAGTCCTGATAGATAAACAGCATGTGTAAGGAGACTGTGTTTGGAGATATAATCTCTCTAGCCTGCCAGCTACATATGCCAAATCACTGAGGCTGTCATGGTCATTTACATAGGGGAGTTGCTTAAAAAATCTACTGAGAAAAATAGCATACATGGAAAATAGCAAAAGCTACAATGTGGCCCAGCAAGAACCTGTCTTCTAATCTAGTCCTTCCCTGCTTTCACTACATTTTTATGCGCAACTCCCTTTGATGTAACTGGCCAGTCTCCAGATATCATGCATGGATCTGCTCATTCTAGTGAAGAATCTTGGTAGGAAGACGCAAGAAAAATCTTTCGACAATAAGCCTGACGTAGCTGCTCATGGGTGCAATGAATTGTCACATCTGAACGTTTTCAGAGTTTTCTGTTTCACTGGGCAAAATTGTTGGGGCGAAGAGTATTTAGCATCACATTTGAATGCAGCGGGAGTTGTAGGTGTTCGACACTGGTAGAAATTAATCCACTTCAGCAGTAATTTAGGTCCCTTCTGTTTGCTTGGTGCTGAACAATAGTATGAAATTGTTAAACACCTCTGAGACTATGGCATTTGATACAGGAGCATGTGCCTCCCCGACTAATGAAAACAGAGGGTTAGAACCCCACAAGCCCTCTGGTAATTTCATGCTGGCAGTGTACAATGCAAAACACACAGGGACCTGAACACTCTTCAAATGGAGAGCCTGAGATTATATTTTTTTCACTGAAGATGGGAAAATATGGAGGAACAGCTTGCAGCCTAACAGCTGGATAGGAGAATTGGGCTCTCATACTTTAGAATTTTTTTTCACACATTCACCAGTATATATTTCTCTACAAAATATTCTGGATCTTACCTTTAAAGATGCTGAAGCGGAAAACCTTGCTGAACTGATACCCAGATCTGTCAAATTTGGGACTTAGTGCTCTGACAGCCATTCTGCAGGCAGAAGCCCTGAAAAAGTTCAGTGAGCACATTAACATTTCAATTGGTTTGCAACAAATGTTTCTTCTAGGAAAGGAATTTTCCTTACATCACTTGAAGATCTGGAGCTGTGCTTCTACCCAGGGCCCTCAAGTGAGAGTAGATGAAACTTGCCACTTGCATGCTAGGTTCCTTCAGCACAGCATCAGCTAATGTCATCACGATTGGAAGACCTGGCTTGGTTTCAAGCAAAACAACTGCAGCTAACATTCGGATTCGAGGATGAATTTTGTGATTCAGGAAAATCTCAAGGGTAATAGCCTGGACCTGAAAATAATAGATATATTCAGTTTTACTGTATGTTTTTGCATTTTGCTAATAACCACCCAACACCAGTGAATGATCTGTTTCATCACTAGCACAGTAAAAATTTGGATTATTTAATTGTTATGGCAATGCTGTCCCTGGTTTCGTAGTCTGAGGGCTGGAAGGGACATTATGATAATGTAGTCTGACTTCCTACACAATCAAAGCTGAGGAACTTCACTGGATAACTTCTACATCCAGTCTTTTACACCTTTTTGAGCTATCCCACTCTAAGTAAAAGAGATTTCATGAATCCATTACATACCTGAGAAGTGATTTCAGTGATCACTTATCCTTACTCATAAAGGTATAACTTATTTCTAATAATTTGATCTTCTGGGGCACCTTCTGCTAAATAATAGAATTAAAATGATACAAACAAACCCCGATTTATTACCAGAAATCTCTATGCCATATAGGCAGCTTAAACCAAAATTTAATGCAATAAACGTAATTTCCTCAGTACTACTTGTGGTTCATGTGTTTGACCTCAGCAATATTCACTACCAAGACTAATTTTGAACTGGAACATTTGCAGCTTCCACGGGGGCACTGAGGCCTTTGGTCCTAACTTTAAACTAGATGTGGATGATGTGCCACTGTTCTGGCAAACCCTCTGCACAGCCCTGTCCTGCCTGGCAGAGTGCACATCCATGAGCTGTAATGAAGAATGATCCAGAAAATGTCAGCAAACTTTGGAAAAACCCTGAATTGGTTTTATTAATTTGAATATGTTGATTATCAAATACCAGTGTAGAAGAGGTGACAAAGATGCAGTAGGCCAACTCCTAAATGAGCCTTTTCAAATTAAACCGTAAAAAAGGCCATGACTTAAGTATGTTTATCCCAAATATGAGTGTGTACCTAGCTGCAAACCAGGCATTACACTGTTTTTTGAGCAATGAAAAAAGCGGTCACAATTATTAACTTGCTCCAGATCAATTTTCTCCAAAGAAAATGCATAAAAAATGAAACCAAGAGGTCTGGGGCACATGTAGAAAGCCAGGCCAAAGAGCAATCAGAGATGCAGTGTAGTTCTCAAACACCAAATTGGTTTTTTTCCTTCCCCACCAAATACCTTAACTCCTACCCTTGCAATTCTCTCTCCTCTCTCCCCTGCATTTCCCCATCCAGCTCCTGCACTCTACTAAATTGTTTCTTTATTCTTTTGGTTAAAAGCATACCCTGGCACACTATTGTCTGTGGATCAATATGTGCACTCAAACTGGGAGTCACATGCAAAAAATGAGTATAATGGAAACACTGATACTGATTAGTAGGTGAATAGTTAATGAAAGCTTTTCTTTTATTTTTTATATTAAGATTTTACTTACATAAAACAAAAAATTTCAACATCGGGAAAAAAAATCTTGAAAACCTTAAAAAGGTTTCCTTTTAAAAGCAGATTGCTTTGAAGTGAAAATGGTTGTAAAGTGATGTCTGTGGTAGATGGGAGTATGCTGGTGTAGCCATTGTATGTGGGATCTAATAATTATCTCAGTGAGGGACAAAAGTCACATTTAGTAAATGCTCTGTTTATGACTTAAGCCCGCACTATGTCTGTAAATTTGTAATTAGGATGCAACCCCCGGTATCTATTTACAGTAAAATCTGGTCTTGAATTACGATTAGATGTGACACTCAGTATTAAATGTCAATTCTCTGAAAACCTTGTTTTGTGGTTCTCTCACATACCAAGGGTGAAGTAGTACTAAACACATTTGGGTCAATAATTTAGTTTTCTGTCTAATGTCCTTGGAAATGAAATGTTTGCAATGGAAATACTGATTTGTCTTCAACAACAATGAATGTATCATTTAAATGGGATTTTTTTGTTGCAGTCTGAAATACTGGAGGTTAATGTCAAAAGAAATAAGACATGCCAAAGAAGGAATGGCTAAGTATTTTTTTTTTTAATGCTCTATTTGAAAAAAAGATCTGTTTTTCCCTCCTCACCCATTATTAGCAGCCTTGTGAGTGCAAGTCACAAGGCCAAAGGAGGAAGCTTTGTTTTCTTACCATTTTGGGGTCTTTTAGGCCTATGTTTTTCAGGGCCATCACAGCAGTCGCATGGACCCTGAGCGGCAAATCCGAGGCACCAGCTGCATATCCTGGCAAAAACTTCTTGATGTGCTTAATGCTGGCTGGATGTCCTACATTCCCAAGGGCTTTCAAAGCCAGGCAAATTTCTTCTGTGCTAGACTTGCTCAATGCCTCTCCTGCAAAGCCATGAAGAAGCTGAAAAATGAAAACAAATCTGTTGAGTTCAATTCCAGCTCTTATCTATATTCCATCCACCAGCCTATTCAGGGGTTTGACTTCCATAATTTCAGTTTGTTCAATTCATTTATTTAAAATATTTTCAAATTCTCTTTTTTCCTCATGAATAAAACATTTTATTCATAGAACAAGTATAGCCAAGAAAACTGCAATGAACAGCTTCTTCATCACTATACCTTAAAGTTATCAAGTAAGATTTTGAAAGGAAAAAATAATGGCTAGGACCTAGTTCCCACTGCCTTTCAGGGTAAGTTGGGAACCCTGAAATAATGCTGCTTGAGCATCTCTGTCTCATGGTTGAAGACAGGTGCAAAAATACAGATACAGTTAGACCTTCAGCCCCTTAAAAAAGATCCCTGAACACATGGCTAGTGGTGGTGCCCTTAATCAGCTATGACAGCCTCTTTTCAGAGTGGATTAATAGATGGAAAATGAGATCATTGCCAAAAAATCAGGTCATTTTACAGCATTCATTGTAAGCAACTGGATCACACTTTCATTAGCGTGGCAAGATTAGAAGTAGTTGTCTGAAGGCTGAATAAGAGAAAAGAACTAAATCCTGATAGATAACAGTTTAAAATGATAACAAATGGCTCTAAAAAAGAAACCGAAATGTTAGAGAACAATTTCAATACAGATTCTGTACTTTAAAATAACACATTTGAGACCCCTTGATGGTGCAGAAACAGTCTACTTGATATTGCTAATCAAATGAAGGGACATTTGAAATGCATTGAATAAGCCTATACAATCATTTGCTTCGGGAAAGAATTTTCATTCTCTGGCATAGGGCTTCTCAGATTTAATTAGCTCAAGAGCATTGGTGGCAATCGTAGCACAGGCAAAGTATGTAGGAATATTGCCCATGCCTATGTACCACAGGAAAAAAAAAATCATGTCAGGCACACAGTGTATCTGGAACACCCTGCTCTCACTGGGGATGGTGGATTGATGGATGCCAAAGAATGAATACACATTTCTCTTTCCCTCTCTGTTACTGGCTGAGTTGTTGGCCACTCTAAACCATGACATGCATTTTTAGAACTGGGAAATGCTATTTAATGACTACTCAAATTGTTTTGAGGCCTGCTGATTAAAAGCAGTGCAGAACAAGGAAGGTATTACTGTGTGACAACCTTATAGCCTGTGTTGATGACTGGGCTCTGCTTCTGGCTGGGATACATTAATTCTGACAAAAACATGGGCTTTTATGTCACTTAGTTAATTTATAAATATACATAATACCTATATTTAAAGTATTTTCGAGCAATGCCATGGGACTTCATTAATAATTGGCAATAAAGCACTGAGAGATACTCAGATAGAAAGTGTTATGAATTGTTTGCTTCTTCCTCTCACTCTCTTTCGTGTGCTAATCCAAAGATAAAAATGCTGTATTTAACCAACTGGGGTTCCTTTCCCCAAAGGAAACACTGCAGTGAAGTGAAATACAGCTTTCTGAATAATGAAGAAAGAACTCAAGGCTTAATTTTTCTTTTAAATGATAAATAACAATGTGATTACCTGGAGACACTCGAGCAGGAGTCTGATGAGGAGCACTGTTTGTGGCACAGCGAGGCGTAGCTGAGATGGCAAACCTTCCCAAGCACGGAGCTCGAGCGCGGGCAGTGCTTTTTTACAATGAGCTGGGGAGAAGGCAGTTGTTCGTTACCGCCATTAATGAAGAGAAACATTATTGAAAAATGTGTTTCTGCCCAATGAAAGACAAAACCAGGCTTTTGATGTTTTTTTTGTTGATGGATTTTCAGTTAATCGGTGGATAGTACTGTATTTGACAATGTAATTGTAAAGTAATTCCAAGTAACATCTGGAAGGCAGATCTGTTGCTTTTATAGTGTTTCAGATTTAAATTTGGCATAGGCTATAATCCAAAGGGAGGAAATCACCCAGTTACGGAACGGAAAAACGCACATTATCGAAGAAACATTCATCATGTTTTATGATTGCCTCAGCTGTAGATACAATGAATTTGAGATTTGTTGTGAATGGACCGCAGTACTTTGGGCAGACAGGAATATTTTGTATAAATGTAGGAGCTGACAGGAGGCATCAGCCCACTGCTTTCTCCTGTGGGAAGCAGAGCATCACCATGCAGTAATAGCCAGGCTGTCATGGCTTTCACTGAGGGTAAAACTCTAGTCTGATGTTCCTTGTCCCTACCTAGGGCAGGCAGAGAGAAATTCTTGCATCTGAGACTGGGAGGAAACCCTGCACATACAGAAAGAATTGCAAAAATAATTAGACTTTCTCCTACATGGCCTTCACATTGACATAATTCCCTTAGTTTGGACAGATCTTCTCAAATTCATACCCATCCTTCTCGGTCAATTAGGACAAATACGTGGATACAACAAATATGTATTTCTTGCTCCCTTGTCTTTGTAGACAGTCAGAGATCTAATTTGATGTAACTATAAAGCATATTTGGAAAAAGAGCGACTAGAAGCCGCTGTTTGCAGCAATACCCCCCAGGGACAGGGGTTATTTTCCTCTTTATTTCCTGTTTCATTCTGGAGTCATTTTTGCCCTTTTGATTTGCATTCTCCTCCCCTTAAGACAGTCAGGAAACAAAGCCCTTTCAACCTCGCTAGAGGATATAAAACCTTTATATTTTCAAAGCCTTTACTGTCTTGTCAAAGGAATAAATACAACAGATGCTAGAATCAGCAAGGAGTGATTTGAGAGTGTTTAGAGAATCCTACCGTCGCTTCCTCCATCACATCCCAAGTTGGAGTGCTGGAATGCAGAGCCACAAGCACTGTTTGAGTCACTTCCCAGCTGGTGAGCTCCTGCCTCTCCATTTTATGCCGCAGGAACCTGAGTGCACGGTGACTGGCCACTGCAGGAATTATATCCAGAATGTGGCGCCTGTAATGAGAAAGGCAAGCAGCATTTTCCAGATCTGCCTCTGAAGACAGGCATTCCAGAGGTTCTCCAGCAGAAAAGCACCACCTTTATTGCCTGTACCTGTACGCTGGCCGACCGGAGAATTGCTTCCACACCGACTCGTAATTCTCCTCGTTTGCTGCACGGAAGAGGTGCAGAAGCTTGAGGGCTTTTGCTGGTGCGTCACTGGGAAGCTGGTCAGAGGTCGCCTCTACTAATTCTTGCAGGCCTTCCTCTATCTGCAGAAAGATGAAAATGCAGGAAGCTCACATGCGTTGTTTCCCACACGCACAGATTTTAATCTCCAACAAATAATCCGTCCAGTGGCTGAGCTTTACCTGGCTTTCCACGTCTTTTATTTTGAATAAGTGGACGGGAAGCTGAAGCAGTTCACTGCCAAACTGGTACTGGAGGGACCCACGATTCTGGTACTCTTTTGGTGGGACCTCTGCCCTCTGCTTCTGCACATCAGTCAAAGCAAGTTTCTGCCTGGAATGGAGAACCCCAGGAAGAAAACATCACAAGATGCAGGGTACAAACTAAAAAAAACCCCAGTAATTCTGCTTCCCCACAACTGCAAAAGGTTTTGTTATTGAGGGGAAAGATATTTACAAACAGATGCATTTGGATGTGATGCTCAGAACCATACTCTGAGGAGGCGTGCACTTGCACAGCAGGGCTCAGATCAGAGCCAGCCTTTGCCTTCCTTTGGGAATAATCTGGCTTGAGAATTTACAGAAGAAGAGGGAGGTGAGAAGCTGTGGCCTGAAGAATATCACAGGAAGTACGTGTTGTGTCTTAAGGAGTAAATTATGGACTGTAGAAAAACACAGATGGGAAACATGCTCAGAAATTATAATTTAATTTAAACATTTTAAGAAGTTCATAAAAGCTGTTATGTGTCTGTGTCTCCTGGAAGCTTCAAATGGAATTGAAAGTTTTTAGATACAATAAGAAATGCTACAATCTTTTTACTTGCACTATTACAATTCCCTCCCTATTTTGTTTGGTAAGCTGAATATCCTGGGGACTACAAAAGAAGGTTCTCATGAAGCTTTAAATTGGATTTACCAAACAAAACGGGCCACATAAATTCAGGATTAGTCTTTGGAAAAGTGCTCAACCTTTTGAAAATTTTTCAAGAAGCAACAAACCTACATCGTTTGTTATCAAGAATAATTCCAATGAGAGACTGTCTTAGTAAATATTTGCTATCTTTTTACATTTTCAGCTAAAGAGATGCAACCTATCCTACCAATTATGTTTAAAATGGGCCATTTAGGACACTATAATAAAGTTAGGCATTTGTACTGAACAACTGAAAACATTCCAAAAGCAATATTGCTGTACTACAGAGTATCTCAAAATCTCTGTAGAAAATTGGTGTGTTTATTTTGGAATCTCTATGATCTTCTGTATCATTTCTATTCACTCCTTCCATATGGATTGCAGAGAACTGCTGCAGAAAAATAGCATATAACTGCTTTACAGACAAGCCACTGGAATTTGAATAGAAAGCACTACAGAATCAGCAGAGATTTTTTATCTCTTGAAATTTTGTATAATATTGTTGCGAGGGCATTTGGGTCAGAAAGCATAGCATCAAGTACACTTGGACAGATTTAACTTTCCCTTTCAAATCATGATGAATCTATTATGTCTTCATTTTTGTTGTTTTGGGAAGAGATAGATCTGCCTAGAATAAATGGGAAAATGTTATATTCTGAAGAGAAGAGCAAATGAGTGCTAAAGATAGGATTAAAATGGTGAAACAATAGTAAAAACTCTCTTGGCCTTGAAAGATGCTACAAGAGTCTTATGCTGAATAGGCCGGAAAACTCAGCTCCAGGTGCTTTAAGGCCTTGATAGATTATTTTTTTTAACAGAGAATGCATTGTGGAAATAACTTCTGAAGACTTGAGTGAGATATTCACATCTTCCCAACTATCTTATATTTGTCCCCTTCAGATGGGTAATGATAAAAATGCAGAGAAAATGGGAAAAGTAAAGGTACGACCCTTCTGAGAGCTGAGAAAGACCTTACGGGAGACATTCCCTACAGGCTGCAGAAGGAGAGTGTAAAGCTTCCTAAGTTCATTTTCTCCAGACTAAAGGTGACCCACAACAACCTATAATTTGATAAAAGCACTGCAGTTGTGTCTATCTGCACCTTGATTGGGTAAGATAGTAAAGACACTTTCACTATTCTGTCTGTTTGTTTGTTTCTTTTCTTTGCTTGGTTAGCCAAATTGGACATGTTCATTACATAAATGAAGTTAATCAGTGAGTTATTGACACGAACTTTCTGATGTTGCTGTTTCCAAAACTGTATATTCTACAAATAGATCCTTGCAGAAGCTGATGGAGCAATGAAGATTACAGCAGCTGTAGGGTGGGATTGAAGAACACCTTCTGCACAGTGACATTCATGCAAAAAGCCTCTCCCATCAGTAGGACATTCCTATTTACAGGGTTCATAATTAAATAGGTAACTGAAAATTTTTTTCAATAGATGAATTTGATAGATGAAAAAAATTTTCAAATACTAAAAGTTTGAGTGCTTGAGCTAGGGGCACAATTTTATAGGCAACCATATTCTTGTTTTGCCCCAAATTTCTTTAAGAAATACGCAAAATTTGCTGTGAAAAAGCAAATGCATTTAACATGCCTTGTGCCCAATTGTTTTGCAATAAAACCCAATTTCCTATCAAGAAACCATTTTGATGGGAGTTTTGCAAGCAGCCCATGATATTTAGGAATCCAAAGCCCTATCTGGGTTTCTTGTGAACTAGTCTCCAAGGATCTCTTACTGCATTATTGTTTTCCAGGGACCTCTCTTTCCTGAATAACTGTCTTTCAAAGCATTTTACTTCAAATATATTAGTTCACAATTTATCAGATGGAATTACATTTGTTTTGGTTTTTATGGCATAAATCAAATATCCCTGAGAAATAGAATAGTCAAGTCCTGCCAAGTTTAGCTAACGAAATTTGGATAGTGATGTGCGTGTTTCAGATTTACAACTAACAGTGAAGGTTGTTTTTATGAGCTGTTTGGGATTTTATGTAATTAAATACTGGCAAACAATAGGCTGTGGAAGTAAAGGATTTATTTCACTTATGGAGTTTCACTCAGATTACTGAGTTGCTGAATTAGTTGCTGAATTAAAGGAATGTGTACAGTACCTTGCTTCTACGATGGCATTTCCTCCTGTTATCTCATTGAAGGGTGAAAACTGGTGGATTTCCTCGACATCAGCTTGTGTAATTACGGCTTCACTACGTGTATATTTAATTTTGTAATTGTAAGTAGCAGTTGCCTGGGAATTCTTGTTCCTCTTTATAATATAAAAAAAAAGGAAAGAAACAAAGAAAATAAAAAGTTATTGAACTTTGAAATTCTGTGACTGGAGGCTATTACATCACCCACTTCAACCCATTTACTTTCCCGGGCTGTTTTGTTCATTGGCCATAAGAGCAATCAATGTGAATTCTGTGCACTCACTTCCATGGGAGAGGTCAGGCACGCCGCCTTTCCCCATTACTTTTAGTGCTAAGAAGTGTTAGCTGCTTTTTCTTTTTCCCAAATATAAGTAATTGGTCATTCCCTTGAGAAGGAGACAGATTTTCTGAGGAGGAGAGCAGCTGCGCAAACCACACAATTTATTATTTCAAAGACAGAATTATAGTAAAATGCAGCAGTACCTGTCTTGAATAGCAGAAAATGGACATTGTGAATTTTTTTTTTTTAATCAACAGAGAAGGTGAATTAACTCATGCTGATAATTAATGGTTTCCAAGCCAGCTAGTTTGAGCTAGCTCAAGTGTGCTTGCGGTACACCACAGCGTGCAGCACAGACCTCTGCTTCTCTGTGGGATCATGATCATACAGAAAGAAAATATTGACAACTGGATACAGCAGATCTGATTCTTCCCTCATTTTTAGTGTTTCGAATGAAGAGATTGTGTGGATATCAAATGGCGTTCTGCATAAGAATATAAAATACATATACATAATACCACTCTGATTTACCTGCTGGCAGGTTTTGCATGGGTGAGTGTATGCTGAACCTGCGACAATTTGAACTTTCTCTTCACAGCTGTTCAGGTCCTTGGATTTGGTCACATAGACTAGGTTTGCTCTCTTGTTTTCCTGAATTGCATATGTTGTATTACAAATACCTCCAATCCCAGCCTGGCAAAAATGAGAACAGGATCAGAGAAGTTCACTATTATGCAAAGCTCCACTTCACCATGTGAAATTTCCTGTTTAATTCTGCATTTTCAAAATTACCAATAGAAATGAATGCTTTTTTTAAATGATACTGTCCAGAAGCAAAATCAGGATGATCGATACTTTCAACTTTTTTTTACATGTACAGTTTTTCAGTAAACCAAATCAGAGTCACACTGAGAGAACTAAATCTCCCCAAAGCTTCACTTGGAGCCTCAGGAAAGGGGAGTAACAATTTTCAGCTAGAGCTGTTGATTATGAAATATGATTTGAGGAATATTAATGAAAAAGTGCCGAAATAATTTGGTCAGTCAGAACGAAATCTTAACAGTAAAGTATTTCAAGGTTGGAGATGACATTCTGCCCTCAAAACTTGCTTTCATAGACAGCTTACAAATGCCTATGGAACAGGCCTTGCAATATCAGGTGATCTGTCACAATATGACCAGCCATAATTAAAAAGAATTTCAGGGTAACAGAGTTTTGATTGCGGGTTTTCTTGGGTCTGCAGTTTCAGCTGAGCTCTTCAATAATATTTTGAGAATATACATTTATAAGAGCTTTTAAGTCTCTACAGCCAGTAAGATTTTTGTAGAGAAAAAATGCTTGATTGCATTTTAGGAGGAAGAGTTATTTTCCTGATTTTTTTTATTGTTACTGATAGCACAGCTAGTGCAGAGACCAGCTCTGGGCTATGTGAGAGCAGTGAGACGGTCACGTGGTGTTTAGGAGGCAAGACATAGCCACTTCATCTTCAGCTTAACAGAATTCCCTGAGACACTGTGTCTTTGGTAAAGGCTAGAAACAGGAATTGCCCAAGCTTTCTGAAAGACCTGTGCTCTGCAAATACAAGTGTGGGGCTCTGCACACTGCAGGGTGTGGTGGAGACATCCAGACTTTAAATGGGAACGTCCAGCCCAGAGAGTTCAGTAGGATGAAGCAGACTCCTGCTGAACTGAGCTTTCTGGCTGCAGTTTATGGCTAGCTCAGGTACCCTTACCCTGAACCCACAGGATGTGCACTTTCCCAGGTTAGTCCTTCAAACCTCTCTGCAGCTCAGATTTTGGGACTTATAATGTTTATCTTCCTTTGCAGAGTGACTCGAGATTGTCAATCAAGGGTGCCAAAGCTCATTAATCTGTTGCTGTCTGAGTAAAGCAAAGAAAACTTGGAAATTGTTCTAGGAAGTGAAGTCACATCTATTGCCCAGCACTGAGAGTAGAACACGTTGCTAACTGAATTAGAAACTAGATATGAGAAAACAGTGCTTCAGAATATCCAACAACACCACCCAGATTTTTATGTGCAGCAAACAACGTGAAAAAAATTAAATAATGTAGTTCCTTTCCCAGAAACAACTCTACTTACATAGAAATAAATTTTTAAAAAATTAGAGTTACTCTGGTCTTCAGTTTCAATAAAAATAACATGAAAGTATAATAATTTCAAAATTTTTGCTGATCTCTGAATTGAATGTAGTCTAATCAATGTAAATATGGTTTCACAAAAACTAAACACATTGCAATTTCTGTGGTGAATAGTAATATCAGATGATTGACCTTGACTAATATATTAAAACTTGAAAAACAGTGGAAATTCCAACAGAGCATCAACTGCAACTGTCAAAGCTGTTACAGTAATGTTATGACACACATACTGTTTTCTTCCTAAAAGAGGACCTAGAAGAGATTAAAGTATATATGATTGGTAGAAAAAGTCAAATTACTGTTATTTTAAATTTAATATTAAACTGTATTGTTAAGCTTGTTTTATACAGTGTTCACATTTTATGCAGGCTTCATCTTTCACAGTTTACTTTCTCTGGAATCAGAAGCCAGATTTTCTAAGGGTTTAATTCAGCAAATGCATTTTCTGAAATACTTTCATCAACCAGTTTAAAAATCTGCTCTTCTGTTGTCCTGTTTAAGTACATCTCCATCAAATGTTGTCCCATATGAAACTTAATCATGATTTCCCAAGCTTAGATCTTTCCTATAAGTGAAGTTTATGTCAAGGATGAATTCAGAAACTGCGATAGAAGACTCTGAAGTGAAAGTTTGTTTATTTACAAATCCACCACTCTGGCCAAACCCAAAACTCACCTCCTGCAAACTGTATGAATTCTGCATCTTCTTTATGCTCAACTCCAGCACGTTCATAATCCCTCTGTAGATGTTCAGACCATCATCCGAGACAGAATCGGGAGCCATGATGTTTCCCACGTGGCCATTGCTGTACTCAAACTTGACGGGGTTACTGAGCTGCCCAGTCAGGGCCTGGGTCAGTTTGAGTGACCGAGAGAATGAGCTCGTGGGCCAGACACCATTGTACTCTGCAGCTTCGATTGAGTGAATCTAGAACAAAGGGGGAATAAAATTCCTCTTTCATTTTTTTTTCTCCAGTTAACTTTTTTTTGATACACATAAGCATCTAGAGCTTTAATCACATTAAAAAAAAAATACATTTTTAAATACCACAAAACCTCTTCAAAGGGGAAATTTAGAAGTCGTCATTTAGCATAACTAGTGTTAATACACATATTTCCATATGTAAAAGGAAAGAGAGCACTGCAAATGGCTGTTATTTCCACAGCCCCTGCACTCTGTTCTGTTTCATTGACAATCCATATTGCCGAAGGTTGACTTGTACAAAGAAATGAGCCAGAGAAGAGCCACATGAAGCGGGTTGCTACCCAAAAGTGGCGTGGAAGATCTGCAGGAAATTGCAGGAGAAAGTTAATGTTGCATAAAGCATCATTAACTCCTGTTGTGAACTCTGTCATTTCCCTCGCTAGGGTCACAGAGCGCAGGCAGCAATCTGAAACTAATAAACACATGGCCTCTAGGCCAGCCAGACACGCAGAATTAGTTTGAGCAGTGGACAGCAGACTAGAGAAATTGTCCTTCCCTACACGTTTTGCTGTGGAACCAAAGGCTGAGGCGCTGTCTCCAACCCCACTCTTCACTTCACGCTCCAGCCTCGACCTGGGGCACATCCAAACAAGTAGAAAGTTGTGCTAAACTATGCATAACTTGAATAATTCCTACCCCATGGGAACGGGCATGTTTAGCTTAGTTTCTCAGAGGACCCTTCCCTTCTATATATTTTGACAATTTAAAGAGACTTTTCTCTGACACCTCAGGCTGGCGATGTGGTGCAAGACACGGATTAATTTCTCAAAAAGCCACACAAGCTAAATCCTCGCACGGCGAATCGCTGGAGACTGCGCTTTCATATTTATTTTTGTTATTGTTGGTGGAGATCACTGCCAACCCCAGTAACTGAAGCTTACAGGGAAGGCTGTTACAGAGCAAATCCCTCATGCTGCCTCTTGGACATGCTTCTGGCATATTGCATACGGGCAGGTTTGGGACTGCTCTGCAGGGTCAGGGCGAGGTAGTTTTCCCCAGCCCTCGGGGCCCAGGCAGGACTTGGGCTGTCTACTTGGTTTTGAACACAGCTGGCAATTCTTACTTGTAGGTTTGTGATGAAAAAATTGTCAGCTGGAAACTGCCCAGGGAACACAGCTTTTTGTTTGGGCTGAATGTGAACTAGTAGGCTGCAGATGAAAGTTTAATTCCCTGAACCATCCCTCCAAACTGTCTAATTTAAATATAACAGCAGCAAAATAAACTTTTCCCAGAGAAGAAGGGAAAAAATGTACTATTACCTTCAGCTTAGAACTTGCCCCAAAAGTTGTTATGTTTCTTTCCTTTTCTCTTTTTCTTGCCTGAAATTATTTCTGAAATGGAAACTTTTCACAAATGCAGTAGGGCCAGTAAAATTGTGTTAGAAGGTTTTAGAGAAAAGGAGTCAATTTTTGGTGAAGACTCACCCTGGCACACCAAGAGCTGTTTAGGCAGGAATGAAGGAGGATCTGGCGCAAGGACAAGACTGCTTCTTCCTCTGTTCTGACAGTGAAGCTTTCTAGTCACCACTGCAGATGTGTGACTCTTATTTCCTAGATTTTTTTTGTTTTGAAATCCATCCCCTTACAAATGTCATGGAAAAGCAATGCTTCCCATCTAGATCTATTATAATTTGAATTTACAAAAATACCTAGTAACAGCAGGATGATTCAGGCTGGAAGGCTACACCATTTACAAGCATTTATCAGACAGTCACCACTCTTTTTAATCGAAAGTTTTCAATTTGCCAAATTAAAGCTTTTAAAAAGATCATTTTCCTTCCCTGCACACACAGGACTAAGTGGAGTTTGTGTAAAGCAGTTGCAGTGTGCATTTCTATACGCTCATTATAAGCGGGGACAGGCTCCTGTTAAAGGCAAAAGTGTATTTCACATAATCAAAACCCTCAGTAATTACTCAGAATGCAGTAAAAATATACAATTGAGGATGACAAAGAATGTCACTCAGGACCCTTCAGAAAAAGAAGCTAGCAGATGACATTAATTATGCTAAATATTGAATCACATGCAACTCCTGTGGCATGTTTCATTGCCTTTTGTCGGCTGGTTATGAAATCAGTTGATTAAATAATCCTAGGTTGTATAGTTTGGAACAATTGGATTGATCCAGTAATAAATTATTGTGCATTTCAAATTACATTCCATTGTCTCCCTGACCACAAAGCAGAAGAAATCCTTCAAGCCCAAGGTTGGCTTGAGCTGAGAATTACCTGGCAAAGTGCAAATAGAATTTAGGGCACTGTATAAAAAATTACTGTGTTAGTTACATTATCCCTGAGTAAGCATAACACACGATGAAAGCTAATTACTTCACAAAAGCTTAAAAAAGAAGCTACGTATGATGAGAATTTTACCTTTCAAATGGAATACATTTTCTTACCCTAATAAGACAAAGTTTTGGCCCAATACCACTAATTTCCACTTTACTTTTTATTCTTATTCCAGCTCTTGCAAGTCCTTTCTCTGGAAGTCCACTGAGAAGCGTGGTTTCATAATTAAATGTATAAACCTTGTTTTCACTGAAATCGGGTTCTGCAAAGAAATGGTTCCCATAAAATATTATACAGAATGTACAGAACATATTAAACTACCTGTATTAGAATGTATGGAGCAAAAAAAGATGAACTCGTTCATTTTTGCATTGCACCTGAACAAAATTAGCTGTTGTAAAGCTATATTAAACATTGATATACTTTTCAGATTCATTTTTTAATTTCACTCATTATAATTATATTAGTTGATAGGAAAATTACTTACGGTAATTAAGATGCTGGCTCCCTGAAAGAGAAGAAAAACCAGAGGAATGTATAAACAAATTAAAAAAAAAAAAACAACTCCAAAATGCTAATGTGTTGTGGTACAAAAGGCTATATCTCACCTTGCACATATAGCATAACCCTTTCTAATTAACTTTACTTCTACTTCAGTGCCAGCCAAATGCCTTTTTTTCCCCCAAACAACAAAAGAAGTAATAAAATATTTTTTCTACAACATGTTAAAGTTCACGTCTGCGAGTGGACTGTATTTAGATTCTGAAACCTTTTCCTAAATACACAATTTTAAATTCATCAAAGCAGATAAGTTAGATACTTACCCACCAGGGTTAAAACCAGGGCTAATATCAAGCCCCTCATGATGAGGATAAAGTACAAGTGAATGTGATGGGTTTCTCTTTTATAAAGGCATGTGATATCACGTGTTTCCTTTGGCACATTAGTTTGACAAATAAGTGTATTCTAGAATGCATATTGATCAATCAAAAAATAAACATTTCTGAGGTCACGAATGCTGACAACTTCAAATCACCTCATGATTTCAGCCACCTTAATTTCTGTGTAGTTCACCGTGTTTGTGAGCCCCTTGAAATTCAGCAGCATACTTTGGCAGGTATGTGCTGAAAACAGATTTAATTTTCAAAATATCCTGCTTGCTATTTTTTCCCATTTCTCTACATTTTATTTATACAGTAAAAGACCCCTAAAATTTAAATTATGCAAATAGAGTCCCTCCATCATGACTGAAATAATTTAGCCTTTTTCCAGTCACGTCTTCTATCTCTTGATATTTTACTCTTCATAAGGGTCACTGCTTTGGAGACAAGCCTTGCTCATATTGAAATTCTACTTTTAGAGGAGAATTTGTGGTTGATTTTATAGATTTAGGCTTGAGACACCTTACAGCTCATAGGCATGCAATGAGAAACTGCCTTGCCATGGCATCTACCATGTCTGTCTTTGCAAGCATATCTCGTTACCCGCACCTGGAAAGACAAAGCTTGTCAGTATGACCATCACATCAGCCTGTGGCTAATAGTGAAAGTTTATACTATGAAAACAGGAGGGAAATTAACCTCTTTGTTTATAAGAAGAATCTAATGAAAAGTGAGTTACATTTCCAGCAGGACCTCAGTGAGCTGGGAGCATTGGGAGCCTCTCAGTGGGTTCTCACGGGGCTTTTGCTGCTGTCACTCTTGGGGAAATATATCCAGAATTTCCCACTTGCAGCAATAACATTTAGATCAATCCTTAGCAAAGCTATGTCAGGAGGGAGTTTGCTCCCTAACTTCAGTTATACGTAATTTTTACAAGTATTTAACATTTACTTTGAATTTAAGCTTGTCTTTTGGTCAAATGATAAATTAAATATCATGTGAAAAGCCACCTGCTTAAAAAGGTTACTGAGGGCCAGGAAGGAGAGCTCAGGAATGTACACCTGGTATTTCCTTGAGGCTGTGGAAGGTGCAAACAGCAAATACTGCACTAAGTCAGGCAGCCAGATTTTATCCTTCAGGAGGGGAACAAGGATTTCTCTGCTGGTGCTATTCTTCGGGGAGGAGAAGGGTGAAACCTAAACCCAGATCCTGAGGTCTTCACCTTTAGGCCTGAAGCTGCATTTACTGCAGGCCCCATCAAACAGTCCTTTACAGGATTGCTCCATTTACTTGGAGTGATGCCACCTGGCTGAAGAATAATGAAGATCATTATCGTGGTGCCAGGGCACCTGAGCTGGAGCCAGGGATGCAGCTGCATGGTACCGCTACTCCATCATGGCTCCACCAGGAGTCAAATGAGGGCTCTCTCGCTTGGGCTCCCTCATTACTGAGACCTCCCGAAATTCTGAAGATTTTAGTATCACAGCTTTCCTTCATGAAGGGAATGATACAGAATTTGATGGGTAGTCAGACCTTCCCTGAAATGAAAGCTGTCTAGTAAAATATTTAAATATATGGTAGACATATGAACCATTACGAGAGATTAATAATTGTGTTGTTGGTTCAGTGTGAGCTCAGGTAGTGAGAAATTAAGTGCACACAGATTTTCCTCGATGTTTTCTCCTAGGGTGTTAAGTTCTGTGAGGTATGACAAGACACACCATGTTAGAGAGCCCTGTGAAATTCAGCAGCACACCTTGGCACTGTCAGATGCAGTCAGAAATTCCTTACAAACAGTTACATTTTTTGCAGCCAGAATGGAAGTAAATGCACAGCAGCAAAGTCATACTGTAAGTGATAACATGCAAAACTCCTGCTTTGATCACCCTGCTTTTATGGCACTGCTCATCAATGCCACAGCTTGACCTCTGCAGTAATATTGTGCTATCGTATTGAGCTCAACTAGCTCAATTCCACAGGACAGAATGTATAAGTTTTTATTACATACAGAACTGTATGAGAGAGACTATTTATTTAAGCATTGTTATTAATAGCACATTGAAATACTGTGTGAGGGACACATACATATTAAAACAGAACTACAGCATTTTTAAAGTTTAATAAAAGGTTTTATAATTAAGGCGTAGCATGAATAGATTTGTTCTAAGTGGGTAGTGAAAATACTGCATTTCTTTTTTCTAATGAAGCACACTGAGTTTAAGCTTACAATCAGCCTGTGGATACCTGATTGCTAAAATAACAACTACAATAATTAAGATGATGCGGGCTGCCATTTTCTCTTCATCTGCAGGATGTACTCTCTCTTTTTAATAACTCCTCTCTACCCAGGCTTGTTTTCTTGGGGGAGAAGAGAAAGTGATCTCAGAACTGTTGCACTCCTTATTACTTTAAAGGAACTACCTAATAAATGCAGTAAGTAGAGAGGAGACAGAGCTAGAGTTTGAGGGTCACAGCACTGGGCTCTAATCCTTTTTTCAAAGTGGACACCTCATTCCAGCTAGTTCTGAGGGAATAAACAGGAGATCTATCACTTTAAGGAAATAAACAGGAGATCTATCACTTTAAGGAAATGGATAAAAGGAGGAAAGGTAAGAGCCATGCATTTTAAAGGCAATATAATTTTTCTTAAACATTCAACAGGTCATGTTAGTGAGCAAGGAAATACGTGAAAAATAAATAAACCACAACTAAATAGGCCCTCCACAAACAACTTCCAAATGCCTAATTTGGTTGCAGAGGAAGGAAATTTAATGTAGGCATAAGCTTTATACACAACCTGTGTCTTTTCCTTTTTTTCTTCTTTTAGGCATAAACAATGAAGAAAAGGAATTGTTAAATAGCAATGGGGAATATCTTGGGATTTTTTTCTTTTAAAGAAGAAAATATATGGTGTTGAGTGTTACAGACAATGTGATGGCTGTATAAGGAGCTCAGTAAGAGGAGGTAGACTGCTTTGAATTTACAGGGCACTTGCACCATAAATGAAACATGAATACAGCCTAATTAACCTGATTAGAGCTATTGCTTCTACACAGCAATTGTCTTTACATAACACATTCTGCTTGAGTAACAGAGTCTTATTACCTGCTGTTGTGCTGCCACCGATAGCTCTGCACTCTCCTTGTTCTGTATTCACATTGCTGAATTATGGGGCAGTGATGCCATTTCCATCCTGCTAATGTATAGCCTAATGACAAAGCAGAGATTAGCCTAACAGCTCCCAAGCAACCATTGCAGACTAAAATAGATATAATCAGCTGGCTAAGCAAAGTGATTTTTAGCCTTCAGTTTTCCTCATTTGAAAAGATTTTTAAAAGAAAACTTCACGCCTATTTCATATTTAACATTCACTCCTTGAATTTTTTGCTCAAAACATTCAGCATTTGTAAGTGTGGCATAGCCTCCAAGGTAATGTTTGATATTCTCTCCAGAGACATTGTCTAATGAATAGGAACGTGTTCTAGGTTGGGCTAAATTGCCATATGCTGATTCTAGTACATTCACAGAGGGAGTTTTTAAACATTAGATTGCTTTAAAAGGTGATTTTTGGTCTTTTTTGACTGTTATCCCAGTTTGATGCTGGCACACCATCAATGGAGTGATAACTGTGGGAATTGGATACAAGGTTTGAAAACTAAAACAGGTAGGAATGCTATTTGTATATTGTCTAGCTTTTGGTGCACGCGTGGTTTGAAAGATACTATTGGTCTAGATTTATAGAATAGCTGTAGAATTTTATTTTGATAAATTTTCTTTTTGCTAATATATGCTGTTAAGATAAAGCCACATCTTTGTGCATTTTGTGCAGCAGTTGGTGGGACTCTTCCTAATGCCTCGCGTGCATTGCCTGTCATTTCCAGATAAAAGAATGAAATTAAGAAGAGGAGTGTGGAATCTAACTCTGACATTCTCAATCTGAAAACAGATTGTTTTGATACAACTTAGTTTTACTAAGAAGCTCAAAAGGTTTTATTTGTATTCAAATATGGAAAACACATTCTGAAGCCTGACAGTCCGCCGCCGTGGCTCTCATCATTGGCTCACCAGCCAGCATACTGATTTCAGCGGCTTCAGGATTTCCCCTCCCCTTTCAGGACATGCTATTTCCCAAGTCATTCAGTAGAGTTAAATGTTAGACAACTTGCATCTGATTTGAGTCCCTTCATATTTGAGGACTGGTGTTTGCTGTGTAATTCCATTGCACTAGAAGATAACTAATAAGTTTATCTTAACCCTTAGACTTCATGGTCACAGAGCGATTATCTCCTGTGGCGTTGGTGCTGACAGGAAATCAGGTAGCCCTGAAATTTAGCTGTGTCATGACTCCAGCTCAGTCAGTTTGGGGCTGAAATGGTGACAGCACAGACAGGACACGGAGAGCTCTGTGCCCTGCACTGACAGGCCTTGTTCTGTAGGCTGAGGTACTGCTGGTAACTGCGTGCTTGGCTACAGCTGTCGTGGCCGGTCACTTATTTGAAGGGGAGAATACTTGTCTAAGGTTTATTGTGATAAACTACGACTGTAAAAAGCGTGGGTACTGCTGCAGGGAGGTGAGGAGAACCCAGACTACCCCATGTGCCTCGGGATGGAAAGCAGGAAGAGGGACCACACCTGGTTTAGCAGACTCAGCATCACAACCCTTTTTCAGGAGGCACTGTGAACACACAAAACAGCTGCCACTTCAGAAAACGACCCATGATCCTCTGCCATATTGCATGAGGATGCCTTTCTATCCCTGGAGGAACAATGCCCAAGCCAGTGGTGGAAGAATTTTAAAAAGAAGAAAATTCTCAAGGCTTTCTTTTTTCTTTACAACAGTCCAAGTGTATTGCACTGCAAAAATTCAGATTCTCCTAAGAAAGGAATTGAGCTTATTATTTTTTTTCAAAGTGTGGAGTTGTAAAAATATATAATGATTTCTCAATATTGCCACTTATATTGTGGTTCCACCCAAAATGTGCAAAATTTTTTAAGAATGAAGGGGAAAGCACTGATTTTTTTTTCTTAGAAGGAAACATTCTCAAGTATAATGATGATTATTTTTTTGTTTCACGGACCTTCATTTATGCAACTTATTCCTTTATGTCACAGAACCGCTGCAAGAACAGGATGGGTCTGGATCATCCATTTCTAGAGTCAGAATAACAGACAGATTTATGGTGTCAGGAGGAAACTCAGTATGAACTTACTCTCCTTACAGAATATATGAGGTGTGTGATACCTTAGTTTCAGAGCACTGGGTCACTGTGACATTAGGTCGTGGGTCAGATAAGATAAGCAGTGTATTATTCCTAAGGAAGGAGCAGATAATACCCAGCCAATTCAAACAACAGGCATTGACTTTACCCTCACAAAAAAAGGTAAAAAAGGCAAAATCACCTACCAGTATTTAATGAATGACTATGACTTACAAAGTATAAAAGGCCTAATCATATACAAATAAGAACACATTTTGTTTTTAAGTTAGTGTGAAAGTTAGTTCAGTAATATATTGACCACCATGTTTCATCACTTTAAAAGAAAGTTGTTTCATGGTTATTCCCACAGCAATATGTATTAATCATCATAATATTTTCTGTATAAGACAGTTACAGTTAAAATATTAAATGGAGCACTGATATTCATACCTGCTTATTAAGGACTGCAGCACTATGGTTCAACATTGCCCATAAAAATCAGAGGGCAAACTAACTCTTGAACACACCTTTGGGTAAGACCATGAAGATTTAATTTAATCCCCCTAGTATAAAGCATGAAGGCTGAACAAATTTGTACATCCAGGAGAAGTGGGATCTGGGTGCAGATCCAGGCCTGCTGTCTTACACACTTGCACAACTGCATTTTCTCCCCTCTTGCAGAAAATCTCTTAACCATTTGATGGGGAGCAATTCTAACACTTATGATAAAGACTGTCTTTTCCTGCAAGAAGAACATATATCACTGAAATTCTATTCTCCAGTGTGGAATGTGCAGCCTTGCTACTCAACTACTCAAATTCTATTTTCAAGACTTTTAAATATAAATATAGGAAAAAGTTAAAGGCAGGCCTCTGCTCTCTCCTCTCTCTACCCTGCACTGAAGTTAATGGTATCTGTTCACGGAGTTTAACTGGAGATATATCTAGTGTATGCTGACACTAATTTGCTCTTTGAGAATTCACTGTAACTTCAGTGCAACCACTCAAGGAATAAAATAGTTCTTGGTATGGATAGGGCTTGAAGATCTGCTCTGGCATAGGTACTTCTCAGAACAGTAAAAATATTCCATGAGACTTTATTTCAGAAACCATCAAATTTTTTTAATTGTTCGATTATTTTTTTCATAAGAATACCTAAATTAATTTCCTTTTGCTCATCTTTGGAGAAAACACTAGAAAGATTGTTATTTTCTTGGTTTTCAAAGACAAATGACTGGGAAAGAAGTTTCCGAATTTAATTTTCAAGGAATGCTTGCACTGATCAGCAAACAATGTTGACGTTAAAACCTAAATTGGATATAATTATCCATTTCTTAATTCTTCAGAGAAGGCAATGGAATGAAGCCAGAGAGATTCCGTGGATATTTGCCTCAGTTTTGTCTTGTTGGCTTTCCTTTCCCCTCTGAAAATTTATTTGTAATTCATTCACTGGCTGAATTTCTTCTGGAATAAAGTGAAGTAGCTCCAACTAAATGGAATTGGGTCAGTTTACTCCAGCTGTGTATTTAGTATTTTACAGTTTTTAACATAGGAAGATGCTGGTTGATGCTAAATTCTTGTTTTTCTAGAGACTTTCTAACAGCCAACTAAGTTCCCTCGAACTGATTATTAGTGCATAAACCCTCCAATGGAGGACTTATACTGCAAAACACAAAGAACCATAAGTACTATCTAGTAAATGGTTCAAGCAGTCCTATTCATCTTCCCAGAATTTCTGGACACTGGGACACAAGTGAATGGAAATTTGTCTTCCTCTTGATTTAAAGACTGATTTAAGATCTTTCCTACAGCAAATAAAACTATTTGGATTCATACACCTGTGAGTTTTCTGAAGTGAATGTTAACTTTACCGCTCCATTCTGTACTTTTGCACTTCTAAATATATGCAGCATATACCACTATCAGGTGTAATAAATATGTGCATTTAGGCATATATATATATATTTTTTTTTTTAATTCCAAATTAGTTTTACAAATATTTTATACCACTTGTGTTCTTGGTCCAGCCACCACAGGCTTCTAGTCCTCAGTGCAGGTGCCAGTGTCTGCCACCTCACACAGAGTCGCAGCAGAACTGCCTATTAACACAGCCAAGACTCTTAACACAAGATTTTCGTTTTTATAAAGCTCAACTATCTTTCTTAATGTAACTATTATTTATAAGCATTAAAGATTTTTTCAAATCTGCCCGTGTTTAGCCTCTCCAGATGGCTCCTGGGCTTTCTGTAGCAGCAGTGTGCTTCAGCAGATGACGGCAGTGCCACTGTTGAACTTGGAGTTAAAAGATGCTATCATTTTAGGTAGAAGTGGTGATACTAGATAATTCCGTGTCTTTCTGGATGGTAGCAGCCCTGTAACCTTTCAGCTCTCCTCACCAACCAATCTACAAAGAAACGTTGCTAGGAGAAACTATGGAGGAGTGTGGGAACAGCTCATCTTCCAGGCATAAAAGTAACTGCTGGTATCAACAAAGGAAAATTAAAATATGAGACATACAGCTGTAAAAGAAAATATACTCTACATGAAAGCACATCAGCAGCTCCATCCCTAAATTTCTACTCACTCAACACATTGAGAAATCTATAGAAAAAGATAAAAGGGAGTGACAACAGTGCATGCACCAAGACTTAGGCAATGTCTGAAGAGAGGGTAACAAATGTTCTGTCTTAATGAAGCATGGAAAAGAAACCAATCTCACAGTACACTTTGAAAAGCCAGGCCAGTCACCTGGGAAACAAGAAAAAAAGGCAAACCAAGAAAATAGGCTATCAGCCTAAGCCTCACACAGCATTCACAAAATAAAAGTACCATAGACTTGTAAGTTAGTGGTTAATAGGCTCTAAAATTATAGAGCTGTCTATAGCACACGTGGAACCACAGGTGTGTGAGCCAACCTTATCACTGAAGACTACTGGAGCAGCAGGTTCAAAGCACATTGGAATGAAGACCATTATAGGCACTCCTAGAGACATTTCTCTGACTCCAAGGAGCAGTTTAGCAATGGGTTTGAAACAGTCTGCCCTTCCATCCTGACGTTACAACAAGTAAAAGTTCATTGCCATTTCATGGATAAATTTCCTCTTGCAAGAACAGTTAGACCTGTGGACAGTTCTTTAAAATGGACTTGATGAACCACTGAGCTGATGAACCTCCAGCTAGGAGAAATAGGGTGCAAGGACCACAATCAAAGGCAAAAGGAGGCAGTGTGCTTCTTCAGAAACAGTGGGAAGAATATCCCTGAAACAGGCTTGAGCTGCCTGCCATGAAAGGTGGCACAAGGGGTGAGGAGAAGATTTGTGACAACTGTATGGAAGTGCAGCTCCAGAGAAGCTGCCAGGTTTTTCATGACTGGGAAGACCCCAAGAGATAAGGGGAGCGTACTGTGCTAAAGAGCATGAGACACACAAGATGCTGACAACAGCTTCAGATTGATCTGGAGAGCGGGAAGGGACGATGGACTTCTCAGGGAAGGAGTTGTTCGATTTCTCATCAGAGCACTTTGCCCTCACTGTCACTCATTTTGCTCTGGAGCCTTATAAGATTTTTAACCCAAAACAGGTGGTTTTGTCCCACTAATGATACTTAATTGGAAACCTATTGTTTTTACAGAGAGACTCTTAGGTCTCCTCAATAGGCAGATCGAAATAGCATGAGGGAAAAAGGGATTTAAACTGAAAGACACAAGTGACATTTTGTCCATGTTATTACCTCAGTATTAAGTAGTTTATTTTTGTCTCTCTGTCTTGGGGAAAAGTGATTTGGATTTGCCCTTGAATAATAAAGCAGATAGAGAGGTTTTAAACAGTTTAGATAAATACGCAGTAAAAATTATTCTGGAAACAAATGAGAATAATTTGAAGCTGCACAATAAAAAAGATAGAGATATATAGAAAATTCTACTTTTCCATTTTGAAGTCCTTTTAATATGTGTCAGATTAGAAGGCTGGAAAAAGGTGTCTACTTCAGTCTCTTATCTGAAGCCAGGAGCAAGTGTACAATGCAGAAAAAAAGGAACCAAAAAATCCCCTTTATTTTTCTCTTTGATCCCTTCACAGATCCTTCAGAACAATATAAGAGAGCTTCAGGTATTTTCTTTTTCTTAGTCTTGCACTTCTGGAAGACCCCTGAATTTTATATATTCTGTTTTTTCCAGTTAGCTTTTCTTTCGTATCTAGAAAATATATTTTAACATCTGCCACCATTTTTAGCTTGTCTCTTGCTTTGTCACATTATAGACACAGTGATTCTGTCTCAAACTTAGAGTCAAATGACAGCAACAATATTGCTTGGATAGCTTTTTGCTCTCTTGAACAGCCCATCCTGCAGTTCTCTAAACCTCTCACTAATATACATTGTTTTGTGGGGGCTTCAAGGAAGACTGAATAAAAATTAGAGAGAGATGAGTGCTCCTGTTAGATGTCCAGAGAGTGGAAGGGGAGCTCCATTTAAGTAATCTTTTAGGTGCTGCTGCCTCCTCCTGTGGTGCTCTGACTATTCCACTGTGACAGAGTTGGACACTGACCTTGCCGCTTCCCCTCCCTCCTTTATGAGCTCACACAAGATGTGGGAGGCTTTGTCTTCCCAGCCCGCTCACAAAACTGGACTTGTGTTCACCATAGGCATCGCCAACAAATGAATAAGCAAAAAAAAAATCCCCAAATCCCCTCCAAACCAGACCCAAAAACCCAACCAAAGGACCCCAGAAAGACCAAAGCAGAGTTGCCTTCCTTGTGTGTGTGCTGTGTTGATTACCATGGATGTTAATAGCTGTAGCAGGGATGCCAAAAGGCAAAAAACCCCAACTTCACCTCAGCATTATAGCACAAGGGACCAACGGAAAGTGAGAAATAACAAATATGTAAGAAGAGAGTCCAAAGACCTGATTCATTTGCTGGTGGTAATTCATGTGTTGCAGCGGGAGGAAGGTGCTCTGAGCAGGGGTGTAAGGACAGAGACTAGAATTCTGACTTATGAGCACCACTCCTCCAAATACATTACTGTTTGCTTGTAAAGGACCAGAGACAACACTGCGTGAGGTGTATCTGCTTGAAGGAGGTTACCAGGAACGACATCTCTCCTCACATTTCTGTTTCTCACTCTATTTCATTAGGTAAGATCTCTCCAGCAACAATTTATCATAACCTCATTAGCAATCTCTGACAACTGTTTTCTCTCCAGCTTTGCTTCCCCTCAATTCTTATGATGAAGAAAGACACAGTTCACAGTTTTCTCTTCCTTGATTTTCTTCGGTTTGTTTTTTTTTTTTTTTTTTTTTTTTTTTAATGAAAGTCTGCAGTATGTAATGAACGATTGCTGCCAGGAGCACACTGCAAAGTGTCTATGTGATGATTATGTGAGTGGTTCACAGTCTTTCACGTTCCATAGTATAGAAGTGAGCCTTTGGGGCAACTCAAAAAGTTTTAAAACACTTGATTTCATTCAGGGAAGAATCAAAGTGTTTCACTAGAAGAAATTGTCTTTACACACATAAAAAATGAAGGTTTCTAAAGGGATCTTTTGGTTAGATGACAGAAAACCTGCATTTTGTAATACCGCAGGGGTTCTTTTAATAAGTCACTGAAAAGTTCCATTTGACAAGTCAAACCTTGAATTTTTTTTTCATACTTATTATAGCCAAGGAGGTGCTAACCTAATACAATGGGCAAAGGAGTGTCATCACAATACAATAGACCAGACAGAGTTAGTACAATGCTGGGCAATAAGGGATCTCACTATAATGAGTGAGAGAAGCAGTGTCTGCAGTATAAGAAGCATGCTTCAGAAAAGAGAAAAGAAATGTGTTTGGTTTGTTACTGGTCATTTTATAGCTGCAATTGTAACCCAATGCAATGACCTCTAGATGTTTAAGAGTCTTTAAAAAGCAGAATGATCATTTCAAAGGTTCACAGGCCAAAAGAAACCATTATGGTACCTAACTGGGGGCCTCAGTAACACAGGCTTATAGATTTCTGCACAATGTTGCCTCTGTCTAATTTGATAATTCAGAGTTACATCAGTGATGTTAGGCTGAGGCTCACTTTGGCCCTCTGTATTGCTCACATTGATGCCCTGTGAGAGCTACACAAGCATTAGAGGACGAGATGAGAGAGTTTTTTCTTCCCTTTAATTATATTTGACAAAAATTTGCATAAATTAAGTCAGAAATGTCTTCTTTTCCTGTAGGTTTTTGGTATCTGTTTCCAAAATCTTTATTATATTCTTGGCCCTCAAATCACTTTATTCCATTTACACTCACTTCCCAGCTCATGTTCAAATTTCAAGGTGCACTAGCTCTGGCATCAGGACAATCCTATAGGAAGTATGAAGGGTGTTTGGATAGAAGAACATTCCCACCCACCACATCATTCTAAAGCACAACACGGGCAAAGGCTGCTCAGAACAAATCCATACAATATGCTATATGTAAATCTCCACAGCAAACTACACTCTGCAAATTTATGTGACCTACTTTTTCAGATTGCTTAGTGCATAATAGCATCCTTGCTGTCAATCACATGGCAACTGCAAGCATAATATATGCCCTTGATGTGGAAAGAAGAGAACGGGGCATAACTTGAATAAAACTTGCGCAAGATGTAGAAGAAAATGACGTAGGTATGAGTTCAGATTTACAGCACAACAATACAAATGCTTGGCTGGGGGAAAAGTGCTGCTCATTCGCCTGAGACCAGAATGAAATCTCCAGGGTAGAATGGAGTAATTGTAGTATAAAGAGATACAATTTGGGTCACTTAGATATGCATATGACAGCCATCTGAAGGTCCAAGCAGCACCTTTCCTGATTACCCAGAAGCTCTAATGCAAAGCTTCATACAAAAGAGTGACATCACAGAATGACAGAATGAGCTGAGTTGGAAGGTACCCTCAAGGATCATCCCCAAGATGACCCATCTCGAGAACCCCATGTTCTCGACAGCATTGTCCAAAAGCTTCTTGAACTCTGTCAGGCTGGTGCTGGGACCACTTCCCTGGGGAGCCTGTTCCAGTGCCCGACCACCCTCTGG
The DNA here is from genome assembly GCA_013398855.1 of Mohoua ochrocephala. NCBI lineage: Eukaryota > Metazoa > Chordata > Aves > Passeriformes > Acanthizidae > Mohoua > Mohoua ochrocephala. The sequence goes on along the minus strand of VZTA01013818.1, from coordinate 210,937 downwards.
GCGAAGAACCTTTTCCTGATGCCAGCCTAAACTTTTCTAATGCAGATTTGAAAAGAAGGCAAACACAATATGTTGGAGTTACCTGGTGCAGCACACTTTAAGAAGTGCATTTCTGGACCTAATTTTTTAAACATTTTTAATAGTTTGGTACTGATGAAAAATGGCATTCTTATTTAGCAAAGAAGAGCTGTAGTGGTATATAAGCTTTAATTCAAACATGGCAAAACACAGCCAAGCTACAAACATCACTAGAGTGAAACAACACTTTTGACTTCAGTGAGAGCCAATTTACAGCTACCAAGAAAAAGTGAAATATTTCTGGGTTCCAATTGCTAAATGGCCTGCAGGAGTCAGAAAACTTGGTTTTGTGGTTGAGGCAGTAGATAAAGCCTGAGAAGAACTGGTTTCAGTTTATGGATCCACGTTGGTCTTGGAGCAAATCACACTTAATACAAAATGTGGACAGTATGTCAAGCCTGTTGGACTATAAACGTTTTAAGGCAGGGAAAATCTCTCACTAGGTGAAGACACGGCATCTACCTCAAGAAATATCTGTCTGAACTGAGAGGCTGAGGTGTTCCTATATTAGAAATACTGATCAATAACAAAAACAAATATTGCTGTCTTCTCCCATCCTCCCCTGGATTCTGGAGCTTATCTCAGATGTGAGATTGGGTACAAAGATTTTCCTCTGCACTTAGCTTTGTTGGGGACAGACAGCTCCTGCTTGCTGATAAAGATCAAGAAGGCCGGCAAAGAAGAAAATGAGCCAGAGATACGAGGGAAAACAGAAAGAAGGAGGAGCTGATGGAAGAAAACGAACTGGTGGAGATATTCTGGTCTGCAGATGGTGAAGGGCTTATCCCAAGTGCTTTCCACTTCACCATCTGGCACTAGCTAGAACAGAAAGTTCTCAGGGAAATAGAAAACGTTGCTTTCACCTCAAAAATAACCCAAATATAGGGCTAATTATTAAGGGAAAAAAACCCAACTTGTCATGTATTTAAGTATCCAGAGTTCAGAAAGCGTGGAGAAAGCATAAGCAATCGAGGATGAGAGCTCTAAGCCTCTTTTTTATCTAGCCAACATTCAGGACAAAAACTAACCCTTGCTTTGAATTCCCTTCACCTTGTTCCTGTGTTTGATGCTTCATGCAGACCTCACCATCCTACTTCTCTCATCCTTTCCTTTCAAAAATCCCTGCATCTGCAGTATCACTGTGAATTGCTTCTAGGACATAACCCGGCACATGGGATGAGGGCTAACGGTTTCAGTAGGTATGTATGCTTTTTGTTCTGAAGAGAGATGGCATAGGTTAGAAAATGAACTGCCCCCTCTCTATCAGTGTTATATTCTTGCTTCTCCAAGGGACATTTGGGGTATAATGTGGTGGGAAGACATGTTACAGATGGATAAAACATGGTGAGAAGTTGGTTTTATCTGCCTCAAATTAGACGTGGAGACAGAAAGGACAGCGGTTTCTGGACACTAGGAGGAGGGTTTGTTTGGCAAGGTTTTTGAAACTCAGTCACATATTTTTGTTTAACAGCTTTCAAGATAGTGTATTATGAGATTGAGTGAGTGTTTATGATCTGTGTTGGAAAAGGACTACGGGATGTAAGTTGCTGGTGAATGGTTTCAGCTTATGTCTGAAAGGCTGGCAAGGATGAAGGAGGCACTGTTTAGGGCCCTGAACCCTGGAGAAATGGATGCTGACCACCCTACATCTGCTCCGTGGCTCCCCTGGGGAGGAACAGTAGTTGCTACCACTCCATGGGGGGATTTCAGCACACAGTGATTACTTCACTGGTGTTTTTGGAGGAGGACAGCAACTTCCTTCAGTTTATACCTGCACTTGTAGTTATTGCTAAGGGAATCTAGCTTCCCATCAAGTGCCTCTCAACTCAAATAGCTCCAATTGTTCTGCCTCATTTTTTTTTTTTTTTTTTTTTTTGGTGAAAGCTTGTAGGAAAAGACCTATACTACCAAAGACAACTCTTCTCGCTTCTTATTCTTTAAAGGTTTTGCAAAATGTTCTTATTTAATAACAGTTATCTTTATGTAGTAGCTGTATCTTTTCATAAGCTAATAGTTGTAAAGCACTGTCTACTTTGCTTAATGATGCTACTTTCCCAATATAAAACAGGTCTAATGGGTGTCAAATGTGAAAGCAATATTCCTGCAATTTATCACTTAAGCCTTCTTTCACTCTTTTGGGGTGAATTGTTGTATTTTTAAAGGGAAATTGATTGCCTTGAGTGAATTATTTTATTCTTCTACATTAACAATTCATGAATGAAGCCAATAGCTGCAACGCAATCTTCAGTTCCTTGTCCCACCAATAACCTCAGCCGTATCCTGGAGGGTGAACTCACACTGCATCAATCAGCTGTCTCCGTGGTCTGTAGCACAGCCATGTGAACTGTGGCTTACACTATGTTCTCGTTTGCTCCCTTGACTTTTGGCAGTAGGGAACTCCACAAAAATGAATTAACTGCTACAAAGTTTTCTGGCGTGCTGTACTTTACATATTGGAAAGTTACGTTACTAGAAAGAATATAGACATTTAATCTGAAGTTCAGAAGCAAATGCCAATGGTCAAATGATCCTGTGCACCTTTCTTCTCTGCTCTCCTTTTTTCTGTATCATTGTTAAGCATTGGGCCAGTCCAGTTAAAAAGATTCTGGGAGATTAAAGAGATTTCTATTAGGGAACATTTTGGACGACTTATTTTTTTTTAAATGACCCAACCACAAAATAACAACCCCAAACCAGCCCTATAAAAATGAACTGGGAAAGGCAAAGAGGCCAGCAGTTTAAGAATACATTGAGATTGCACCTGCAAATGAGTTCATTCACTTCTTTCCATGAGCAAGCCCTGTGCTTCTATTCCCAAATGAGAAATAAACACACAGTGCTGGTCAGGCAGGCATCCAAATGCCCAGACTCAGAGTAACTGTGTGCCCACAAAACTCATACAGAGAAAATAGAAGCTGTGAATGTGGACTTCAACCTAATTTGTGAAGCCGGAGCCGTTGTGGAGGAAAACTCATCAAAGTCTGCTGTCCTGGCTGGCCTTCAGTCACTAATGAAACTTCTCTCTGGCATGTCCTTCTCCTCACTGCTGCTGACTCCTCTCTGGAAAGCCACCTGTCCTTAAGCACATTTTCCTTCTTTACCTGCTTTAAATCTGGCTCAGATTCTCCACATAAGCATGGATATGCATGTGCCTTTTGCTGTTTTGGTTCCTCTCCAGCCAAATTTGTTATCTCTGTATGCAGCAACCTGTACCCACACACAGCTCTGCACACCCCCGGTTGGACAAGAGCAGGCTTCACCCAGGAGTGGCTTGGGTGAGCCCCTCGGGCTCTCTGGACACACACATTTCTGTCTCAGTTTCATCATGGTACTCGGTGTGGCTGGTTATAACAGTCTGCACAACAACAAAAATATCGCTGGCTTGCAAAAAACCAACCAACCAACCAACAAATCTGAGTGTCTTTCATTTAAAAAAGCCACTTTTTGTGACCAAAACCCAATAAAACTTAGCAAGCAGTTTCTTTACTTCCTCAGGAAAATAGGAAATGAAAATGCAAATAGGTAGATCCCCTTTTGTCATTGAAACAGTATTTAAGAGAAGCTGCTGTGGCCTGGTTTCTTTAGCATTTGACCTCAGTGGGATAGAGGAGATACAAAAGATTATTTGTTTGCAGATTGCAAGATAACAAGTAGGACATCTGAAAATGTAAACCTGAGATGACTCTTCTTACAAATGATCCTGGGAGAAGATGAACAAGTACAAGGAAAAAAGAAAAAAGAAAGAGGCAGAGAAATGAATGACAGACCTGTAGGTTGTATGAATAAAGATCTAAGAAAAGACCTATGAAAATAATTCATTTTTCTGATTCATCACTGAAATTTCTTGAAATTCCCCAAGAAATTTGATGTCCACCTGAACCTAATTTTTTTTCCTAGAATTATCCGCAATTGAAACGCGCATTGCCCGAAATTAAATAAAAATGTTTATTTTATCTGAATTATTTTTTAAACTTTGATTTGAGGTATTCTCTGAGATTTTAGAAAATAAAATAAGAAATACTTGAAAATAAAGGGATTGACTCATAGGGATTTAAGCAGCACTGCCAAAATGGAAGAAAGAGAAGAACAAATAATGGTGGCACCTTTCACACAATGGAGCCAGAACAAAATCTGGGTTGTGGAAAACCCAGACTTAGATTTCCCCTCTACCAAAGCTGCAGTGCAGACCTGAATCTACTTTTCCTTTCCCCTCCTCTCCTCAGGAAATTTATTCAGACAAACATTCAATAAGAGTTTATTTACATGTTCATTATTCAACATGGTATAAAATTATATCTATAGGCCCAAGTTGCAATCGGGGTCCCACACACACCAGGAGGAATTAATGAGATGACCTTACATGATGGAGAGAGAAGATCTGCATCCTGTTCTTAAGCTGTGGCAAGACACAGCAAAGCTAAAGTTTTCTTGTTTGTCCAAAGCAATCCCTGGAAAATGGGATCAGAAATCCCAAGTCCTGGTACAGCGGCTTTTCTGAAAAATATTCCACAAGACGCACTATAAAGACTCTCTCTAATGTCCCTCCAACCCTTTGCTCCTTGAACTGGTTGTGCTGAGACTCCAGGAAAGCTCTGACCAGATAACCTTGATCGACAAAACATTTTACAAAGACAAGGGCAAGGTAAACTTCCCTGGACTAGTCTGCAGAGTCGTTAATGTTTGCAGAATTGACTGTTCCCTCCAGAGGCAGCCCCATGCTTCGCTGTCCCTGCTGCATACAAATGAAGTCACTGCACAGCACAACCAAGTGCATATGCTGTGGTGTGACCTCCTGTTTGGTGACATCCATCAGTGAATTGCTCCGTAGTAGTGGCTGTCTGAAAATCAGCTGGTACACGAATTTCTACTCTGATTTCACTAAAACCCAATCAATAAGGGCATATGGCTTTAGTGTTCTCATATACCTGCTCCGTGAATAAAGTAAATGAAATATTTGCACAGACTTCTGTGATTCTTTTTAAAGGGCCCGACCAGAAATTGGAACATATCAGGAGCTCCGAGGAGGGGACTACAGACAAGCAGCATTGTATGCACAGGAACTGCAAAGTCCTCTCTTCTAGGTGGAGTAAAAGGAAAATCAACCCAAATATCAATGAACACTTATAAAAAATCTTGAAAGATTAATTTGGCATAAGTTAGTATTGCACTCTCTGATGCTGGACCCTTGTGAGCAGGTAATTCTGATTAAACTAAAGAAGCACTATGGATAACTGTTCAAATATAAGTATATATCCCAGCTATGTCTATGCTTGCATAGAAATTTGTGAAAAAAAGTTCTCTTGGCACGATAATTGTAAGGATATTATGGGAATTTTGTTTTTCCAGTAGAAAAGAAAACCATTAACCAACCCTATTATTTTGTAATTATGGAAAGATTAGGTACCAAGTGGAAACAATGGCTCACTTTGTATTGTAATAAGAAAATTGGGGCAAATCAAACAAAAGTGCAAATAGCAGTTTCGAAACAAAAGGAGGTTCCTCTATACTGAGTGTGTCACTAAGCACAACATGCCCTGGCTGTTGAAAAATTTCCATGACTAATTGGAAATCTTCTGAAACAAATTGTTACTAAGGCTAATACAGAGCTATCCCACTTGGATCAAAAAAGACCCAATGCTCCTGGTGGCAACACTGAGAAAATAGAAACACCTGTTATTTTCTGAAGTTCGTTCTTAGGTATTGCCTTTTAGTTCCAGACAGTACGTGTGGCTTTGTGAGTAAGAACAGCAGTGCCAACGTGAGACAGGGGGGTTATTATTCCTAAATGTTTTGTTATTGTTCTTAAATCATTCTTCTGCTAAGAAACAGTGCAATGAGATAAAAACAATGATATTATACTCAGGAGAAAAAAACAATGGCTTTAGAAAAAAACAACTCTGGGAAATGGAGAGGAGGCTCTGCAAAAGAGCTCTTGTTTCGCTTTGCAAGGGTTTACACGGGACTGAACGCACATAACGGCTGAGAGCAGAGACCAGGGCGTTTAAAAGAGCTTTTCAGAAGTTTACTTAAGAGATACATGTTTTACATCAAGGACAGGTGATAGTAACTTTCCTTGCTCTGAGTTTTTTGATTTTGAATGAAGGTGTGGGTAAAAGATAAACATATCTGCTCATGTTTATTACTGTTCTAGAGAGAGAGAAAGAAATTTGATTAAAACTGTCATTTACTTTTCAGCGACAGAATTTATATGCTAGTCTTTGGTGTTCAATAAGAGTTTTGTTATGCCATCTCAAGCATTAAAATTGGTTGGTGCCCTGTCTTAAAATCCTTCACCTTCTTGCCAGTCCTCTTAATTTTTGTTCCTATCTTATTCTCTAACTCCTTTTCCAGCTGTCCACAATTATAAAAGTAAATGATTTCAATATGATGCAAAAGAGTAAACAAACCCTTACCCTGCAGTTGTTCTAGGCACTGTGAAAGAACAAATAATCATTTTGACAGGTAGACAGGAGACAGGTCAAAGTGATCTGCTGAAAGTCTGCCTTCAAGAAAGGGCAGCAATGCAAAGCTTCTTTCCCTTTCTTTTCTTCCACCTTTCTTTTCTTTCCTTCCCATCACTCGCCTAAATTTCAGGGTGACCCAGCAGCATTCATAGATATTGAGCTAAAATAGTCAATGACTTTGTTCACAGCAAACCAGTTCTAAGGCAGATACTGCAGAAATATATGCTTTTTCTCCATTTTTTAAGTAGTAGTATGAGATCCCTTTGCTTTTGCATAATGATATAAAGAGCCATTGCCATTTTCTTAATATATTGCAATAAAATACACTCTGAACATTAACTACTTAGAGATATGGTAATTAGAAACTTTCTTTCAAGAGGAAAAGTTTGGACACTGGAATGGGAAGGGTATAGCTCACCAACTTTTTCTTTCTACTTCTCACTATTGGAAGAAGACATCCCATCCTGTTAAAACAAGGTGTGTTTGAAATAATAATTTGGAACCCTAAATTATGGACCTTAAAAAAATCATGCATATTTCGCAAAATATTTATAGAGACATCTATATATATTACACATGTATCTTTATATGAATAATATATTTTAAAATGTATTCTTTTTAAGGACCTCCTGTGTCTTTTTCTGAAAATTCATTCATGTTTTCAAGCTTTGGCCTTCCCCCAGGCTATGGAGATTAGACTTTTCTCTCCTCTAATGGCAGCCGGCACCAATCATCACTTTCCAGCAGCTACCCTGCTAGTATGTGGATAGCCTTATCCTGATCTGGGGACAAAGGGCAGGTGGGACACCTGTTCTGGCACTCATGGTCTTGTGTGATTCACGGGGGATTGCGGTGGGAGCTGGGGCAGGGAGGAAGCGAGTCCTGGCCGCAGTGTCCTGGAAGCAGGGTGGTGGCCGGAGGTCCTGATGCCCCTGTGACCAGGGCTGCCACGTGGGGTGTGGAGGTGTCAGGGTGCACTGGTGGCCAGCGCTGGTCACAGGCCTGGACTGTTTCTGCACGTGTAGGGAGATGGGCTCCAGGAGGCACCACCAACCCACATTAGAGGCCTTTGTATTCTGGTAGCTCTCAACTACACATTTGCTCGTGTTATTACTTCTCATGCTGGCAGGCTTAAACTACCAAGGGTAATCCTGGGACAAGCTACAGTTACAACTTCTTTCTCTTGTGGAGACACGACCTTTGACTGTTTGATTGCAACTGGCTTTGGATCAGGGCCTGTAGCCAAAGCTCTGTCGCTAGCATAACATGCAACACTCTCTGCAGAGCCTCTAAGTATAAGCCATCACTTCTCTGATCTAAAATACACATAATTGCAATGAGCTGTGAGATCCTCCAGCATTTCACAGCATATAGAAGAGATTTATTAACAAAGATTTTCTGTTTGCAGATACAGAATTATACAGAAAGCCAAATTTTTAGCTTTCATGAAGAAGTGAAGCCTAGTGTGTGAAGAAGGGGTGAATTCTGGGGAGCCTGTGTGTGTGTGTCTGTACATGGGGACAAACCTTTTCGATGTACCACTTGGTAGTTCTATGAGAAAAGATCTTCAAAGGAGCCAGAAAAACCTGACAAAATGGTTGTAGCTTTACAGTCCAGTTTAGGTTAAAACACAACTACTAAAAAAGGCGATATAGGCATTCCACACAACTCTGTTGCTAGATAAATTAGGGGGGTTTTTTTTGGTCTGCATTTTACACATGGAGTGATGGTAAATTCTTATTGGTAATCCATACACATGACAGAACTATATTTCTGAGGTCATGAAGGACTTGTGGCTGAGACTAGTTTGGCAATCAGAGTGCTACAAAGGTTATGTCACCATCTCAGCTTTAGGCACAACACAGGGCTGTCTGGATCAGTGAGACTCTGCCTTCAGCTCTTCTATGCTGTGTGAGCTGGGACCAGCCTGCTCTGACTCTGAGAGCAAAGTGGGCCTGTGAGAGGAGCACTGCAGCTACCAGTGCACTGAATATCACTGAAGATTTCAGCATCAAAAAACAACCCCAAAAAAGTCTCTCAAAAGCAACTGCCCTGTCAACCTCTACATAATACAGTTTATCTGTCACACACGCTTTGTAAAAGCATCAGCCTATTAAATTCAACAGAGTCAACTTCAAACTTACTAAAAAGGGAACAGAACACAATGAATATATTTTGGTCAGGCATGGTATAATATTTATGGCCTTTCTTCCCCAGCACAGTTAGGCTGCAGATGCATTTTATGTGAGTATATCTCGTTAGACAAGAAGGCGTTTGCAAAACATTACAAATGCAACAGAATATAATGAGTACACTTCCAGAGAGGATATTCTGGGATGCTCCAGGCCTTGATTGGGCAGCTTGTTTAAACATCAGGTTAAATCCTTTCTAAGTGAAGTGCCTTATAGAGGTTTTGCAGCAGTGCTCTTAATGACTGCAAAAAAAATTGTCAGGAAACAGAATAAGGTCAGCTCTCATTTTCTTTCAGTTAACTACTCCAACAAACCTATTCCCGGTTTTTTCCACACACATGAATTCTGCGTGGAATTAGAGAGAATATGTGTTTCTTTCTTCCTCTCCC
>VZTA01013818.1:206-201556 GCA_013398855.1 Mohoua ochrocephala | reverse complement strand
GGGGACAGCCCGAGGCGGGTGCGCCCTTCCCGGAGGGAGTGGAGGCTCACGGCTGAGGGTGTGCAGCATCCCTGCAAACCCTCATGGAAGGAGAATCTAAAGCACAGTTATTATCCCCAGGGGGAAATGCCTGCTTCGAGAGGGGAATATATATATGCATACTGTAACTCCTACTCGTGTTAATGGGAATTATGTGTGTAAATCCCCAAATTCCAGCCTACAAAGATGAGAGTGTCCCCGTAAGGGTCTGAATTATGCATTTGAATTAAATCTGACTGTTGGGAAACTCATAGTGCTGTGGCTCTTATTATAAATTTATACTTAGTAGGACTACGTTTCACCTGAAACAACAGAGCCTGAAGTGTTATTTGTTCCAGCACATTATTTTGTTAGATGTGATAATCAGCTCACAGCAGGACTGAGAGAGGCTACTCAGCTTGTTGACAATTCTGGGTCCCATCCAGCTTCAAGCAGCTTCTGAAGCAGCTCCAAAGGCTGCAGAGGGGGATCCCAAACCTGGCTTTTCAGGAAGACATGGCTAGGGCATTGTTGACTGTCCACAGCCACTTCCCAGGATATCCCTTTTCCTGGGGACAGAGTTACCTGTTTCTGTTTGGGGTGCACTCCCACCCCAAAGCAAAGACTACAGGCAAGACACAGCAGAGGTGCTGCTGTTCCCAGCCCCCTGTATTTTCCCAGGTGGAGGAGATTTTTTTTTTCTTATGAGTTAAGTGCCTAAAAAAGCAGTCTGAGGTGGAGGAGGAGCTTCAAATCAGTTCTCCTTGACTTACAGGGCTACTCTGTAGATTATTTCAGGAATTATGTGACCTAAGGGTATGACTTCCATTAGCATTACCTTTGAATTAGGAAGGTGCCTTTCACAGGAGCTTTTGTCCCACATTTATCATCTCAACCTCAGGTCTGTTTTAATCCCAATGTATCCCTTCTCTCATGGCTGCACCTTTTCCCTCAGGTCTGAAAGGAAGGAAATCCTGTCCTGACCCTCATGTGCCAGCAGCTGGATGTGATGAGTAGCCATGTTGCTGCAGGAGGGATGCCATGGATTTGAGGGAGTTCCTAGTGGGGAAACATGTCTAAAGAAGCCATGTCCGTGGCTTCAGCCTGCCCTATCTTACCTTTACCACCTCATTATGCAGCCCAGCACCTACAGGGAGGAGAACAGAGAAACACAGAGGACAGCCGTGGAGGGCCTGAGGCAGCGGTGCACGCATGGCAGGGAGGGGTCCCCTTTCCGGGGGTGTCCAGCTTACAAACCTCAGGGGTGCAGTGGTGCTGGGTGCCAGCGTGAGCTCCAGGGCCACAGTGTGCAGGGATGGTCACAGCCGCGGTGTGAAACAACTGCCAAACAGCCTCTCACCCCCTCCCATTCAGTCACATTTTCTCCTCCTTCCTGTCTCTTTTTGTTCAGTGCTCAGACACTTCATTCCTCTCAGCTACCCCATGCGAGAGCAGCCATGCGTGCCCTCTAATCCTGTGCAGTCCCAAGGTTAGGCTGAAGCAGACCAGCACTTAACGCCACCCCAGATTTAAATGCCAATCATAGAGACCAGGAATTGCTTTATTGTGAATGAATTCTTAATCTATCGAGTTATTTGGAACAGCACAGTTAATTATTTTTAAACCTCACTCTCCTACCTTAAGCCTGGGTGTGTCTCCAACAAATTCACTTTCAAATCTTGTAATGGAATAGAAGTATTGCCAGTCCTCATTAAAAACACCATAAAAGCCACAGCAGCAGTGCTGTGTTCCTTGTAATGATTTGTTTTACTGATAGATCAAACAGCCTGTTGACAATGGTTGACTGCAACCGACAGCCTCTTCTAATAAGATAAAGAAGTTGTACATTTTATAGATTATAAAGCAAATTGGGTTTTTGTCCCTTTAAAATTTTTATTGGCTAAAATTGGAGAACTTAGGCCTTTGAAACTGCAGCTTGCCATGACAGTACAATGAATTATAATCCTAACCTATTCATGCTTCCTCAAAGGCCTGACCCGTTTGTCTGCCTCGCAAGCATGTTCTAAAATGCCCTGCATTTACATACATATTTTCAGGAGCTTTTTATTCAAGAACTGCGGCAGACTGGAGAAAGAGAAAAGGGCTGAACGGGCAAGAGTTCTCGAGATCCTGCAATTTTAAGAGTCTTGCAATATCTTGTCACAAGCTGCGAGCTCGAGGCAGACATTTTTGGATAAGGTTCTTAGTTTTTCCTTACACAGGAGTTGAAATTTTTAATCCTTTCTGGCTCTGAAGATCTATGTTCCTGAACATCCTGGGGATGGAGCCCATATTGCTGAAATAAATCTAACACTTTCTAGATCAATTTTTAGGGTCAGATCTTACAGAAGCTTGAGGCAAATCAAGATTTTTAAAGACCAAATGCCAATATTGGGACCACCGAATCTGCTCTCAGCATTTTTCTTGCAACCCCAAGTATCTCCCTGCCTGAATCCAAGCTGTGCAGGCACCTTCAGCTCTGCCTGTGCATTTGCACAGAGCGGAGCAGGTAGTTGGGGATGTGTGACTGAGTGACACTCAAGTCCCCTGCCTGGCACTGTTTGGAGAGGGAGGCCAGTGAACACCTATGACCATCAGCGCAGAGTGCCTCAAAAACATCATAGTGTCAGCTTTACTCTTCTAGCAGAAACAGAAAGGGAAGGAGAAGAATTGCTTGTCCCTTCCCTGACACATCTTTGTGGGTAAGAAAGCCGGAGCACCTGACTGTCAGTAAAGCTGCACAGTTGAGACAGCAGCAAGAAGGAGCCCTGACTCCTGGTCTCCAGTCTCAGGGCTATTTTTGTTCTGTCGCTCTTCCTGCTCTTTTCCTGCTCACCCGTAGCAGTGATAAATGAGGAGGTGGGGGTGGGGTGGGGGAAGTTTTGGAAGGAGCTGTCAGAGCACAGGTTTCCACCTACTGTCTCAGGCACTTCCAAAGGGAGAGACATTCGGGCCCCTCTTGGGCCCATGGTTTCTTGCTTCAGCAGCTGAGATTTGTCAGGAAAACATACCCCTACTGTGCTGAGTAGCAGCTCATGGGCAGGTTTCTGGCAAACACTCCCAAAAAGTCAGAGATGTAGATTTGAACCCTTACAGGAGCTGGAGCACATGCTACCTGGACCCACTGCTCCCGGTTACTGGGCACTGCAGGATAAGTGGATCAGTGTCACCACTGCGGCTGGCTGTGAATCAAGAGTGTAAAATACAACCCTTGCTCTGTTATTATGCAACTGGATGTAGGTTACATCTCCCAGAAATGCTGGATCTGGCACACATTGACAGCAGTTGCCTTCCCAGCATTCACATCTGTGTTAAAAGGACAGACTATCCCTGTGCTCCTCTTTTTCTAAACTAGTTGGTATATGTGAGAAAAAAATACGATATATCAGATACCACGCCACCCTGAAAAACATCACTCGGGACTGAGCATTTTATCCATATGACCCTTTCCATGTTCTCTGCCTCAATGTCTTTCAGTAAGGAAGAAAGAGAACACACACACGCAGAGTCCACAGCAAGTGACAAGGGAAAAGAAAAACTCAGTTTCCAGTTGCTTTAGAGTGGGCCACTTGTGAGCTGCTGCCCACAAAGTGATGAGGCACCTCAGACCAATGCTAGTGGTCTGCAACCACGGTGGGACTTTGGCCTCTGATGGACCTCTGTCCCTGTGTGAGGACCAGCTCCTAGATCTGCACGTTTGGTCTGTAAGCCTGGAAACTGGATCTGAAACCCAGCTTTCAAACTGGCAGTATTTCCACGAATGGTGACCTACTAATTACACCCGCAGTTTGCTGCTTATGTACCTCATTTTATTTTAAAGTTATTATCTGAAGTGGCTTAGTAACTCCATCACAGATTTCAGTGGGATGCTTGAGCTTAGGAGACTGGTTTGAAAATTTTGACCCAAATATATGGGTTATTACCAGGTAACATCCATTCACTCACAAAGAGGATCGGTTAAAAGCAGCTTGCAGTGCAACAGTTCATGCTATCTCTGTCCTACAGGGATGGAAAGTCCTTTGGTTTCCTGTTTGTTGATCGGGTGCTTTCTCCAGTGCTCAAGTCAGTCAAAGGAAGAAAAAAAAAATTAACAGAGCTTCATAGAAATATTGCATTCTTTCCCAGAGTGGAGGCAAAACAAACAGAAGTTTAAAGTAAACAATCTCTACCAGCAGATCTTTTCCCCTTTTATTGCATGAATTACAATGCCCTTCAGCCAGCAGAAGGCAGAGAAAGTTCTGCCAGGAAAAAGAGTTATTTGAAAAAGTTTACTTTATACTTTTGTTTGCTTTGCTGCATGCACACACACACACACTCTCTCTTAAAAAAAAAAAAAAAAACCACCTAAAAAAGAAGAGAGAACCTTTCTTCTTTCACTTTAGTGCTAGGTAGAAAGAAAATGGATTTCTCTTTATCGACTGGTATGTGATTGGCAGAAGTGAAGGCAAGTTTCCTCATGGTCATGCCTCTGTGCTCAACCATGACCTGGAAGAACATTGTGAGAGATAAAGCAGGACCGTCCTGTTCACCAAGAACATGCAGAGCAGTGGAAAAAAACAAAATATGAGTGTCTCTGATCATTCCACTGATATAAACAGGCACAAAGCTACCAAAGCCAAACAGCACAATTTTATTCTAATATAACTGCTCAATGAATCTTTTTCTTCGAAATCTCTGTCCCTTTTGTAATGAGGAAAAAAATTGCAGTCTGTTTTCATTCTCACTCTTGTAAATCTGGAGTAACTGGAAAAGAGATAAAAGAGCTCTTTGTTGGCTAGGACAAAAATTCTGACTAAAAAGTAAAGTGTTCTCAAAACAAAAACCATCACCTTTTGTGAAAAACGTTCCCATTTCTGATGGGTTCTAATGTCTTCATTTGAAACAGACTTCTTGATCAGAAGTTAATAAAAGTGTGTTGTGAAATACTCAGAGCATTTTATAAAATGTATAAGAAAAATAGGTGGTTTCGTGAAGACTTTATAATAGAATAAGAAAAAAAAAGAAAAAGGAAGATAAAAAGAGATTTCTAGCAATGTATAAGCAGAGGGGGATAAAGCTGAATAGCTGTTGGATTAGTGCAGCATGAGTTTGTTTTTAAAGTACATCCCTTTTCTGCACTTCCACCCTCTCTGTTTGCCCCTCAACCCTGACCTTGTTCCTCCCCATTTCAAAAGAGCCGTCCCTTCTTATTTCCCTTCTGACCTGCATTCCTCACTGCTGGCTGTAATGTGGCGATAAAGGCACCAGTAAACCCAGCCAGCTTGCCTAAGATCAGAAGATATGGAGGGTGATGTTAGCAAATTAACTGATTGGTATAAAACAAAGGAGGAAAAAAAAGCTGTCAGGAAGCTGAGAACTTTTGAACCCATTTAAACAAATACGTGGCAGAGGAGCAGGCTTGTCTGTTACAGGAATAGCGTCTGCAAGAGCCAAGCCAGAGCTTGGAAACTACAATCAGATGCAGCCTCAGAGAGCAGCCCCTGGTAGGGGAACAAAGCTGTTTAAGAAAGGGGAGTTCCTGCCTGGCAAAAGGCAGGACACAATGGGATGCTCCTCGCTGCCGTTTCTGGCCCCGGCAGACCTGTGCTCCAGACCCTCCTCTCTGCAGCACCAGCAGAGACAGCGAAGCCTCCTTGTACACTCCCCTTGTGACCGGGGGCTCAAGGGCCCCGGACTGGTTCAGAAAGCATGCTGTACTGAAAATAATTGCAGTTAAGACTTAGAGACACACAGAAACTCATCTATTCAGTACCATTAACTGGCTTTCCTGCTTCCCCACCAGCACTAAGAGGGTTAATACCTTCCTCCTGGGCTGGCCTCCAGAGATACTGCTCTCTGTGGCTCCAGCTGGCTTTCAGAAATCTCCAAAGTTTTGCTGCCCTCATTAGTGACAGATGTGGGAGTTACAATTTGAAATTTAGGGTCCCTAAAGTAAAGAATTGTGAAATCCCAGGACCCCGCAGAAACGCTCTTAACTGTGCCAGTGGTACAGATCACAGAAAACATGCCCTCACGTAATGCTGAACACGAGGCGTTATTACCAACGACACCACTTCCCTTTTCCCCCTCCATTTTGTCACAGAATTCCAGCGCAGCTTTCCCCGGGAGCCTCCCGCTTGGCTTTTGCTGCTCCCCCAGAGCCCCGCAGCGTGGTGCCTCACTGCAGTGGGCGCACTGGGGACGGGCCTGGCAGCACCGTGTCCTGAGCTGCATCCCACATGCCTCCCTCTGTCCTGGTGGCACAGCCCCAGCCGCCTGCCCCAGCCAGAGCCAGGCACCGATTCCATCCTGGAATCAGCCCTGCTATTCCAGTACAATTATTACAACCGGCACCTAAAATAACCTGAACCAGAACACATCTCAGCCACTGCTTTTGTCATGAAAGTGGACAGAATTTTTCATCACCTCCATGCAGCATACTTGAAAACCACCTCTGGAACATGCCTTTGTTACAAATTCCCTTCCTCTCTTGCTGATACAGAAAGGGGAGACCTGAAACATGGCTGCACTCCTGGAGAGGACATGTGCTTTGTCAACCAGCCCATACCACTTATACGCAGAACTTGACAGGTAAGGCCTCTGAGGTCAGCCTGCGCTGGCACTGTACATGGCTTGGAGAGGAGATTGCTGCTTCACTGTCATCACACACAGCCCTTCACCAGCAGCTCTTGTGCTTGGAAGAGACTTGGTACAACTGTACCATCCTCCATGAGTATTGCTTTAATTTTGGTCTGGGGAGGAGGCCTAAAACAGCCACAAAACATGGGATCATTTCTGAATGGGCTTGAAGTAGAGGGCACATAGTAGAGAGAATCTAACTTTTTGGTCATTCAAGTAGTTAAGATAACACTGACCACTTGAAAGGATAGCTTACTTTAAAACATGGTTTTATGTAACTATTGTACCCTATGCATGACCAGAGAGCACATTGCTGTCCATCCTTCTCTGCACAGACATACAATGTATGCAGAGAAAGTCTCTCTGAAATGGATGCAGCCTAAGGTTGCCCGATCCAGAAGGATGCTACTCGTTTGTAGCTCACAGAACATATATTACATGCACACAATGTCTTTCTGAAGAAAACAATAGTTTTAAAGGAGAAAAAACAACTAAACAAGACCAACAGTATAAACAGATCTCACAGGCTCACACGGTTTCATGAAAGCTGTGCAGAACCACAGGGTCTTTCCCTTTTACTGTAAACTTTTTCCTGATCTTCCTGCAAGATTATGCTGTCTGATTCAGTAATGTGTAATATTTTTAGTCTAGAAATGTTGCACACAAGTCATTCATTAAAAAGATAACATAGAGGATATAGTTTGAAGTTTCTTCATGAATCAGTTGATTTTTTTTTTTCACTTTTTTTAGCTTCAGGGAAGATATCCTTGCAAAATTACCATTTGATGCTACTCTCATTTTCCCAATAATCCATAACCTGTGTTGCCCACAGATCCTGAGCCTCCTTTGAGTGCTAACACCTCCTCTCCCCCAGCACCACTCCCCTTCCCTTTTGGCAAATACAGTTATTCAGGTAGGGAACGATGAGGTTCTCTAGATGATAGCTCTCAACCATCTATTTTGTCCCAGAATTTATTCTTTTAAGGTTTTTCCCCCTCTTTGAAAACTTTACATATTAGGGTTATGATGCATTTATGCCCTTGTTTTGCTACTCACCAAGTATCACTGTTTTTACCTTTGTTTCCCTATTGCAGCGCTGATATCCCTTACTCACTCCAAAGCCGAATGTTGCACTCCAGCCTTCTCAGCTGTGCTGGGGGCTTAGACTGGGGACTGGAAGACAACTGCAGGTCAGCTGTGGGTGCCGGGTGCATCACAGAGGGAAGGTCTCTGGGTAGGTGTGCCCTCATCAGTACCTGCCAGGGGAGGATGGACACCTGGTCCTGCCCCATCCATTTGGAGAGGGACTGTATGCACCACTGCTTCTGAGAACAAGGAATCAAACCCCAGAGTCTTCAGGAGTTGTATTATAGGTATTAGGTGTCAATCGTAATGAAGACAAAGCGTCAGAAGGGAGATTATGCTTCAGTAGGACAGCCCCTGTAATTTCAGTGAGGATATACTTTGCTTTTTTCTGCTTCAATGCGACCCACCTGCCAGAGAGGAGTACAAGCTGCCTCTCCCTTGGCTGGCATCTATGCTAAATGGGTTACAGCTGCTACTCACCTCATTTAGGGCCTAACCCCTTGACGACAGAAGCCATGACTTGTGCGCAGGATTTTGATGAGTCCTAGCTGGGTATTTGCAATTGGTATTTCTGCAGCTCTCTTATACAGTGAGGAGCATATTTTCAGCTTAAGAAGTTTGACCTGATCTTTCATCTTGAGCATAAATGAGCTCATGCTAACATGGCTAAGGTGGGTATTTGTAAGTGGAGGGGAAAACCCCACATATGTTAAGTGACAGAGACAAAATCAAAAATGGCTGAGGAGTTTTAAGAAAAACAACTTGAAGTTCACTTAAAAAAAAAAAAAAAGAAAAGGCTCATAAACATCATGGAATGAAAAATAGCTAAATGAATTCCACTACTGATAATGAGCAGGAAGCCCAGTGCTTGGGATCATGAGTTTATGCAAATCTGTTATTACTGCAAATTGGCATCCTAAGACCCTGATCATACAACACTTGCACATATGCTTAACTTTATGCACATGAGCAGCCTCATTAACGCCAAAGACTTAGTCGTGCATAAAACTGAGCAAATACATGAGTGTTTGTAAGATTGGGATTTAAACACAAGGGAGAGAAAACAAATTTACTGTATCATCAACAATTATTTCTGAAACCCAACAGAAGCCAAGGTGATGCCAGAAGTCTGCATAGTGCAGAAACATTCAAAGAGAGAGAGGAAAGGGATTTTGAAGATTGTTGCCTTTAACTCAATCCATTAGACCAAATAATGGTGGGCCAGACACAGGAGGAAAACGTTCCTGCCCAGATTAAAATAGAACTGATTTTAACAAAGTAAACTGGATTGTCTCTTAAAAACTTGGTTTTCAAACTTAGTTATTATAAAGGAGAACAGTTTATAATCAACTTGCATTTGACTAAATTATTCAGCAGTGTCTCACAAAAGTCTTACAAAATTAATTTAAAAGGCGTTAGATTATGGGGATTCAGAGCTGACTGCAGCATTTATATAAATAGTTACAATAAATACAATGGCTTACATAGGAGAGAGGTGCCTGTTGCACTGCAGTGAAGACTGATGGCCAGTCTTGGAGCTAGTTTTAATTAGAATATTCAGCAATGCTTCGGGAAACAGAGGAGCTCCCCTATGTTAGGAAATTTGATGAAAATACACTTTTTCCTTGGGAATCCAGAAGAGTAAATACAATAAAATTTGAGTACTTACCAGCAAGACAAGAAAAAACCAAAAAGCTGTAAAACAGCATCTGTACAAGTAAAGCTTCTGCCAAATTTAAAGGGATAGTTCTGAAAAAGGAATTCTGGGAAAAGTGCAACCCTGCATTGGGAAGATGTAAAATAAGGACTCTACAAAACATAATTGTTATCATAAATAGAATCAGTCATAATTTATGTTTATGTTTCATGATAATTTCAGTGTGCTTTTTAAGCATTTTTTTTTGTTCCACTTGGAAAAAGAAAAGAGTTCATTCTCAATAGTCAGTTTTACTGTTACTTTTTGTTGTGTATGGATTTTTTTTTTTCATACTTTCTGTTCTTCTGACCCAGTAGGATTGCTGCTGTCAATATTGCTGTGTAGCAGTAAAGCTGATGGAATTATTGTATTTCATATTAGTCACATCTTGCGGCTTGTTTTGAAACAGCCGTTCCAGGGCCTCCAGGTTCCCTGTGTGGCCATGGATCTGACTCCTGGCAAAGTCTGGATATGTCAAGGGCTCTTGGTTCTCCATAAGGTTTGTTCAGGAGGGTTGTCATGGAGATACAGAGTTTGAAAACAGCAGTCCTGTCCTTCTGTGACTGCATCTCCGCGGACAGGCTGCCCACAGCGATGGCCGCGAGGGCTGAGCTGGCAGCGAGCCAGGCAACTTGCGAAAATGCTTCAGCACGTTTGCACTTGACAATTTGGTTGTGTCTAAATGGACTATCCGTGCATTGATGATCAGCTGTTTTCAAGTCTGCATCCATCTTAAAGGCTTAGTTTTATATAAAAATTGCATGGGGGGTGACTTTGGTGAGGCGGCATTGTCGCTTCTGTAATCTCACAGCACAGCCCTGAATGTATGAGAACAAAGGGAAGAGAGTAACATAGGCTGGAGCAGGTTGTTGGCCAGGGGCCCTCCTCCTATCACCTCTTTTCCCAAGGGAAAGAAAGTTTTAACTTTCTTCATGGGTTTTGACTTTTTAATCTCATTTCTACAGATTTCAAAGAAGGAGGTAGGGCTTCTCCTGGGATTAACTGGCACATGGCAAGAGTGTGATTAGGAATTTGGCTTTAAGGAACTATTATGATAAAGGTATAAAAAGTGATATTATTGATGAGAAAAGTGATGCTGGAGGTGTAGCAGCTGGAAATCAGCCCCGAAAATCTTAGTTCTGCTTCACGTAATGATGTGTAGCATTGCTTTGTATGTGTGGTCAACAAGGTGCACAAGTCTCCAAATTCCTGGCTTCAGAGCATCACCATGTTCTAAGTTGAAGGTCTGTGACAATTGGAGGCTGAGAAAAGTCTGAAATAAATTTGCACTGTATTTATCTCGTTTTAAATGACTACCTGCTTCATTCCATAGGTAAACAGATGATCTGTTTATTAGCCCAGCTTCAGCAGACTGAACCTCCCAAAGGCTATGGTGATAATATTGCAGTTTCTTTGAAATACAATTCTAATTCTTTGAGGGAATATTTAGTTCAGAATAGATGAGTCTTTACCTTATTTATTGTATTCTGAAGCACACCTTGAATTGCAATACTGAACACAAATTTCTGTTTGGTTTAATGGAAAAAATTTCTTCATCAAGCATTTACTTTCAGAGTGAAACCATAACATTTTACTTTTTATCTCACTGGTCAATCCCTGATTTGTTTCTACTTTTTATTTTTCCTGTTGGCCCCACTGGACATGTCACACGCCTCTAAAATGTGTGTAATGTTAAAAAGTGTTGAACAAAATTCTTAGTTTTCAGACCAGTCAGATAGTTGATCTGATAATTAGATTACATGAATTTACTTTTAGAAAAACAGTTTGCATAGCACTTGAGTGCAAGTTTGCATAACAAAATTGTAACTAATGCCTGATTATTATTTTTCTGATTTGATACCATAGACTCATAGAACAATCCAGGCTGGAAGAGATCTCAGAGGGTCATCTCATCTACCTTCCTGCTCAAAGCAGGGTCAGGTATGAGATCAGGTTGCTGGAAACTTTATCCAGTCTTAAAAACCTCCAAAGATTTTGACACAACCACACAAGATCTCTGGGCAACTCTTTCCAACACGTGACTGTCCTCATGGTGAAAAGGTTTTTCCTCACATCTTGCCGAAACCTCTCTTTTTTCAGTTTATGTCCAATGTCTCTCCTCTCTCTGCTGGGTTGGGACTTGTGTAACTAAGAGCTGTGACAAATAAACCCTTTAATTTCTCGTCAGTACATCTGCATGCACTAGGAAGGACAATTGCAATATCCTTCAGGGTCTGAGGCAGGGAATCTAAAAAAAATTTTCTGCTCTTTATGTGCTGTATTAAAAGATGAAAACTCATCCTTGTATGTAAGGAAAACAGAGTTTCAATGAAGATCTGACCCAGAGACAGGAGAGCAGTTTTCCTATAAAAGACGTTCTTTCATTACAAAGACTATTGTAAGCTAAACATTTATGATATATTTTCTTTCCAAGGAAATTTTTTCAATCTCCCTGAGCATGCTGAAGTCATTATATAGTTACTAGAGATGCTTTGTCCAGATCAGCTTACTATAGGTTACAGTTCTGCAGGAGATTAAAAGTGATGGGCTGGTAGATATCCTTCTAAAAATACTCTTTTAAGTAATATGTATCTGCATTTCCCAACCTTAGAAGAACATATACAACAGCAAAGGAAATACAGCAAATAATTGAGGGCAAATGATATGTAACAATGAGAACTTTTACCACTCTATTTATTTAAATGAATGGAAGTGTCAAAATGTGAAAGCAAAGCACTCCAGTTTATTCACGTATTTTACATTCAAAGGATCAGGAGATTTCTTTAGTATTTTTTTGAAAAATAGACTCCTCTTTTTTCAAAAAACTTGACAGAGGTGTGGAATATACTTAATGAAGCCTGTCATTGCAGTGCATACAATGAAAACCTTGTGTACATGGAAAAAAAGATAAAAACCAAAGTTGACCATTACTAAAAAAAGATTTCCTTTAATATAAATAAAATTCAGAATAGTGCTTTATTTTAACAGACAACACAACAGTGGGATTTATTAACAACTACATATTTACAGTGTCTCACTGGCAAAAATACTGGGCTTCATCTGAGATCCTAGACACTTCCTGAGAAGGCAACATGGACAGGAGATTGCTCAGCGCTTCACATAATTTGGGTGCTAAAAGGGTGAAATTAAAGCATACCTTTCAAATAAGTCAGATGCCATAGGTGGAATGGTTGATGCATTGTGTTTACGCTCTGCTCTGCCAAACTTGCACCTCGATCCTCCCTTCGATTTCAGTAGTTCTATACATACTCCTAAGGTTAAGTGCAGGGTTGTTTCAAACCCAGGAGCCTCAGAGGAAGACAACTGCTTGACTCAAAGATGCTATGAGTAGAGAAAACTGTGGTAATTGCAATTTTACACGGTGCAGAAGCACATTACCTTGAATTTAAATCTGTATTCTTCTGTTTGGGTGATTTCTACGACTTTAATTTGATCCTACAAGGTCTGGGTTCCAAGTATCTCTATGATGTGACAAACCTGTGAAAGCATCTTCTTCCCACAGCCTCCAAAATCATAGTGCCAGTTAAGCAGATCTCAGTCTTTTTGGCAATTAAATAAAACAAGAACCAGATCTTTTTCAAAGTATTCACAAAATAATCTTTCACTTATAAAATGACTGTCCCACCATTCTTGTATCAGATCTGACCTCAGCTCTTTAGATCTAAACAGTTCTTTAGAAGTTATAAAAATAAAGGATTGATTAATATACAAATATATATTTCAGAGTGATAAGAGAATAATATTAAACAAATTCCTTTTTTAATCTACTTTAAATTAAAAGAAATGTTTTCAAAAGTCTAGGCTGAAGCAGATCTTTATCTATTGACTCTTTAATGGAACCCATTCCCTGCAGATGGTCACATACAACTTAATGTAAGAGGTTCATTACTACAAAAGGATGGTGAACATGTTTCCACTAGCAAAGCACTTCGTAAAATCTGCTGTGCCAGTTGGTTTTTGGTATCTTGCTTTCAAGAACTGCAGATATTTTTAATATTGGAAACAAAACCTCAGTCATGAAGTCTTGAGGTTCTTTAGAAATTTGCTTCTTTCCCTTGTCTTTATTAATATTTGTTTTGCAATGATCCAGTTTGTTTTGTATACTGTTTGTATACAGAATAAAATAGATGTTCTGCACGAATGCACATGTATGTACAAAACCAGTAATTCAGTTAAGAGATAGGCCTGCTCACTGGGTCATTTCATACTTTCAAAACACCATATTTTGCAGTAATATCCACAACAACAGCATGTAGGTTGCTCCCTTCTTCTGCTGAGATGCTTTTGGGTGTTTTCCTTCCCTTTATCTCAAGCACCCGAAACAGCAAGGAACATTTTTGAACAATCTGTAATATTCCTCCTGAATCTGAAATAAAAATATTGAATTCAATTATGAAATAGATTAATTAATAGATCTATATGCCTTTGAATTAATTTTGTACTGTTCCTGTCAGTAGATGTTTTAAGGTGGGGCTGACTTTTACTTTAGGACAGGACACTGAAGAAAGTATCATCCCAGGGTAGTGTGGGTGAACCTTGCTGCTGATTGAAAAGACTGGAAGGAAATTTTATTGCACACATTGTATTATTTCATCAGGTTAATGACACTATAACCAGTTTTACAGTTAAAAAGCCCCATTTTTCCATGTTTCATACCTCAGTTTCAAAACTGGAGGTAATATGTGAGAACATAAAAATTGGAAAGAAGTTCTGCCACCACAGAAGGCAAAAGCTCAACTTCAGGGCTGGGCACCTGACTGTGTAGGGACATGAGACTGAGTCACTTCCCACAAGAAGCAGGACACTTACCTTCCTAGACAATACACAAAGAAATATGAAGATGAACATCCCCTGGAATGCATTGAAGATTGTAAAAAGATAGGCAGTAACCACGGATCCCTGGACCACGTGGAGGACCCCGAAAATCCAGGTAGCTCCAAGGAGGAATAGGAGAGCAAGGGCACCTCGGGCACAGGATCTAGACAGGAAGAAAACGTTGTGAACAACATGCAGGCACACGCTACTCCCCTTTCTTCTCCACTTTGGGTGATGAATGCTGCCTCGGAAATTTTTTCACAGCTTCAAAGGCCTGAGAAGTGCAAATGCAGGGGCTGCTCTTCAGGGTGTGCTGTAGCACTGTAGCATGAACAAACTCACACAATCACTTTGGAAGAGCAAAGGAGTAAAACTGGAGGGCCTTAAAACACTGGCTTCTTTAATCTTCAGATATGTTTTCTCTGGTGTACTGCAGCACCATATGATTTGATTTAAATCTACTGTTAGTGTAATTCCCCAAGGAAAAACATATGTCTGTTATGAAGCATTCCCCCACTTTTCCTCCTCCCCCTTATCTTCCTCAAAAAAAATAACCCAGAAAAATGTTCAGTATGCTCTTAGGTCAATGAATGTGCATGACATCAAAGGATTCCCAGGCTGCCTCTCAGGTTCACTGCAGAGGACGGTGCCAGTTGTAAAATCAGACTCTTTTTTTAATTATTTCTTTTTAAAAAAAACCCAAGAAAATGTTTTTAGAACACAAGTACTCTCAAATAGTTCCTGGGTCAGTATATTGATGCCCTAAAATTGTAGGAACTGATTGGCTAATTTTTTTTTTTTTTCCAAGATGCTGTAGGGCACTGTTCACAGACTTGAGCAAATTACAGCATGTTGTCTTGGAAATGAAGCCACTGATTACTTTCTTATTCATTCTCAGCTCAGTCATTGCAGGACTTCCTTTGAACAGCAGACATTTTTAGCACTGTTCCCCTGAAAATGAATAATTTTCAACTTCATTAGAAACAGGTCACCACATGAAGCTATGAAAGGTGAGGAATAAGAGAGAAAGTAATCAATCAAACAATTGCTAAATCCTAACTATAAATCTACTGCAATGCTCTGAAACTGCAGGAGTGTTCCTAAGCAACACAAACAGTAAGTTGTTTTCAATGTTCCCTGTAGTACACTTCAGCTTTTCCTGCACAAACGGTTTTCAAGGTCCCTATAAATCAGTTTTAAAGAGAGTAAGTTGATGGAAAAATCATAGCAGCATGCAAAGTAAAATCCTGGAGAGAATCCGCTCCATCCCCCCAGTGCCACAGAAGCACAATGTCCTACTGCAGACTTTTCCCAAGCAACATGAATGGCTCCAATCTCTTATCACTGAATTACTTGTTACTTCAAGGCAAATATTTTGGTCCCACTTCAGGCATAAGTTTTGAAATCTGTTTTGGCTTGCATAGAGACTGTGGAAAATACTTAAGAAAAATGGACAATTTCTTCTCTAACTTTGCCATCAGCCTGTACCCTCTGGTTGATATGGCCCACTTGTTTTCCTTGTACAGCTCTCACACACACCCCAGCATACAAGGTATTGCTCAGCAGGAATAATGATTGCAAAATTTATGTCCAAATATATGTAAGGGTAATAGGAGAAAAAAAATCTTTCTTTATCTACAAATCTCAGGAGATTAAACTGTTATTTTTGAATACTCACTATCATCTCTGTTGGTATTTAAACCTACAGAAGGTAGAATTTATATTGAATGGCAAACTTACCTTATATTTTCATAACAACTGACTTCTGGCTTTAACATTGCAGTGTGTCGAAATACTTTATAAATAATCACTCCAAAAGCCAACAAGTTAACCTGGGGGAAGCGAAGAAAGAATCTTTTAATTCAAATCAGGATACTTTTGAATGCCAATAACTGTTAAACATTTAAATGAAACAAGTCAGATAAAGTTTCTGTGTATCTGAAACCTACAGAATCCCATGCCAGGAGAGGAAAAAACCCACCCTCTTCTGATTCACTTCTGTTAAAAAAATAGGAACCCTGAAATAAACATTGATCAAACAGAGATGTAACCCTACCTTATCTCAACAGTGTCACTACCAACAGTCTGCAAATGTTTATTGATTTTATCGGTAAATCTCTTTGATTTCCTGCTGAGATTATTTTCCCTAAGTAGAGAGAAGGAAGAAAGGAAAGGAAAGGAAAGGAAAGGAAAGGAAAGGAAAGGAAAGGAAAGGAAAGGAAAGGAAAGGAAAGGAAAGGAATTACAAAAAAAGGAAAGGGAAATTGAGAAACTCTCAAAAAACCCTCTACCCTATGGGTTTTCTACTGTACTGTATCATGTTGATCTTGAAATATGTGTGTCTTTTGTTGCTGAATAACATTAATAGCATCCTGCATTCTGAGGTCTTTGGGGTGTGAAAACTTTCAAATGACACAAAAATCTTAGAGGCTTACACAAATAATTAAAAAAAAATCTAACTTTTGTTAAAAGGCTCCTTGCTGCATATTCCCTCTTATATTTTATGTTTTGTTAATAGATGAATAATTTTGGTATTTTTTCCTTGATTTTTGTAAAACGGCATCACTTTATTTGAGTTTGAAACAAAGAAAAAGCAACTAAAGGAAGCAGTTTTGCAAATGATGCTCAATTGTGGTTCTGATCCTCTCTTTGCTTGGCTAGGCTTCACTGATGTTTCATTTAAATTTATACTGCATTCCTTTAAAAATGTGGATGGTTGCTTTCTTACTTTGCAACCTTTAACATCAGAATCTATTTAAAATGTTAGTAAATGAACCAAATTTTAGCTGTGTGTCATTCAGGTACTATTTGGAAATCTTTGGTTGCAATTCCTTGGTCAGTTCCTGTGGGCTTCCATCTGTAGAATGAATAGAATTAATGCCTTCCCCAAGTTGTTTCTCCAGAAAGATTGTATGGTTTCCCCCCTGCTTCTTTTTCTTTGAAAAAAACCAAACCAAACCAAACTCAAAATCCAAACCAAACTAAAAAAAAAATCTCTGAAATGAAAACCAAAAGCTGTTGGAGTATAGCATCACTTGAAAAGGAATAATTTTCATTTGTTAACACTCGTTGAGTATGTCCTTAGAACATTTTTGTTG
This sequence comes from Mohoua ochrocephala, assembly GCA_013398855.1. Taxonomy (NCBI): domain Eukaryota; kingdom Metazoa; phylum Chordata; class Aves; order Passeriformes; family Acanthizidae; genus Mohoua; species Mohoua ochrocephala. The sequence goes on along the minus strand of VZTA01013818.1, from coordinate 184,204 downwards.
TGTCAAGGGGGGAGTATCTGATATTAAAGCAGGCTCTGCTTTAATTAGCTGCATGCTCATAGTTTAATGCAGCATAATATATTTACAATTTGATAAGGCAGGAGATAGAGCTGATTAGCAGTTTAGGGAATTAATCCTTCATTGAATACCTTGTACTGTGCTGATCGTGAGAGCTATTCTGAAGCTCCTTATATTCAAAATTGTAATCTATGATATCTCCTAAACCAGCAATTTTTCAAAGTTAATTATAAGTCAGTCAGCAGTTGTGGATAATTATATGCAGACTTACTTTTTATCTTATATTTGTTGGTGAATAATATATCAAATAAGTTCGTGCACACAATTTAATCTGCATAACCCACCTAATGTACTTATTAATTTGAAAAAGGTAGCGGGAAATGTGATCAAAGTACCATGAGCATGGAGAACACACTGCTACTTCTTCAGAAACTGCATTGGAGATGGCAGCACAAACCACGCAGCCGACCTTCCCCTGTGCCAGCCCCTCAGCAGGATCACTAATGTCAGTGAGCACCTTCCCGTTGCCAGAAATAGGTTCTGTGGGAAGCTCTATGGGCCAACCCCCCCTTACTCGCATAAACAGCTGCAGAACTGGCAAGGTTTTGCTGAGCAAGGATGGGGCGGGCAGCAGGCTCCATTTCTCCCTGTCCCAGTGGGGCTCCTTTACACAAATACTATTTGCACTGTCCGTTGCACAGGATAATAGGATTTGGCCTTCTGCATTAAAGTAATACCCATTAACTATGATCTTTTCATTCACCAACCCATTCTAATGGGAATAATCTGTATGTATCAGGGGAACGGGAGAGGTTAACGCTGGCTTCTCGGAGTCAGCTGCCAGAACACAATTATTGTACAATATGTCTCAGGTAGCCTCACAGGAGGTAGTGTTACAGGGTAATGAGGGTGAACTTAACTTCTGAAACACCCAGTCATTTCCAAGATTTATTAAAGTCTTAAGTCAGTCTTTGCCCCACTTTGAAGCACTCCATTAATAAAAAAATGATTCTATAGCAAAGTGAAAGTGCATGGACTGGCTTTACACAATGCTTCAACCGAAGTTAGAAGCCTCTGGAACTGGATTTTGTCCTTTGAGGGGGGATGAAATGGGTAAAAACAAAGTAGTAGTAACTATCCTGTGACACGGAAATGAAGCAAAACTTGTGGGAAAACAACAGCATGAACTCACGGGTAAATCCAGGAGAAAAAAACCAGCTAATGTAAACAATGTGTCAAGTGTGGCCTTTGGAGGAAAAATGGCCATCCGAAAGGTGTCCCAAAAGGCATCCTAAATTTAATGCATTCTGCTTCAACCCGATACTCTGCATGTTCTTTGCTATGAACGTACCAATGGCCTCAACTCTTTCTGGGAAATGTAAAGTAAAAAGTTCATATTGGATGGCAGGACTGAGTTAGGAACACTAATAAGTTGGACTTACTAGGACTAGAGGGGAAATAGAAGCGATATCCCCAAAGAGCCATATGTGTTCCAACAAATGGAATGGGAAGTCAAATCACTTAAAATGCCTGGCCAAAGGTACAAGCACGTAAGACATTTGAATTTGTATCCAAAACTGAGTTTCAAATGAGCAGAAATGGAGGTAGTAGGCTGTAAACGTAATCTAAAATAGAGATGTACACAAGAAATCCTGGATCATACAGAAGAGCTTCTGGATGAGAGACACTGAAACATCTAAAAAGTTTCAACAGCTACTTACAGCCAAATATTGTTTTATACTTACTTTAGTTGTAATCATGTGTTTTCATTTTTGTAATTAAACCACGGTCTTAAGATCTTGTTGAATAAACCTTCAATGATATTATAATTAAGACTGCCTTAAGGTGACAGGCAAGGTGAATGAGAATGAAATGGCAAGCATAAGGCATGCCGTCTCCAGAGAGGGAGCAGGCTGGAGCAGAGCAGGATGTGCAGGCAGCTGTGAAACCGAGCTCAGGACAGGCTCTGCGCAGGGCTGGGAAGGGCCAGCCTGGGGACGAGTTACCTGAATAATGAGCAGAGTTACACTGCGGCTTGGGGCAAACCCGGAGTGTGAAATGTTGTGGCATGGCCACAGTTTTATCAAGTGAATAACGATGTTACACTGTGACACGGCAAGTTCTGGTGCCTTTGTTTTCAGTGCTATTACATGGCTGAGCAGTCAGAGAAACTGCTGCATATCCTGAGAGGGGCTTCTCGGCAAGTCTAATAGACTAGAGGGGAATTGCATTGATTCCAAGCCCTGAACTGAATAATTTTTTGTATTTTATTTATTTAACTAACCACCCCAAACTGCTATTGGGCAAACAGTGCGCTCAGTCCTTACCACTTTACAAAGGAAACCTCTGACTTTCTCCCTGCCAGCCCAGTTCTTTGAAGTGCTGAGCATCCTCAACCCTGCCTCCTCTGCAATTCAGTGGGAATCATGTTTCACTCATCATTGCTCAGGTGCACTACAGGACTAATTTTAATAATTAATCTATTCATTTTTTTTTTTTAAGTGGTTAATCAAAGTCAAGGACTGATACAGAAAAAGCCTCCACTCACAACATCTTCAGGGAATCAAGTCTCCTAAAGATATTTGTAAAAGTATTTTTAGCCTTCTTAAATTCTTGAAATGTTGTGGTATATTTATGAACAAATGAACAACTTAAAATATATTTCAGTGAAATAGACATTGAATAAGAGCAATTATTAGGATGCCATGAAATCAGGACTCTGTAGATATGGGCAGCTACATTTATGTAGCTGTATAACCCTGGAAAATCTCTGAGGAGACACAAATCTGCATGAGCTGGGTTTTATTGTACACCCAAGGTGGAGTTCAAAGGAAGGATGGTAAGTGTTTGGTACATCTCTCTCTGGGAGATCACACATGAAAAGGGTCAGAAGGATTTAGGGTTTTGGAGTGACTTCTGGCCCCATTCAGCCAACATGCAGAGCTCCAGTTAAATAGTAAAACTCCCACTGCCACCAGCATTGTCAAAGCTTTGTCACTACGCACCACGGAGAATGGCAGTCCCGAGGGATTCACAGGCAACAGTGGGCACTGCTGCAGGTTTTGCTCTGCAGATTAGCACTTAGATGTGTCGTGGATGCATACTGTGGTATAGAGCAGGACAGTGAAATTTTCCTGCAGCTGTTTCGGGGATCTCCATGATACAGTTCCCACGTTCAGAACTGTGATGTTGGTGGGTTAGGTCCAGCAGGCACACAAGGAAGAGTTCAGAGCCATCTGGAGTGGTACAAGTCCCACAGCATTGCTCTGGATAGTTTCCTCTTGTAGGAGAGAAAAAGTAATTGAGAACACAAAGAAATTTCCTGGTGCTCTCCTAATCATCTTGTCAACAACAAGGAGGCTTTCCCAAAGGAATTAGCCCGGGGAGCTCTGTTCAGTCAATCCTATGTATTTTAGAATAAGATGGGAAAAGCAGTGTGTGGAGTTAACCTACCTCCGCCTACATCTCGGACGGCTCTGGAAATCTGTTTGCAGACTTGCATCCCTCCCTCTCTCTCCCTACTACCATGGCTACCTGAACAGGGGCTTCTGCGAGGAAGCAAAGCTGGGCATGGACACAGCAAGACACTGCTGCTCTGGCTTCTACTCCTATCAGGTCTGGGACTGCCCCAGCAGAGAGCACTGAGGAGCAATCTCATCTATTGTCTAAGCAAATTACAAACTTCTTTGCTGATTGCTAACTGTATTTTGGAAAGTAAGTAATAATATAAAAATGAGCAAGTAGGTCCTAAAATCCTAAGTGTTCCAGGCTGCTGGAGTTCTGCTAATAGCACACTGCCTAGCAACTGCTATATTTAAAATAAGTCCTTAATTCCAGTCTTAAATGTACGTATTTTACATGCTGGAAGAGTAACACAGTGTTCTGTCCTCAAGTAAATATGATCTTAGTGCTTCACACTGCATGAAACTCCCTCTGTGTAGATACAGAGTGATAGTTATTGTTAGTTGAACACTGAATAGGATGAACTACACAAAATTTAATAAAACTTGCAAATAAAAATATTTGCACTCATGTTGAAGAGCTGTAATTTCTTTCATAATTAATTACAATCAAATTGTAACACACTGAGTGAAGTGATCTATCATCATTTTGCCCCATCAAGGTAGCTGACAGCTGTCAAATTTGACAACTAAGACATCTTTTTTCCTTCTTCCCCCCCCCCCCTTCCTTTTTTAAAGCAAGACAAAGAGCACTTGAAAGCTCAGAGGGGAATGGTCTGTCTTTCATGGCGGTAGCTCAGTTAGCACCTGGACTTCTGGTGAAATGAAATGGGTCAGGACAGGGCATTCAAAAAAATTTTGTCTAATACTTTTTTTTTCCTGAAAAATGTCAATTCATTAGCACTAAAAGACATTTACTGTTTTAGACTATGTTTTCACCAGGAAATGCTTCCTGACTAGGATAGCTTTTCTGAATAAAACCAGAAAGGACACTCCTGAACAATGAAAATCCCTGTGGACAGCGCATTTGTACAGGATGTTGGCGACATGGGGCACAATTTTCTGTTTTACTTAATATTCAGACTAGGCTATGACCCTTGGTTTCTCCAGGCTCTGTACCAGTTATTCACTGCTACTGCTGGATCTATTCCATGCCATATAAATAATTAAATATTCACTGGAGCAGAGAGACCTGGATTTCCCTCACCCCGCAGTTCCTCATCCAGGAATTATCTAAAGACAGTTTTGTTTTTTAAACACTGCTGTAATTGTTTAATACGAGACTGAGGTTTTGAGGCTATTTCCAATACACATTATTTATAGAATGAAAAAGGAATTGGTAGTTTCATGTAGGATATCTTTGTGCAAAAGATACATCCCAGCCTTTCAAAAGTTATTAAAACATTTCAAATACCAGCCTTTAAAGGCTCTCTAGTGTTACAAAGAAGAGAAGGTATAAGAAAGAGGCAGCTAATTCTAAAGACTCAGACATACTAGTTCTGATTCAGTCTGAGCACTTTACATTCAAACTTCAAAAATGAAACCCCCAAATCATTCCCTTTTCCTTTCTTAGTCTCTGTCTCAATAATTGATGAAACCATCTATATGCTGATGTCAGATCTCACAAAAAAGAATGAGAAAATTTCTCCTGCTGCTCTCTTAGGCATATACTTGAATTTTTTACATATATCATATTGAATTTGGCTCTTTCAAAAAATGTCTGAAGTTCAGAGCAGCTGTATCTGTATCAGTCTGTACAATGACCCTCATTATGAGCGTTTGAATTAATGAGCTTGTGATGGTCTGAGTTCTGCCACAGAGAGCGATACATTTCTGTCTTTCTGGCTGGATGGCTAATGGCTGGGTAAAATGACAACATTCAGTGGGTCATCGTTATTTCAGTCAGGGGAGAACGGAATTAAGCTATTAACAATACAACAGTTTAAGCTTCAAAATGAAAATGTATGCTATATTAATTGCATAAAATTGGACACAAGCTGGCAGTCAAACAGTCAGGGTTTGTCTCCTGACTGATTTATCTCATTACCATGTCCTCAGTGAATATATCTTCTCGAATGCTTTAAGTATACAACAGCAGTCTTATCTGGGAGTAGGAAATGGAACAAAACCATTAATGAACCCCCTTTAGGCTGTATTTTTGGGAAATATTTTCAATTATTCAGGGGTAGAATCTTATGGTTCTAAGATTTTAATGATTTCCCTTGTTTTAAAAGTTAAAACATAGCCAAATGAGTTTATTTCAAATCCTGACTCAGGAAATAAAAAATGTTCACATAGCATTGCTTTTTATTTATGAATACTTCAAAGTTTTCTTTTACATACTTCAAGCTGTAGATTTAGACTCAATTAAGTGTTTCCTTTATAGTTTTAGAACACTTATAAGAAGATGTAAATAAATAAATAAATGGGATTTCTGTGCTTTTCATCAGGGTAAACAGCTTTGCAGAGTCGTGGATTCAGTGTTATTTCTTACTGGATTGCAAAACTAAACACATTATTTGCCCTCAATTCTGCAGCCAAGGGCAGGAGGGATGAACCAAAAGAGCTACAGCTGACCTCAGCCAGAAATATAACCCCAATTAGATCCAGTGGTAGGACTGGGGGCTCTTCTGCTTGCAGTGTAAATAATTACTAGGTTTACTCTTCTCCTTTTCCAAGAAGGTTTTGAGAAGGTGTATTGTCTTGTGTGCTGGGAGTGACATAAATCAGGCTGTTTAACGAACTGATTCAAGGTGCATCAAAAAGTTCAGACTAGACATTGCTCCTATCCTATGGTTTCTTTGCATGGATGGAAACCTTTCTTAGGCTGGAGCCTTATGCAGGAGCCCTGCAGAAGGAGTTTTGTATGGCAAAGAGGAGCGAAGTAGTTAAATATTATCTTTTAGCACAACTAGCTTCAGTGAATGGATGAGCTACCAGGAAGGAGAAAGTCTCAGGAGCATGACTGAGATGTCAAGTCTGAGAACAAGCTGTACTTGCCATTTTGGAGGTGTGAATATTGGGCAGACAGCTATCCATACCTTCCACAATTTGCCAAATCCTCCCTAGGATTCGGCCTTTTGCTTTTTCTGAAATATCCACCATTCTGCTGTGGATGTGGTCACAAAATCCCAGGCTGTGATTAGCCCAAACCCACAAAAGCTTCTTTCAGTGACCAAGTGAGATTTCCAAGCAGAGTATTCCCGTGCAATTACTATTGTGAATTTAAATTCCTCTCTCTAAATGCCTGTAAGGGATGAATTAAAAGGGCAGCAGAATAGTGGAAGAAAATCTGATTTGAGGGAGCAAATATGTCATGTGGATGAAGTCATTACATCATTGCTAAGAACGTCCAAAAGACATCATCAGTCCATGTTAACTCTCTAAAGCAAACCTATGGTGTCCTTTCAATGAACAGTTTAGGGTAAGCTTATATGTTTATAGTAATTGTGCTTATGACAAGGAAATTTACAGAATCCCCAAGAAGATATTACACAATTAAAAACTGCTAAAAACAAAAAACCAACAAACCCAACCTATTTCAATCAGCTGTGTGGCTTTCCTGAAAAAAATATCCACAGGAGCTGATTACGCATGGCTCCATTAAGAGTGGGCACAGTTTATCGTCCTAGAATTGAAGGAGGATGTGTGAGACATTAATCTGCACTGAGCTGTGGAGCACCTCAGGAAATCTGCACAGCCAGCTGGCACCTGCAGGTGGTCTCCTCCTTTCCCTTGACATCCACCTGTGCTCCCTCGCCTGCTATGTCTGCTTGGTTCACTCTGGGTGACAGAGGACACGCTTGAGTTTCAAGCCTAATGTCCTTTCAGTGACTGCAAGAGAAGAGAACTTCATATACTTTTTCTTACAGAACTACTAAGCTGTTTTTTTCAGAAACCAACACTTTTATTTGGAACATCCTTCAAGGACCCTTCAGCCTTATGTGATGAATTCGATACTCTGCAATAACATAGGATCAAGTAATTTTCACATTGTAGACTAATGACCACACCTTCTTTTTTCTAAGTATTTCCAGGAATGGGGGCTTTAATGGCAGAGAAAAGGAAGATAAAACCTTAATTCATGTGAAAGCTCTGGTCTTGCTGAGAAATTGCATCCATTGGGTATGGCAATATGGAAGCTGTGGCTTGGAGATTTAAGCTGATCCTGTCCACTGAACAGGGCAAGTATTTTCTGACTCAGTTATTATTTAGCACAGCAGGTATTGTTGTTGCTGAACAGCACTGCGGTTTGAACTAATCTGTTTCAAGCAAAGTTGCAGACTCAGTCTTTAATGCTGCTATATAATTAATTCTCTCCACTTTATCCACTGTGGCATAAGAAATGCCATGGAGACACCTTTAACTGAAGCCACAGAGGGGCTAATGAAAAGGGGACTATTACTCTTTAGTAAAGAATAATAAAGGCATTTCCAGTCCCTGTAGGAATTTATTTCCACTAAAAAGGCAGAGGAATAACAGAAGATATAAAAAAATTTTTAAACCAGCTATTTTCTGAAAAACGTACAGTAAACGGTAGAGTATATCTTTCACATCTATCTAAGAAACATAACTAAGCATTTATCAAACGCTTAGTTATAAAAAACCCATAGAATTTTTCAAAGCATAAATACTCACTAAGAAATGTGAGATGGTGCTATGTTTTGTTGTGGTGGAAGTCAGAGGTCAAGCAACTTTTTTGATAATAATTCTTAGAATATCAAGAAATGTCAGGAATACTGAACATGCAATGTTTCACTGAAGAGCAGGGATAATAAAGTGAGGAAGCCCAAAGAGGCAGTGGACTTGACACCAGTGTGATGTGACTCACCTCAGAGGGGCTGCTTTTTTCTTTTTTTTTCTTTTTTTTTTTTTTTTCATTTTTATTTCTAAATGGTAACAATGATCTGTCAGACCATGTTCTTTATCAAAGCTTGGGAAAAGGTAATATCTTAGATTCTTTGAATATTTATTTTTTTTATAAGAAAGATGTTCAGTTTGAATAGCCTAGATTAAGTACATGAAATTTGCGAGTATATGAGAAAACAGCAGAGTAATGGATTTGCCAGGAAATTTTTCTGCATTGATTGCAGCAGTATTACTAATCCTGAAGCAACCTAAATGTACAGAAGTGAATAAGTATTAGAGCTGTCCATTAAGATTTGATAAATGCACTAGTCCATTAATTTTACCTTTTTTTGTTGAATAAATTATTTGACAAATAATGGTAAAATTCATCAAATAAATTATCTGATGAATGTATTTTTTAAGTAATCGACTAGCTCTAATGAATATGCAGGCAGCTCCTTAATGAAAGGCATTACGCTACTGTTAGCCTGCTTTCATCACTCATATGTCACTTTTTTGTATTTTGCAACTGCAATCTGTATATTTTATTCATTTACCCATTCATTTATACAAAAAGGGTTCAAAACAGTGTGGTTAATCAATCACTGAAGTTCTTAGAATATTTTTGCTTTACAGTTGATTATTCATTACATTTATTAAAAAGGGCTTGGATTTTCTGGGGACACCTCTCTCAAGAATTATTCTTGGCTTGTACGTTCCAAGTCAAGTGCACAAGAATGTTCTGAAAATTGAAGGGTTCATGTATAAGCCATTTTTATAGTTGTAAACACTACAATTACCAATTGTTTCAAGAAAATGGAACTTGAAGTCAAGCCAGACACCTTCAACGTGCCTAAAAACATTCATTAGAAGAGTAAAACGAGGAATAGCGTACAGGAGCTACCTCCTCACTACACGGGACTGGCATGTTTGGATAAAAGCCACAGAGAGGATTATCTGGATGATGTTCAATTTTGGAAATGTTCCAACCTCAAAGAGCAAGTCTCTGTTAATACAGAGGTGATCTCAACAAATGATACTGATAGATTTATACTGTCAAATGGCAAATTGCACCTATTAATGTTACGACACGTCACACTTCTGAGTCCTGGTTCCTCACAGAGGTATGCCAATTTATTGTGGCAGTGACAGTAGGTACAACAGTCAAGTCTGCATGACTCTGCTGGTACTGTGAAGGTACAAATCATGTTTTCATGGGTGACTTTGAACTTGCTGCACAAAGCTCAGCTGAACAGATTTGATGGGAGAACATTGTGGGAGACAGGTATATTAGAAGGGTTGGCTATAGCTGCGCGTGGAGTAGCAGTGATTCTTTTGCAAATTTTCCTTTTGATGTCTCCTACACTTTCATAACTACAGTGTTAACAGCCTTTGGCCAGCCCTTCCAGACATCATTTCTACTCCCAACTGGATAACTAGTATACAGCTTTCCCTCAAAATAGGTACAAGTGGAAGGACTTATGCTGTGACCACAGAGTTTAAAAGATGGAGTTTCCAAAAACACCAGGGATGCAGAATAAAGCCCTTACAGTGGTTGGCTCCACTCAAAAAGCTATGACGCCAGAGGTGGGGAAAGCCATGCCGAAATCCTCCGCAATGGGAAGGAGTTTGTTATTGATTGACATTACATGCTAATCAAAACTGCAGCCACGTCACGCTGGTGGCAAATAGTCATTTCCATTCTACACAGTTATTACAGGGAGATTATTATTGTAAAAGTGTATTAAAATAGAAAAGAAAGCCTTCTAGGGCTTCTTTTTATTCTCTTTTTTTTTTCCCTCTCCGTTTTCATACCTTTTATCTCTGGGGTTTATATTTGTCTTTGCCTCAATCGGGCTTGGGTTGCGGTGTGTGTTAATGTTTGTCCCTTAAAGCTTGAGATAAACTCACTTTTCTATTAAAAAGTTTAAATACTTGTTATAAATAATTTCTCCATACTTGTATGCTTTGATCTAATCTACTGCATAGTTTTAGTTAAAATGGTTGTGGTTCTAAAGATTACAAATATTAGGAGGAAGAAATAAGTTGTAGAAATTATCTTCAGCTTGCAGCTTGCTTTATAAAGGTTTAAAATGCTCTTTCTTTGCTAAGTCCATCTAAAGAGCTTCTGACCCACTTCTTTTCATGTACAGTCACCAATCTAGTAATAAAAATAATAATAATAATAATAATAATAATTTTTAGATGGGATCAATAAGGCCATTGCTTTGCACTTAAGACTTCTAATAGAACCTTAATATTAATAAGCAAGCACCTTCAGAAGCAGTGTTTCTGCTTAGGCAATCAGAGGAGAACTTAATTTGTACTCCTGATAAACACTTGAGCTCCCTATGCTTCATTACTAGTGCAGATTTACAGCCCAAGAATGTGTTTGAAACAATGTGCCCTGAGACAGATAACCCACTGGTACAGGACTGGTTCTGCTCTCATCATTTACATGCTGTCTCAAAGGCACATTACAGTATAATCCAAACCACAAATCTCCTGGGCCCCCACTCACAGAAATGGAAAACATCATTTGGGTACATGGGCATTTGTAATGACAATGATTTTAATGTTTTTGTGCAAGAATTTTGTGCAAGAATTTTGTGCAAGTAGCCCTCCAGAGAACTGGTATCCACGCTCTCCAGACTATCTTTGAAAACCTACAAATTCCATGTTATTTGTAGATGAAGCTCAGGATTAAAGGTAAACTTGAAGCTGCCAGATTTTTCATCTTTCAGTATGGGGGTTGCAGTGCCCCGTCTGGTCATTCCAGAACAAAAGTGACATTTTCTTGTCAGAGTCCTTAATTAGTATTTTTTTTTTCTTCTTTCTCTTTAATTAGCTGTGGGCAGAATGGAAATATTGGGAAAAGATTGGCTCCTGTAATTAAAAGGACTTCCTGGGTGGCACTACTTTGGAAAGAGTTTAATCTTTGTCATGTTGGAGCCCATGCAGTGTTCTCAACAGGAAGGCTGGACAATAGAAACAGAATTACCACCAACAATGTGCCTTCCACAGAGAAGACATCTGACACCAACTTCATCTTCTAGTGTCAGTGCCTATTTTCATAGGGTTTTCCATATTTCCCTTTATTAACGGGATAGAGCATGAGCAAATTACCTAGCTCCCTGCACCCTTAGAAAACCCTCTTGCAGTTCACGCTTCAGTTTGCTATCACTCCATCAAAGCAAGCTGCCCAAACTCAAAAAAACCCTGGAGCAGCTGAAGCACCTTGCTGGCAGCGGGTTGCCTTTCCCTCCGTGGTCTAGTGGCACATGATTATGGAGAGACAATAAATAAAGGAATGTGAATACTGCGAAAACAAGTTAGCACAAAATATTACTGTAACACACAAAAAGTAGCTGAACAACCACAGGATTCTTTGCTGCCCAGCTACAGGTCTTTTGCATGGCTTCACTTAGGCAAAGGAGTGAGAGAAAAAGAAACTGGCTGGCTGCTCTCCTCATCCGTAGGAGGGCTGCACTGGCACACAGGCCTGGATCAACTTCTAGCACCTCCCTTTTTCCTTTTAATTTGCAGGGATTGCTGGGAGATCTGGAGTGCTCAAAGAATTTCTACAGGCCTCAGAGCCTAGCTTGCAGGATTTGCTTCTGCAGCCAGCCAGATTTACAGCAAAGCCACTGCAGATCCGCTCTGCCTCTGCGCGTGTACCTGAGATCCCCATTAGGCACAGCTCAGCGGGAGCTGAAAACAAGGTTACAGATGCCTGCACTTGGGGCATTTTGTATGTTTTGATAATGAGATTTTCGTGTGCTAACCGTATAGAGATACATCACTGCTCAGAAGTCTTTACTCGAAGGCAGATGAGGAACAGGAGTGAGAGAAACAACAGTAAAACCCCAACCCTGCTGCCTCCAAGGAAGAAAGAGATAAGGTCCAAAGAGGAAATAGGAAATTATAAACTTAAACCTAAGAATTGTAAGAATTTCCTAGTAAAGGATGATGTCTCCCCGTGATTTTGTTCCATGTTAGTAACCTGCTGGACACCAGGGCTATCTGATCCCAGAAGCACTGAGCTGAGGGAGGTCATGGTGCTTTGCCTCTCAAAATCTGCTGTGCTCACCAGAAGGGTGAGATGGGGAGGCATCACCTTGCATCCGTATCTGGCAGGTTGTTGCCAGCTGTACCCAATATGCAGTGGGAATTTGGGGTGGAATTTGACCAGAATTATACCTGATACTTTATTGAGCTTTGAAATGGATAATGCCTTGAAATAAAACTGTTCCACTACCAAGTTTTATGTGTTACGATCTTCCACTTCTTTTTTTTACAAATCCTCACGTTATTATCAAATAGCTTAAAAAAGCAACACAGTTGTAACTGACTTGACCATAGATGTTGTGAGGCCTCACTATTGCACCTTCTTCTTCTGTTAGCTCCAGCTATCACTGTCAACAGAGTCATACACAATAAAGCCCCATTACAGCCAGAATGGTTCCTTAAACTTTATAGCACTTAGAAATGCTCCTGAGACACCAAAAACATCTCGATTCAGAATTGAACATATAATACCTGCCAAATTTGTGGTTTGAAACCACTTCCAATAAGAATTAAAAAGGCCCTCTTCACAGCTGAAATAGGGCTATCAATACTTGGCTTGTCTGCCCATGTGAAATAGCGGGTTCTTTTCTCTGACGTCGCAATTTAGTTTAAAATGGCTTTGATGATGACAGGGTACATGCGAATGATAAAACCACAAAGATGACAGTCTAATCTTACAAAGATGACCGATCACTGATAAGAGATTAAGTCACACAACATTTGAAAAACCAGATTATCTGTCTGCTAGCATGGTGTCTGTGTACACCTCCTGCTGAGCCATGCTGAGATGCCAGCGACATACAAAGATGCTTCTCTGTAAAAACAAGAAGTGCTTCACAGAATTTCTCAAAGCATTGGGATAAAAGAAGGAGAGTAAGAAAAAAAACCCCTCTGATATTATATCGAACTTTTTTGTCAAACATTCATTTTTCAGACTAGTAAAGTATTTAGATGTACAGCATATAAATAATTTAGAGGTGCTATAAAAAGGTCTAAATTAGTCAATTCTGCCCTATAATTAGCACTCACAGCTATGCTGGCAGTGGGTGGGTGATTATTAAACACCTTTTATTATTGGCTTTACGTACTACAATAAAAAATTAAAATTATACTTACAAGAATTATTAGACATGCTGGTCCTATAAAACTCCATATAAAGTTATTCTTAGTGCTGAGCCAACATCTGAAAATTAAACAGCAGAAAATGCCTTGATGTGTGCTTTTGTGATGATTGTATCCTTCTGTATGACGATTTGGACACAGAAACAGTGACTTACACTTCTGTGGTGCCATAGTACTTGTATCCCAGTGCAGCAGAGATTCCAACGACCACGGCTGGACTGACATAGCCAAAGACATAGAAATTCTTGTGCAAGAAACCCTTGTTGTAGATGACTCCCACAACGATAAGGTAGAGGTGAATACCTTCAATGCACATCCATGCAAAAGCAGCTAGAAGGAAATAATGGAGTAGTCCAGCAGTAATTGAACAGAAGAGCTAGAAATTCAATCAGAGAGAGCAAGAGTCATAATTCTGTTAGTACACCTTTGTCAATATATATTATAATATAAAAGTGTGTGCACAGCAACCGAGTGACTCTAAAGTGGTGATTCAGCCCAGCTGTAATGTTGGTTAACAAGAACTTGGCCTACAACCATTTGCACATTTGTTCATTTGTGGTTTTTGTAGCAAATGGTAAAATAAAGAGAGTGCATTCAACTTTTAAAATTGGTGTATGTCTTCCCAGAAAAACTGTATAAATGGTTTGACAAGGTTGATCCTATTGTTATAGCTGAGTAGTCTATATGCTTGATCTACACAAAGTTAATTTTTATGATTTTGATAACATTGTGATTAGGCATCATGAGGAATTATTTCTGAAATAACTTTTGTTATACAAAGTGTTTGCAAAATGATATTTTTCAATCCGTCAGTACTGGAGTACTACCTCAGGGATAGTAGCTCATATTTTTTCAAGTGATTTTAAATCGTATTCAGCTCCTTACAGTAGGCTATTTTGATAATTTATGCATAATTTTCTAATACTAATCTGAGATGTAAAAATTAACAGCCTAGCTTCCTGAAAAGCAAGAGGGACAGGTCAAGACCTCACGTGCAGGAAGGAATGTGGCCCTCCAGCTAAAAGCTCAGTATCTCAGATGTCAGCTTGGGATAGCAGCTCTGGCCTGGATTTTAGGGAAAACTGTCACCGTGGGATCCACCAATGTGGCTTTGTACAGCATCCCAAGGGATTTGAGAAGTGAAAATGCTAAACATGTTGAGATCACAGTCTCAGTAAAGGTGACAAGTTTAAATGAAACCCATGGAGCCAAGTCAATACCCAGCAGCTCAGACAAAGGCCCTGCTTCTTTAAATGACCATTTTGTGTTTTCTGTTCCTGGACTGGGAAGTCAGGGTCACTGTCGTAGGTAGGACATGTGGGGAGCAGAAGGAAGATCATATCTTACACTGTATATTTACTTTGCAATACAAAATCAAGCCACAAGAGAAAACTACCCACCTTATTATTGTTCATATTAATTCCAATCAGAAAAATAAGTTCCGCCAGGAAAAGGCTGCAGCAGAGGTTTTTGTGAATTGTCGTTCTAGTGCTTTGAATTTCACTGAAGAACCAGAATGTGAAAATGCACATGGAGAGGCAAATCAACGAAATAATTATTCCTAGCTGAGTGATTCTTGTAAGAATGCTATAATTTGTAACACCCTGGGGGAAAATTATAATATAGTATTTAAAAGAACAGCTTTGTACCTTCTCAAGAAAGACCTCATTCTATAATACAGCTCCTTTCTTCTTTTCTACAAAATATTAATCAAAACTGTTTGTAGAGTTTCACTGGAAATGTACACTTTGGATAATCTAAAAAGTATTGGGTTTTTGTGAGACAGATATAATTCTAGGGGAAATTAGTAATAAACCGTATATATTCCTGCTCTTGCATTTTCTGATATTTCTTAACAAAACTTTTTATTAACATCAGTATCTCCTAATAAGATTTTCAAAATCAGATCATTTTAGTGAATGACAAATACACTGGCAGTAGGACATATATTAATACGACACGAACATTTTCTAATATAAAAGGACTTATCACAGCAGTGACTTAGATAAGCAAAACTGAATAACTGTCTTACTGAATTTGCAACACGATCAAAACAAGACTCTGAAATAACAATCACTTCAAGCAAATGCTATTCCAGATACGTAACATGAACTTTCTCCACAGAAACACAAGATATTTCAATACCGGATGTGAATATTTTCTGTACAAGAATATAATTTCTTTTGCTGTTTGCTATTTGAACAAAGAAACTCTGAAATGCATGACTGTACATCAGCAAAAGGGTAGTATTCAGCTGACCATAAAATGTATCTAAGTATTTTTTACTAAATAAAGGATGAGAGATTATTCACCTCCCAGCCTTTCTTTTCAAAATAACTATATAAGTACCTGCAAAGGTTTTAAATTTGAACTGAAGACTTAGGATGCTATTTAGCAACCAGGAAACAGCCTCTATCAGCATGAAATTCACAGTGTGAGAGAGCTGTCTCAATACAGTATATTCATGCTAATATTCTGCTTGCTGTCAGTTCTGATACCTTATAAAGCTGCCTCCTGAGGCAGGACCTGAGCTCCCGCAGATCCCCACTGAGACCTCGGAAATCTATGGGGCTTCTTAATATAAGAAGGACATAAATTGAACGGCCATTCTCCCAATTTTGTGCTGGTCGTGAGTGTCCATGTTTAATAGTCATAAACTTCAGATTGATTATGCTGCTGCAAACTCTCCAGAGAGAATGTAAAGCAGATTTTTAGATGCCAGGGTTAGACAAATGGGTGGCAAAGTTTTGTGAGACAGAAATTCAGGGCCATATGGTTACTGACCACCAATGAATGGCAGATAAATCCCACAGCAGTCTTAAAGTGCGATTTAAAATGAAAAGCCATGCTCCAAAAATAAGCACAACAGCCTGTGTTTTTGGAACAAGATACTTTGCTGCATCACTGCTCTGTAATACTGCAGAAAGGACATAAGGAAATTCAAACACATATGGGAGGAATTTTGTTTGCTTTGTGCACAATAAATGTGTGTGTTTGCTGAACAAAACCAAGAGACAACCGAAAGGGGGGTAAGTATGTAGGTTGCACTAAAATAAAAACATAAGGAATGAAAACAGAAGAAAGCATCAGGTAAAACACTAAATTAAAATAGCACTTACAACAGAGCCACCTGAGGACATCAAAACGGCAAAGTGAGTCAGATGATTACATTTGCATGAGATATGAGTAGAGTTGGAATGTGTCAGCTCACAGCCTTCTGTAGCCCAGTTGCCATTCATTGTGTCTGAGTAGTTCCAAAATGCACATTTAATATCTTTATCTGCAGTCTGGAACAGAAACAAGATGTTTTACTGATGGCAAAAGGCAGGATATTTCCCACCAAGAGACCTTTCTTACGCTAGACCGTGCAATTCATTAAAAATTGCTTGTTATCTTTGGAAGGTTGGGAAACAAAAACCACATTCTGCAAGGCCTATTCCAAGCAATTAAAACATGGCTAGCGATGGGAGCAATTTATCCACACAGCTAAAACCCCACCAAACGTGTAGTCTAATCAGATTACTGAACCCTTTTGGCACTTGCAAAGACGTTGGAATTTTTACCTATTGAAAACATTGTTATATATACACACTTGCACCTGCTGAACATGGACTAGACTCCAAGGTTACAGCCACATTGCTTATCCATTCCAAATGAGCAGTTCAAAGACTGAGACTTGTTCTGTGCATTTCACAAAGCAATCTGGGACAAAGCCAGGGTCATATCACACCTGCTATATCACCGGCTACACAACAGTGATGAGTAAGACCATTAGTATTATTTAGTACAGTTAGTGCTTACTAAATCTAGTCAAAGATTAAGTCTCCACTGTACTATAGGCTTTATAAATATATGCAAATTTATATAAAGGTGATTTCTAACTCGTAAAGGAAGGAACAAATTTAAAAGCTATGTAACCAAGGTTAGCACCTCGTCCCATTGCTCACCTCTCTACAGAGTTGCTTTCTTGTGTTGCTGATGATTCTTTGTGCCATGTAAGATGACTCTTTACGTATGAGAGAAGCCAGCAAAAATCTGTATTTGCTGGAAGTAAACCTCTCGGTTTTCAATACATGTGTTCAGATTTCAGAAATAACAAAACTTCAAAACTGCAGGTTCTGCTATTACCTCCTTACTCCAGGTTACCTTTTTGCATTAACCTAGAAGCATTTCTTCCATTTTTTTAGAATACATGCTTGACCATCTGATAAACTTTCAGAAAAAAGCCCGCCTAAATACAAAACAGTCAAGATCCTGTAATGTTCTCTGGTTCAGGCATCTACATTTTGTCCATACTACAACCCGACAAAGACGGCATTATTGCCCTTTTTTTAGTCCCATAGCAATTTTCCTCTGCATCATATTTAGTGTATTGCACTTAGGATGTCACATTTGAGATTAATCTTATTAGAGTAATAAATGGTTAACCTCACATCAGCAAACAACAGAATTATGTCTTAGTTTATCATATGCTGCAGGTATGCCTACATCACATAAAATGATTAGCTAATGTATTGTTTTACTTGCAGCTGATAATAAAAAACCCCCTTACCTTGGCATACTTTAGGGTAAATGTTATTTTCTCGAGCTCATAGAGCGTAGGTGGATTTGAGCTAATTGCAACAGCTATAACTGCTGAGCTTACTGTCTGCCTCTGCTCCGAAGGATCTTTGGAGGAGCGGTTTTTAGGCGATGAAAGCAGAGAACCGATATTGCTGTACCGCAGAAAGACAACTGCAACAGTGCCTATCAATCAAACAGCCCATGGTTAGTAGTTTGTGGGGTTTTATAGAAGAACAAAATTGAAAACATTAAGGAAACAATAAACAATAGACATTATTGCAGCTATTGCATAAAATATGCAAAACAGATGGAGTCTTTGTGGAATACTTATAAAAATGTTTTAGAGACAATGAAATATAGCTTTATTTAAAACAATGTAACAGGCATTAGAAATAAAAATGTGTGTTCGCACTGGCAATACTAATTAGGTAGATGCATATATATTTTTCCCAGAGTAATATATGCTTGCTGCTGTTCTGCAACTGGTTACACACATGGTGTCAACTCTTATAAAGCAAAATGTCTCAGACCTGAAGTAAATACTGGGCCTTTCTGAAGTACCTGGCTTGCTTTGACTTCCATTACAGTGGACCCAGGATGGAATATGAGTAGGGAAAAAGAAAAAGGTATTTTAGGATTCAGGGCTGATATTAAAAAATGTAGTGGTTTTCTCCCTGGTACCAAAATAAACCACATTTTTAGATACTCATAGGTGGCGAGATAAAGATTAGATGGAAGATGAGGATTTAAAAAATCTTTTCTATGTTTATTAAATTATGTGGTTTAATTCCAGACCTGTTTAAACACATGTATTTATATTTAGTGATGACAGTAGTTGTAAGACCTTTCTGTAGCACTCTCAAGTACAAGCCAGACCTGGGTCCTCTTGGTTTTGGTACTAAAGAATACGTGGTCTTGCCCAGTGAGCTACTCTCTGAATGTAAAAGATGCACCAATTTTTGAAGGACAAGTAGCACAAAGAGTTCAAAGGGCTAGTCCAAAGTCATACAGCAGATGTGTGGCTGAGAAGAGGATAAAGCTCAGGTCTGTGGTACCAATATCCAGTGTGAAAATTCATTGGATATTCACTGTGCCTCTGGATATGTCAGAAATATCAGTCTTGAGACAATAAAGGGGAAAGGGTGATAAAAATACCTCGTCTCCTTGGTAGTGAGCAGTATGGAGGTTCAGCCTTGGTAAACTGCACATTTGGCTGTTTTCTAGTGGGTACAGGTCTATCCAAGGTGTTTGTTAACCCACCTACTCTCCAAACTTTGTTTCTTACCGTTTGGATGAGGTTCCCTTCTCTTCTTCGGAGAGATCTTTATGTAATCTCCCCCTGTGTATACATGAGGGTGGATGTGTTTCATGTGGTGTGAATCAAAAGCGAAAACCTTGAGTGCTGTAAAAGAAGAAAATTACTGTACAAATCACAGCTCCATTATGGCCTACCATAATTTAGAGTCGGGTTAATAAATGTGCTACTGGATTGCATAATTACTGCGAATTTTAAGACTCTATCATCATGCAAAATATTTCAAGAAAAATGTCATTAATATAACATGTTTGTTTAAACGTCTATGTTTTGTTATTTTCATGCATACATTTTGCTCTCATACTTTTCACTATTTCCATGAAAAATATAGTCTCTTATTTACCTTGCCTTAAATTAGGTACTGGAAAAAACAATGTAGGTTACTTTAGGAAGAGCTATTGCTTTATTAAAAATGTATTTCTGAAAGGGGCTACAAATCACAATTATAAAAAGCAAAGCATAAAATTCTCCACTGAATAGTAACATTTGATAATTTTTGAAAAGTATATATTTTATGGTTATCTATCCACACTACCAAATACACATTGCACCATGAACTAATGATGTGTCTTGTCAAAAGGAAACAAACAAGCGTCACCCCTTAGGACAAAAACTACATTACAGTCTATTGAGCTCTTTACTTGCTTCATTACGGTGCTGAGTTTCAATCACCCAGGATGGAAAAAAAAAAAGAAGTCAATCAGGCTTTTTTTAAAAAACAAAAGAAAACAAAACAACAGCAAACAAATCTAAAACTTGACTGATGGAGGAATATCACAAAGCTAGACCATCTGCATTGCTTATAGCACAGCACACAAAAATAATATGAGCTATTCAATAGACCAGCTGTCATAAAATGTTTGTCAGGGCATAAGAAATAGTTTTCTTTGGCTGGAGTTTTGAAAAGCTTGTAGTTCAAGAGCTTGCATGAATAAAAGCAGTAGAGAGAGAGGTGTGATGTTGTAGGTCGTGTCCCAAAATAGTTGTGTGTGGCACATGTGAGACCTGTGAAAAATTTATTCATGCTGAAAAACAATAGCAAAAAATTTTAGTGTTTGGGTCCAATTTGGAAATGACCTCATGCAGTTTACCATTTGAGAACAAAACCAAGGAATATAATATGGAAACCTTTCAACATGGGAATTCCTCCCTGTTCTCTTTATCAGCTTTTTCTGTCGCCTTGGTGACTGATATCTACAGTTGCACCCAAATCCTCTCTTCCTGACTTTCATGGCCTCAGCTCTGTGGCCACGAGAGCCTCTGCTTTCAAGCAAGGGAGGTGGGGGGAGGAGGGCACAGGGGCTTCGCAGCCAGCACCTGGCACTGCTCTGGACCTGCTGCAGACCCAGAGGTGCTCTGCAATAACCTAAGTCTGATTCTACAGAGTCTATGTCATGGAACAAATCCCTCCCTACTTTTTCATCACTCTGTCTAATTTACTTTAAGAAAGGTGAGGGAAGAACAGGCAGTTTGACCTGCTTCGAGACCCCAGTGGGAATCTTTCTCATCAAGTCATCATATAAAACAGCAAGCCAGTGAGCGACACTGAAGGATTGCACTAAATCTAAAATAAGAAATCAGATCACATATAGTTTGGGGACATTCAGAAAAATAAAGATGAAAGAGTGGCCGCTGACAAAGGAATCAGCCACGCTTTATTAGGATTTTCAAAAGTGGCTGGTGTTAGCCTTACTCTGCTCTCAGTGCAGGAATGGTAAAACTGTTATTACCACAGGAAAATCAGCAGGTATTGGTGGGAAGACACCAGGACACAGGGAGAAGGTAGGAGAGCAAAATGGTGCACTTGAGACTAACCAATTCTCCTCCTGGGGAATTCCTCTTAAAATGAGAAATTCCTGTTGAAATGAAGCCACTCAAGATTAAATTCACTACGTACAATCCTTATTCCAAGTTCATTTATAATAACTTCACTCAACCAAAAATAGTTAGAAAACCTGTAGAGAGCAAGTCCAAATTTTGTTCCACTGGTGTTTTTTATGCACATAAGATGCATAGGATAATTTTGTGCTTATAAAAGGAATCCAGATTGTATGAGTATGGCCATAATGAGAGATTTAAAGAGAATCTGAAAACAAGTTCCCACAGACCCTGAATATATTTTTGTGGTCTGGA
This sequence comes from Mohoua ochrocephala, assembly GCA_013398855.1. Taxonomy (NCBI): domain Eukaryota; kingdom Metazoa; phylum Chordata; class Aves; order Passeriformes; family Acanthizidae; genus Mohoua; species Mohoua ochrocephala. The sequence continues at coordinate 162,676 of VZTA01013818.1, read as the reverse complement.
TTCAAGAGTTTAGTCTCTGAAAATTATGATACCTAAACTAAAAGTCAGGTGTTAGTTATGAAAATCATACAAATTAACACCTGTGTCTTTCACATAACACCATTTTTAATCTTCATAATTGTGCCGAAAAACTCCTCAGTTTAATCCACATCTAAAGTATAGCTTAGATTAATTTTCTTCATCTTACCTATGTCACTTGCATTAGCATCCAGCTGGGTTGTCTTTTTGAAGCTCTGTGACATGAGAAGTGACGCCTGCTCCGCAGTGTGCAGCAGCTTAGTCAGGCTCCGCCTCTGGTTATCCACCGGTAGAGCTTCCCAGAGTGTAATTTTGTCTTTTTGTAAAAAATTGTTCACAGTGTTGACCAAAACCTGTAAGTAAAAGCATGTGTCTGAGAAGGGTCATAAGCTACCTTGGGAATGAGGATAGACCCCACAACTCCAAGGCTTGATGCACTCACGTTAATGGTGGTGTTGTGAAGGGCTTCATTGTCAGAGACAGAGTCGCTCAGGGTGCTCCACGATGAATAGGACAGTGCTTCAACATACGAAACAACTTCTACAGGTAAAAGCGGCCCCAAGGTATTTTTATTAATTTCTTGCAGCTTCTCCAGAGGTGTTTTTAAATTACTAATCTGAAAAATGCCAGAACTCAATTCTCAATGAAACAAGTAAAGCCATATTTCTGCAGGTGAAAATCAATCCAATGCAAACGACTGATTTCTGTCAATTAACATACTGGTTTATAAGATGCTTGTGCATAAACACCCCTACTCAATCAACAGGCTGACCTATAAAGTATTGATATTACACATGTCTAGTATAACCTTAACAAGCAACCATGATTCAAAAAAGTCATGTGCTATCATTACACATTTTTTTCCCTACAGCAGCTCAGTTTTATTTATTCTGATGATCCAAAGTGAACTAGTAAATGTTCTGCAAAACTAATTAAATATCAGTGATATGATTATTCTGCTTTTGTATTAATCTATTGACTTTTATTTTAAATTTTAACTGAAGAGCTGGGAGCAGATGGGAAGTATCTGTATATTTTTAAGTTGTTTTTTCTCAAATACAAATTATAAAGCATGAAGTTGAGTGAACTGTACTGCCTATTTCTCCTTAAGTGCTTCAGCTTATAAACTGCTAAATGCACTTACATAAAACAGCTAGTTTAAAAACACAGGCAGGAGAGGGTGAGATGAAGATTAAGCTTCCACATTTCAGTCTCATGGCTGAATAAGAAAAGAATTCTTACTTCACAATACTGAAATCTAATTAAGAAAACACCCAACATCTGATTTTGTATGATCTCTACTCTCTGCTGTTGAACAGCTTTCATGGGGCTTGCTTTGTCTTTGACTGCAGCTGAACAGAACTGGAAAACAGGCTGAAAATCTGACAGTTATTTACATGAAAGTATTTTGACTTTCCAATTTAAGTTTAATTTGGGTATATATTTAAAAAAATCTCACTCTAAGATTCTACTGTAGCATTTGCACCTAAGCGTGATGAGCAGGTATCGTATTTGGTATAATGTATTACATTGCAGGTAAACATGAAAAGTATGTTAACGCACCGTATATATAACACTAGGTTAATAAAATTCTTTAAATGAATATCTTTTTGAATCCAGTAACTTAATCAAACTGCTTAATATCTGATGCAAACATATACAATTGCTTTTCATTTATTTATGCTTATGCTTCATTTATCCTTTAAAATGAGACAATACTGTAGCTGTAGAATAATGAATAGTGCATTCATTAATATATTTTTAATTTGCTTCAGGAATCTCTGTTTCTGGTGAAAAAAAATTGAGTCCAGAGTATTTGTTTCTATAAATCCTGTATCACTTTGCACACTCTCGTCTGAGGAGTAAATAAACCAGTGTACCAAGATGTTATGGCTCCCTTTTCTATTTAGTCACTTGTTGACATTACTTTTGTAAGCTATCTTGCTGCCTTTCCTTCTGAACAAGCAAATAATTGCACATCAGTAAATGCAGCAGTGTGTAACTCCAGAAATTACAGAAACGGCTGAGTGATTACCACACTCCTGAATTTTTCATGCATCATGACTCACTTTGCTGGAAAGAGAACATGCAGATTCCCAGAAAGTTATTATCATGATTAGAACATACAACCCAGTTCAAATAATTGGAAATTATTAAAAAGACTTCTGTAAACATGCTTAAGTTCAATTGTATGCTCCAAGCCTTTGTCAAAAGCTATTTAAGAACTATTATAATTGAAATAGCAGTTTCAAACAGAAACAATTAAAGGATTTGAAAATTAATCTGCAAACCAATGCTACTTACTCTGGCTAAAGTTCTATTAATATGTTCAGCTACACAGTCTTTGAATAACTCACATTTGGCCTTTGGATTTTCTGTAGAAATAAAAAGGAAACTAATTATACATTGCAGTTCAATCAATATTCAATATGTACTAATTGCAAAATCTCTTGTCTAAGTCATTCCCCAAACCACCAGCATTCTGAATTTATGCACATAAATTGCAGCACTCCATTCTCAAACTTCAGTTTCAAAGACTTTATCTTGGCCAAAGTTATGGCACTGAATGCGTTGTTTTATTCAGGGAGAGAGTTTGGTCCCTTTTATGGGACTTCCACAGGTGGAGTCTAGAGACATCTTGAATTTACAGAGAGGAGTACAGATCTGACAACTATGAGGGCGTAACCATTATTGCAAATGGATTTCATCACACTGTTTAGCAAAAATACATTTACAAAATTATTCTGTTCTCAGGAATTGTAGATGCCACAGCCTTGCCTCTTTTTCATGTCTTGCTGATTAATCTAACTGAAGATAAATAGGCACTGGTGGGTTTCTCAGAAGATGTATCTCTATAATAACACATAAACCTTTATAATATCATGTACCTTGGCAGGAAGTGCCATCATTTGGCTTAAACTGCAATTTTCCTGTGGATGGTTGATAACCTTCCTTACAGGAGCAGTTAAACCCTCCATCCACGTTTTCACATTTTGCATGATCTCCGCAGGCAACAGTTCCTTCGTCGCTGCACTCATCTACATCTGTAAATATCGTGAGAAAATGAATTTTTATTAAGTATTTACAGACTAACACCTTGCTGCTTTGTTGATAATAGCCCCACATGCTACAAGCAGTTTCATAATAAAATTTCATGTAATAAAAAAAAGCAAAAACTAAACCTGCAATCTTAATGGCAAAACCCCTGCCAATTATAATACCTAGGGATTAGAAGGATAAATCATAATTGATCATATTTTTATACCACCACTTTTATTACTATATAATACTACACTGCTCATGTTTTAAAACCATATTAATTCTATCATAACAAAATGGTTGGCATGATGCAAATCATCTGAAATCCATTTTTCAGAGATTAGACTAAATAGATTTTCTCAGCTCTGTTAGAAAAAGAAAAAAACAACCTGCAGACTTGTCTTTTAAGTTGCAGCTTTAAAAAGATGCTGAAAAAGCTCACTCCGTCCATCTTGTTAATCTAAGAATTAAACTCTGTGACCTTTAAAGTACTTGGCATACCCTTTTTTTTTTTTAAATCCACATTTAAATTACATTTGCCTAAAATGTCTTTTGTGCTTCTAAATAAATTGCCACTAGGTAGACAAGTTCAGTAACTGGGTGGGGCACAGTCCAAGAGTAAAACCAATGAATTCCAGTAAGGGAATCCATGAATCGATTAATTTAGGAGAGCTGGGTACTAACTCCCTGGCTAGAGTACAGATTATTTTGCATTATTTGGTTGGCTAAGGATAAAGATCAAATAATTCAATGGAGAAAGCAAACTGGGAACTATACCAAATAATTCTGGAGAATGAAGTAATTGACTGTGAAGTGCTGCGCTGGAAAGGAGAAAAAAGCGAGCAGCTTTGGGACAGGTATCTCTGAAAAATGAAGTGGTACATGAGCAGGTTTAAAGTAACAGCCTGATAATCAAACTGAGAGAAAGGAAAGACAGTGGAAGGAATGGAGGAGAGAGGATGACAACTCCAGTCAAGAACTGGCATAATGCTTAATTTTGGAAAGCAAATGGTGAGAGAAGTAGAAGTGATTAATTGATCAGTGGAGGAGAAGAGCTATCTGAATTGATAGGAAGCCTCTGCTCAGCCAGATGGGTGTTAAGAACAAACAGAAAGCAGATTTGGGGTGGCTGGAAATACACGATTAGCATATAGGAACTAGTTTGGCACTCTGCTTTTGATACAAGAATCTAGGTGGTTTTCAAAAAGGAACACGAAAAGGAGCAATAATGGCTGTGAAATAAGGTTATTATTGAAAACTGGAAAGGTATACTGCACGTATATGGATATATCAAGGGTATGCAAAAAAATACCTGAAGGATACCTGGGGGGCCATCTGTCTATTTGGACAGAGGTCTCCCTGGGATTCAAGGTTGAAGTCTGACCTCACTCTCATATATCTATTTTTCTCAAAGAGCCTTTGGCTCTGATAGGCTGTGTTAGGTTCAGAAGCTCCCATGGAAAAGCCATTCAGACTCTTACATGGACAGGAAGGAGATGTGGGGCAGGAGGTTCGTTTGCCTTCCCCAGCACAACCACCCCTGTTCTGCAGGAAGAGCCACCAAGAAAGCACTGTGTTTGAATGGCTGGGTGCCAGCATGGAAGTTAAAAGCAGGAGGTTAAATTACGATTGTCTGCATTAGGGCTATAGTTTATTTCCATATTTAACGCCCCAAATGTTTCTCTTTAAGGAACTGAGTTTTGCATTACCCCTACTTGTATGGTTTCTGTGACCTCAGTATTCATAGTCATGGAGTTCACCACATTATACATAAACCAATCTGGCAAAAAGAAAGGAAAATAGCGTGATCTAGTGCCGCTCACAGGATACCTCATAATTAAATGCTGTCATTTAAAGACATAAGGCTAAAGTTCTTACTCTTGGCATTTAAATAACCTCTCACATCAGTAAATTATAAAGCTCCGTTTGAAACAAGTGGGTGTCTGTCAGTGCCTTGTTGTGTGACTCCGCGTAAGACAGAGAGACTTTGAATGAATTGAAGTGGCAAGGGTGAAAATCATGACAAAGCCAGTTTGTTTAACAAGAAAATGCATCACCCTTAGACCAAAGATTTCCTTGGCCTTGTCAGCTACATGGAGGACATGTACATCTGAACAAGCCATTCATCATGCAATGCACTGCTAAAACACCAGCAATTGACAACAATCTTTGCCAAAACTTACAATAACCTATAAATAAAAAAAATTTATATTTGAATGCTTTTCAGAATACTGTTACTAAGTATCAGGTTTCCATATGGTTTACTGATACAAATGTTTCAAAATTGTGATGACATTTTTCTTTTCATAAACTTTCGATCAGTAAATCATTTACTTGTTATTATTGGGCAGTCACGCAGACTCTTTTTGTAATTATATCAGATATTAAGTGTAATGGAGATTTTAATGAGAAGACAGGATTATCCAAAAGAACAGCAGAAATTCAAGTATTTTGGCACATCTCTGGCAACAGAGCTGCTATTTAAAGTCTGATAGAGACACCCTGTTGAGTATATGCAAATAGACTTTCTACAGTTGAGTTGTCCATATGGAATGAGTCCATATCACGCCTATTTAATTTACTGTTTCCAGAAGAAAAAAAAACAACTCCTGGTTGACAAAATTAAAAGGCAATATATGCCTGATCTTGCAAGGTACTAATCAGCTTCGTATGCCTTTTAAATCAATGAGATTGTCAGGGGCAGCCAACAGTTTGTGACAGTTGCAAGAATGCGGCTTTTAAGTTCCTGCTTTGAAATGCTACGCGCAGTAGCTGTAGGCTTTTGTTTCTTTATATTTTGTAGTTATGCCTTTTTAACCAAATATGCAATTGTTGGACCACACTCGGACAGCAGCTTGCCAGTGCTTTCAGCAATCCAATTTTAGTGGAGCTTTGGGGCGAGGATCCCAAACTCTCCTCCTTGATGTGCTGTGGGAGCAGGAGTGGACTGCCAATGCTTGTGCGAGCAGTCTTCACAGACAGCATTCCTGAGCAAAGGTTGAGGAACAGCAGCCTTTTAAACAGAAGAGCATTTGCCATAGGTCTGTGAAAAAAGCCCTGGCCCTTCAGTAAATATTCAAAACAAATCCTGGAGCTGAACTTTGAAGCTTTTATAATAGCTGCGATCAGAAAAATAATATCACCAACACCACTTAGGCTAGTGTGAAAATAGATTTATAACCTTTTATTTTATTTCTGTGCTTTGTCACTCCTCATTTACTGCAGCAGGCAAGGAAATTCCAATTAAATTAAAAGTACTGAGAACAGTTATTATGTTCAGTCTTGCCAATTACAGGATTGTACCTACATCGCTTTGATTCTTCACCAGCCAGTCAAGACAGCTTGATGTCTACATTATACCTTCTGCTTATTAGTAGCTTGCAAGTGATTGAAAAGTCCAACTGCAAAGGACTAGATGTTCCCTCCCCGTGTCTCCATACTGTGGAAGGCAGCAGCACACACAAAGTAGAAATGAAAAAGGCTATGAATGGCAAAGGTAAAAGAAAAGTTAGCAATGTGGCCCAACGCCAGATTCCATCCACTGTACAGCTCCCTTGTCACAGCAAAGGATGAGATGGAGAATGGGTGCCTTCCCAGTGCTCTCAGAAATACCTGAAGAGAACTAATAGCATATTCCCAGAAAAGGCAGAGTGGCGTGGATGTCACTTTCATTTCACAGATGGCCATTTTCACATTTTTACTCTGTTGACTGGGGTGAAAAAAGTAGGTTTATATTTCATTTTTTTTATCTGCAGCTGAACATTCAATAAAATGTGAAGTCTAAGGAGAAGTATGGCTTTTACACAAATCAAAAAATAGATTTTAATAGCTCACTTTCAGGACAGCAGAAAAATGTCTTCAGAAATATCACATTTCTGCATTCTTATTTTTTTCTTCTCATTTTCCTTTATCCTTCTCTTCTTCTCTCTTCCCCTTCCTACTCTCCAGTTCCTCCTCTATCTGCGTGTTTCTTTGTCATCTCTTCACCAATTCTACCTGATAACATGGGTGAAATACTTTTGACCCTCGCCTCAAACCTCAACATTCTGACTGGATTAAGGGTGAACCAACATTTCTCAAAGCCATTGTCCCAGGCTTTCTTTTAATCTCCTACCTTGAGGAACATTATCACTTTTTACTTGGGAGCCTATTGTAGTTTCCAAAAAGAGAACACACATGTATGTGCACGGACTTGGAAAGGGACTCGCACACGCACAGTTGTGTACCACACTTGCACTACTGGAAACTCAGATAGGTTTGAGGGCATAAACAAAGAGGGTTCATAATGGCATACTCTCCAAAATTCAACCACTGTTTTTTTAAAGTTACTGCCATGTACATAAATACATATACCAAAAAGAAGATTTAAGACTTTGCAGAATCTGAAAATATCTTCTTCTCTCTTCCCAACTAGTGTAGGATGGATACCTAGCAGTTCTATTCTGTGATTTGTTCTAAATAACTTGCACTGTATTTACAATGAAATCTTGGCATTGCTTCAGCTGTCACCCCGAAAGCACGACTGGCAGCTGCTTGTGTGCAAGTCATATCTGCTACCTGCAGCAGCAGATCCATTGGGTACAAAATATCCTATTATGGTTTCCCTGACGGATAAAGTCAAAAATTAATTGTGGATCAAAAGGTTGTCTTTAGGAATCACATCTTGGTAAAGTAATTGGTACACTTGTTTAATGAAAAAAGGTGCCCACAGGTAATTTTTTTTATTTCAGTGGGAGTTTTGAAAGCTCTTGGCTCCTCCATGTGGATTTTCAAAAAGAAGAAGTACTAAACTAAACCCTAGTAGAGGATAAAAAAAGATCAATCTGCCCAGTAAAGAGGGGGGAAAAAAAAAAGAAATTATCAAGCTAATGATAAGACGTTAAAGTGACACAAAAACAGTCAGGAAATAACTCCGAAGACAAACTTCTGAAGCTGAGGAAGTATCATAACACAAAAATCAAAACCTGGAGCAGAAATGGTGCGAATATTTACAGCTCAATGTGCTAACTGCCTCCATCCCAGCTAATTTAAGAATGATTCATAGCAGCTGGATAAAGCAGAGCACTTTTAGATGGATGTGAGCAATGGGCAAGAAATGTCGATTAGATCACTTTCTGGCTTAATATGCAACCACTCTGCTGATATTAAGAGCAGTAAGAAGAGAGGTTGTCAGCACTCACAGACTCACAGGAGACATACCTAGAATGAGACACAGTCAGCATAAAGGTGTAAAGGGCAATAGATTTATTTCTCATTTTCCCATTCCCTGAGGACTTTTGCAACATACAGAGAAAATTACCAGGAGTTTGAAAAAAGAGAAATAGTTACAGTTCTTCATTCAGAGGAAATCCTAAAGGATTGCATGGTTGTTCAGAAATAACATTTTTCCAGAGAACTTTTCCTCCCCTGTAATCTTGAACATGTTCAGAAACAGAGGCTGATGAATGGCACAGGAGGTAGGATAACCACTGGTCTTGCTCATTGCTTTTGATCAGGCTTGAAAAATTACCCAAAACATCCCAATCAAGTTTCCAAACAAAAGACATTTGAAGTATACTAGGTCAAATGTAAAGAGAATTTTGTTGATCCAGATGGGAATGCAGAATATTTTGTCACTTTTGTTTTATTTGAGAATATGACCACCTTGCTCACCGATCACTGAAACAGTGGCATAAATGGGTGAATCGGTGATTTCTGTGTTTTCTTAACTATATATTTATTGCGTAAATCTGTGGCGTGGATTTAAATATATTGCAAGCAGAGTCAAGATTGAAGTGTTATTGAAAGCAACGGCAGCTGCTCTGTTGTCAGGGAGAAGCGTGGGCCTGAGCTGGAATATTAAGCAAGCTTGTTCCAGTCCAAATTGTAGGAATTTTATACCCAGACTCCAAACTTCACCATTATGAAAGAATTTTGCTAGATTTCTATAATTAAGAGAAGCAATAAGAGAAGAGTGACAATGTAAAGATATCTGGCAGACAGTAATAACTTACCCACGCAGGAGGTTCCATCATTGGGAACAAAAATTTGTTGGCCATTGCTGGGTTTGAAACCAGGCATACACGTGCAGTAATAACTTCCCTCCGTGTTCGTGCAATTGGCATGCTCTCCACAAGGCTGAGTAGCATTTTCACACTCATTATCATCTGTCAAGACATAAATTATGGGGAAATATATTTACATTTGACGACTGAAGAAAGCAGTATTGTATAAGCTTAATTTAGCTCTGGTGTTTCACTTGTATAAGTTTGGAATGCTGAGCTGGCACTCTTGGTGTTTGTCTATAGAGTTTTCCCATTGCCAAGGATGTGATCAGGTGTTCAGCAGCACTCTTCTGCCCTCATCCTATGTGAATCAACGAGTGAGAGAATCAGTGGGATACTGAAATGAATGGCTTAATTGGATATACACTTGGAATAAAGGATTGAGACAAGTGCATGTTCTGCTGTGGTTGTAATTGATGACATTTTTTTCCTATCCAAAAATCTACAGGTAGAAAGTCACTCTGAGGATGTGTCTGGGAATGCAGAATTATAAAAACAGAGGTCAAAAGGATACAAAGAAATCACCCCCTTCATTCTCTACCATCAAAGCAGCACCACTATAGCTAAATGCACATTTTTATGGCCCGTTTTTAAAGAGTTTATGTGGTATTTCTCAGCATTGCTGGGAAAAAAATTTGCAAATTCATCCTACTGACTGGCCTGAGTCTTCAAGTATATTGTTTTTTCTTAGTTATCCCAAAGATTTTAACAAAGAGATGAGCAAGATTCATGTCTTGAGCCTTACCTCCTAGCAACCGCTCTGCAAGTCATCATTTTTGTACCTGCAAATTCACACGAGCAATTTTACAGGGCTAATCCCAGGCCTCCAATGATACAGTGAGAAGGAATGACATACACAAGTTTGAGACTATGTAATCTCTGCAGAGCCTCAGCACGTGCTGTCATTATGAGCATGGGAATCCATCAATCTTAATCAAAGGTCAAACAAAACCATAAACTCATGCATTGAACTGCGTAGTTGATGTCCTGCAATGACTCAAAAAACCCATTTCCTCTTCAAAATCTTCCAAGGTTTCTGTTGTTTATTAAATAATTTTCAAACCAAACTTGAAAAACATTTCAAAAGCTTTCTTATCCAGGCACACTACTTATCAAACTGAGAGAAACTCACAATACTGATGAATCCATCTTTCCAATAGCCCACTTCTTTTAAAGTACCCCAAAACTTTGAAATAAAGAAATCAATGAAAGTCTCCCAAAGAAGGTGACACTCTCTGTGGAATTCTCTATTTTCTGCATCATGAGAAAGGAAAAGAGTTAAAGACTTCCTGAAGTGTAGTGGGATTTTGTTCCTGTTCTCAAGCAAAAGGTACTCCTAACATGATGAATGACAGGAAAGAATTCTAACAGGGAGAGAAATAACAATTTATTGCAGAAGAGAAATGATTAAGGAGCATGACAGGGAGAAGAAATATGATTTCAGAAAAGACACCCAAGGATGAGCTTTAGAAAGGTGCTCCTGCTTCCTGATGGTCAGTGTTCTCATAAGCTGTTTACAGAGATAGGGTGCAGATAAGGAAAGTGTCACGTAAGCTGGAGCAGTGACAAGATTAAAGTACAGCAAGAGCCATAAAGCCTTGTAGGAATACATTTCTGGAATATAACTTAGTCACAACCCCCAGCATAACTCAAGCAGGACATTTTTTTTAGATTTAAAGTCTGACATGATTTTGAATGTGACGCAGTTGACTCAGACATGTAAATGTCAATTCAGAGTTGCAGTTTTCCTCAGGGGAATTTGGGTCAACAGTATCAAATGGATTATGCTCATTAAAACTAAAATTTAATGTAATTTAATGAGGAATCCAAGTATAAAAGCACTTTGCCAACGCACGTCAACAATATTTATTCTACAGCTTTGGTATTCATGAGAATACAGCAGAGAATGTGTATGATTTGGATCTTAAAGAATGCCAAAGTAAAACCTAATTAGCCTAAGTGGAATTATGATAGGGAGGAAAAAGTGTGGTGTTGATCCAAGTTCAAAAGAAAAGCATGAGAATATGAAAAATCTGGTTTGTCACGTAGCACTGCAGAGACCAGGTCCCAGAAAACTTAGCAAATCTTGATAACAAGGTCCACTTCTAATGTAATTTGTGTGTGTCTGACTCCTTTGCAAAACAAATTTGCTCCCAGATCCAAGAATTTAATGACAACAAAAAAAGAGTGGACTACCCTATTAGAGTTGTAAAGTAAATTTGGTCTTGGGAAAATATTACAGATTCTAGAAAACAGTATGTGTTGACTTTGGAAAGCTCATGGGATAGTAGTCTTGGAAGATGAGAAGTAGAATGTCACTGATGATGGCAGGACTTGATTTAAAGTAAAGGAGTAACAGATCTAAAGAGCCTAAAGAACTTTTTCTTTTGGATTTTTTTTCAGGGGTTCAACTATAGTCCTCGATATCCAACAGTGTTACCTTTTTCAGGTGGTCCAAAGGATTTATAAACAATATTAAAATGACTCCTACAGTGGTTATCAATAAATTCTCTACAATTATGCTTAAATAACTTCACTGGATTATTGGTGTTTTTCCTCAATATTTATGATGTCTGCAAGGGATTTGATGGTGACTATATGGCCTTACTAAGCTTGCTTATTGAGGGATCTTTCAGATCATTAGAGAAACATTTTGAACATTGAAGAGCAGCAGCAACCTGCATTGCGAACACAAGAATGAATATTTTAAAGGGTTAAATTCATATGGAGCTTTCTTTTCACTATTCCCATGGTCTAATGTAATACTGAGCAGACTGTGCTGGGGAATAAGTTACCGGACCACATCCTGCTTCCATTGAAATTAATGATGAAAAAGTTACTGACGTAAGTAGGCTGTGGAAAACTACCAGGTTAATGAGAAAGGCGAGAGAAGAGGTTTGAAAAAAACCAGAAAGTATTTTCATACACAGTCTATCCAAACGTGTTTTTTTACACAAAATATCCTACAAGATAAAAAATGATGGCAAAAATATTATCGAGTTCTCTGTGTAAACAACCTGAATTTTTTATTCAGACAGCACTCCAATGAGAAGCCCAGGGGCTTAAAGTAATATTCCAAATTTTACATGATTTATAATATCATTGGATTTGTGATTTAAAGGATGTCAGGAAAAAACAATGGGATTTATAGATGAAAAAATGTTGTTTTCTTAACAAAATTTTCTGCCTATGCAGAAAGGATACTTTAAATGACAGCACTCATATAATCCATCTGCTTTGTTGCTACCTAATTTAATTACAGCACGTGCATTCAACGCTGCACAGATACTCATGGAACACTGCAGGCAGTGCGTCAGGAATATGCATATCTTTAAATTTTTTTTGTCTCCAGTAAATTATGAAAAATTTGGAGACTTTAGAGACAAGACTGGCCAAATGACAAGGTTAATTATCGTGGCTAAATGGTAATGCTGCATTCAAGTCTCCTGGATACACAAGGCATTTCCTGAATAGCTTCACTGTCTTGAGAAATGCCAGTGGGGAGCAGGTTGTTTGGGATGCTAGGCTTGGTTGGTATTTTTGGGTTGCCTTCCATTTTTGGTTAGTTATTCTTTTACATGGCAGTTCTATGATTAGGATTGCTCTAAAATCTCGTCATTACCAATCAAAATATAAGGAAGGTTATAAATAATTTCCAAGGAAATTTGTGTTGAGTAACTCAGACATATGTGGAGGATATAGGAATGTGTACCTGAATACTGGTAAGATGTTTACATGGTACAGTATAATAAAATCCATTTTCCATTTTTACCTTAAAATTACAGCTAGCACATATTTTACTGTACATTAATGTCATTATGGTTAAACAGAATCAACCAGAAGCTGCATGTAATCATACCTCTACTAGTCTCTTGAGAATGTATTAAGGATTTGCAAAAGCAAAAAAAAAAAAAAAGAAAAAAATATGAAAAACTGATATAACCCCCCATAGAGCTCCCTTTTGATTTGAGCTTGTAATTCTGTATTAAAACACTTGTGCTCATTAATATGAGTACATTTTTGCATAGAGACCAATAAATTCTCTTAGAAACTTTAAAACATGCACTACAGAAAGGAAGAATGATTTGTGGATTTTAAGGCCATGATGCAGTTGGAAGATAGAGGAATCTGATAAGATTTTAGGGGGAAAAAACCAACCTGCAACATTTCTTTTGTTGTATTCTGTATCCCTATTAAAGTACAAGATTTACCGTGTCATTTATGGTATTTTAATAACGTGTGGTTATGAAATTATAACCTCCAATTGGAAAACAGCTACAAAATTACATAATTTGTTATTTTTGTGACAAGCACTGGAAAATTCTATGAGTTATCTGTTTTGGATAGATTTTTGTAGAGTTGTTTGCATATTTTACATGAAAAATGTCACGAGGAAAAGTCTCATGGTAGTGGATTTATCAAACAGCTATGAAAGATTTTCATTGCACTGGGCACGTCTCCGTGATAGACTTTTGATGATACGATGACATATAATATGAAGAGCTAGTTTTGGGGTGAAACTTGTCATATTGATTCACAACCACACAGAAGTTTTTCTTGTTTTCCTTTTTATAAATTTTGGAATAAATTGTTCCTCCCTTCACTTCAAGTAACAAATAAATGAGGTGGAAATCCCCAAAGTTAAACAGAATGATTTGTGCATTTTCAGTCCTCCCCAATCCATGCAAAATGAGATTTTTGTAGAAGTAAAGAGAATGGAAGAATTTTATTGAAGTAAGAACTCCTGACCAGAGCTTGAATTTGACAACCTGAGTTTTCCCAAAGGCACACTGGAACAAGCATAGGCCCAATGGCGTGATTTTCATAAGTTTAATGAAGCCTGATGTTACTGGGACTACAAGCAGCTCTTACACTACATTGTATGCAATAAATGCACGTTCTATTTAGTGCATTCCCTGCATGACATAAAGTTAATGGAATTAAAACATCAACAATTAATTTTGCCCTAATCTGGGCCTATCTGTGGAAAGCAAAGTTGGATGCCTCTGGGGCATAGCCATCTGTCAAGATGGACGCAGTATCTCTCGGACACAGCAGCCTGAGAAGTGGGCAGCAGTGGGGAGGAAGGAAATGCAGCCGGGGCGGCTGGGGAATACATTGATTCATTGCATCCGGCTGTTCTCTTCTGACAGTAGCCTCTGCTGCTGGAGCTGCTGTGGAGCCCCTGGGGGAAACGAAAGCTACCCTTCCCTAGTGTAACCCTCGTGGGAGAACAGGGCTTGAAGTGCCTTACTTAACCCCTCAAAAGCAAGGAAATGAAAGGCTTCCTGTAAAACAAATTCCAGTGCTACTCTCCCCGCTGTGCTTAGCTTGTCTGGAGGTCTCAGAGCAGTGGGTGATCTTACATACATTACTTCTGTGCCACAGGACTGCATCTACTGCCATCAAAGCCCGAGCTAAGAACAGCGATACCATTAACAACCTTGCCTTTCCTTTCTTGTGATTTGTTTCCATTAATGGCAATTTCAAACAATTTGTTTATGATTCTCCAAAGATTCAGTATTTGAGCTTGGTCTAAATCAGCATGAAAGAGCAGATGCTTAGAATAACCACTCGAGACTGTAGAAACTGGGCTGGAAATCTCATTTAAATATGAATTGCTTTCATAATAGGCCTGATTCATCTTTGTCCTACACCTGGGCAGGGAACCATGCAGTTACTGCATAGGAAATCCTGCCACTGCAAGCTCTGCCTTGTTAAGATTTCACATTCCCCTACCTGCGTCAAGAGCTTCTCACAATGCCTTCTCAGGGTGTTTTTGTAGCTTAGCAGGAGTTTTTAACTGGTTTTAACTTGGTGGCTCTGCAACTAGCTGGTCTCCTATAAGGTCTTAGTACAGCAAACAAATATTTTCTCTCACATTCTTCACAGGCTACGTTTATATACGGAGATGATTTCAGATCAGCATTTCTTTCATGTCTGGATGAACTAAAAGGCCTCACAGCAGAAAATTCTCTTAGTCTCAGTTTAAGGAACAGGACATAACATTCTAAAAGAAGAAGGAAAGGAAAGTTTCCATCATATTAAAGTCACACTCCGGTTGAGTTTCAGAGACTGGACAAGGTTTGGAGAGGTTAATATATTATCTAAACTGTTTCCCTCATCTCTTGCTGATATTTCCAGACATTATAAATTAAACATGAACAGCATTTATTATCGGGTAAGTGCCAGTGATGAAATTGTCATTTGTTTAGCCACACAGAACATCCTGCCTTTTCAACACTTGTGAAATATCAGAAAAAGGAAATCTATAATTTTTGATCACTCATATGTGAAGAATGGGGTTGTGGTGGGGTATATATCATTAGAGGTACTGGTCCTTGACTGGAAACAAACCATTTACCCAGAGAGGCATCTGCAAGAATTCGAGAATAAAAAGGAACAAGGTGCTCAAATTACTGAAACAGAAGTAAAAAGGGGGAATAAATAATTGAAAGAGGGAACAAATACTGAGTGTTCCTGTCCCACCTTTTCCCCAGCACTGTCTCCCCTGCACCTCTGCAGAGTAGAGGTCTACGTGCAGTGCATCAACACCCCCCCACCACTGTCCCAGAAGAGACCTTATTGCTGCCCTGACCAACAGAGACTCAGCAAGAAAACTTCAGAGCTGCAAGTGGAGAGCATCCGTTTGGGTGTCCAAACCACAAATTAGTTATTTATTATCTGACTGACACCCCTTCCCTGACCAGGTCATGAGGGGAAGACCTGGGAGTCCTATGATGATTCACCCTTTCTACTGCAGGCAAGCCTCTGAGCTGGTCAGGCATCCCCTGTGGAGAGCAGGGTCCCAGGTGCCTTGTCAGGGTGTGGGTGTAGAGCACAGCCCAAGTGGCAGTTCAGGCACAAGGGACGAGGAGCTGCAACTCCCTCTTCAGGGTAGGAGACCATGATCTCCTTGTATCTGGAGCACTCCAGGATCCCCTTCTGCCTTTTTCCTAAGAACATGGCATTAATTTACCAGCTGAGAAGCTGGCCTGACATGCTGTTAAAATGCAAAGCTAAAGAAGGAGAGAGATTGTAGCAGAGTAATGTCAGAGATAGCACAGTGGGAAAAAAACCTGAAACAGGCTGAAGACGGTCTGTTGGAATTCCAAGACCGGCTTTTGAGGTGAGAAGATGTGACTAGGTGAATTATTTGGGAAACTGGCTAATAGATACTGAATAAGAATGGGTAAAAAATAATCCAAATTTTAGTTCCAGTCACATGCAGCTCCTGGTTGGCTATACTGTGAACTCAAACAACACAATGCTCCCATCTGACAGGATGTGAATGAGTGAGGTGTCACCACTCAAATCTAAACATTTTGGTCCCACGCAAGAGATTAGACAGAAGGAAAACAGCTTAGGAAACAGTCTGATTAAGGGGGAAGAAAAGCTTCCAGGCAACACTTTCCTAAGTTTCAAAACACAAAAAGAAAGATATTTATTCAGAAAACACGGCCAGGAAATGCATCAGCACTTTACGGCTTATATGTGAAATCCAGAGTGGGGCCATCATGATATGGGTGAGCAAGATGTGGAGAAGGTGTAAGTGAGTGACAACACAGCTTGACTGAGGCAGGGGAACACTAAGCATTATCGGATGAACTTTATCAAACTCACTACAAACATGCAGCAAAGGCTATGATAATAAATGGTGCTGTTCTGTGTCAGGATATGGACTTATCATCCTTCAGTCACACACAGCTACATCCTGGGGTCTGGAACGTCACATGGCAACAGCAGCACTGTGTTCCCACTGTGCCAGGCAGCTGGGGCCGGAAGCACCCAGACGCACCTGCCCTGCTCTGGGAGCCTCTGCAAAGCACAAAGGGCAGTATCAAATATTTAATGTCAGTGACACTGCGAGGCACGTGAGCTCATTGCACGGGTGGCACACAGTGAGGGACACAAATGAATAAGTACATGGGGCTCTGCAATGATTCGTAAAATAACTGCTGAAGCACAGAGCTAGTTGTTAAAGGTACTTTTAATTGGAGCTGATGGGATTCATTGATTGTCATTTGTTTGGGGTGGGTCATATTGCAATTTTGGGAGCCAGAAATTAGGACCTGGTTGCTGAATTCCTCCCTAGAGTGGGCAGACAGGTGTGTTTGAACTGAAGGACAAGCTCAGGTTCATATCTAATTCTGAAGCAGGCTTTCCCCTAGCTGACTTGCTCCATTGCTCCTCGTGGCAGGCTCAGAAATACCAGGACTTTTTCTGCATTTCTTTCCAAGTGAACATGCTCATGTGTGTGAAAAGTCTGTTTCCGTAAAAGAGCCTGACCTCAAACTCATGAATGCCCAAGGAGTGACTCCCGTTAACTTACACCTTTGCTTTTATAGGAGCAAAGGGGCAAAACCTGCCAAGAGCAGAAGTCAAGAATGAAGATCACATTGCTCTTCCTTTCCTCACCCCACACTGATCTAATTACAAAACCCAACCTCAACATCCTGGCAGACACCCTGTGTCAAGCTTGCTACTTCAGGATTAGACCGAATGTAATTGAGACACGTCATTAGTTTCTTGGTTTGCCTTCAAAAACAAGGAATTAACACAAGGTGACGTGCAGCTGAATGGGGGTATGCTGGATTTGAACTGCTGGCAGCGTGCAGGTGTCAATGTTTTTCTGAACGCTACCAGCAGAAGTGTTTTAGAAACTTCACTGTTATTAAATTACATAATTTCCAATCTAGCTTTCATTTTTGTTGCTAATTTGCTTGTTTTCACTGAAAATCATCCTTTAACTAAAAGAGTAAAATGGCACATGGACAATCAAAATATTTTTGCTTAAAGGAAAGCGAGCAGCACACAGCAGTCCCCTGCTGAGAGGGGTTTGCCAGTATACAACACCCCTCCTGCACAGCTAAATGGGAGCCCAAGTAGAAGTTCTGTTTCAGCACTGCAAATAAAACTGCATTAAAAGAACTAACAAACAAAACCAGAAATCCAACCAAACCCAAAACAAACTACAGCCAGACAATATCTGCATTGTAATTTCTTGCAGATTTCCCATTGCATTTTCCATTTCCCATAATTGTGGCGTAGAATCAGCACCGTCTATGAAAGTAGATGTATCAGAATGTGAGAGTGCAGTCTTGATTGCATTAACTCTTTCTTCAGTTCATATAAATAATATGTATTTATTTATTCTGTGTACACATATCTGTCCAATACTCCAGTAGCCACTGTATTCTAGCACTAAGGAAAATAACTCTCAGTGTTGTTAAATTACCAATGCACCTGGTTCCTGTTATTTCCAACACTAATTTCTCAAAACTCTGTTTACAGAGCTTTCTGAAACACATAAACTCAGCATGACACAATTTTTTGCATGTTACGTCAGAACCATAAACACTCTTGTAGAGGACATAGCTCTCTGGTAGCTGCAAAGATGTTGTACATAACCCTGCACCAAATCTTGTGATCTATCTGACCTGCATGCAACAGATGTTAAATGCATTTACAGAAAGACAGTATAACCATATCGGGATTACTCTGTTCACATCTAAATCCCAAAAGCTACTAGATGGATGTCTCCTATGGACAGTTACACGAGGGTATCACTCAGAGGCAGGGATCTCTCTGGCTTCCTCAACAATGACCCATCTAACAGCAAGTGAAACACAAAGCTGGAGGTCAGGGTGAACATGAATTCCTGCATCTCACATTTCCAGAGTGCCTTCCTGGTCCTGGGGAGATAAACTCAGTCAGTTTACATATACCATTTTACCAGCATTTTTGGAAGAGAAAATAAGAACTGAATTTTATTGAGAAGGTTTTGTTAAATCCTATTTCGAGAACCGTAGCATGAAGACTTTATTTGGGCAACAAGGACAGCTAGACATATAAAAAGGACAACTGGGCTCCTCAGTGTTCAGCTAAAAGTCCCTCTTTATGCTTTTGAATCTGTTGCTTAAAAACAGGCAGCACAATATGAAGCCCAGGTATCGTTGTGCTACATTATTTTCCAAAGGACAAATTTATTGCAGATAATTTCCTGTAACATATCTGAAAGAGTATTAAAAACATTTCTTGCTTTTGAGATGTGTAGTATGTTCCATTTTGGATTTAAAAAGCGAAATACAGTAAAAGATGTGGTAAAATTCCTGTGAGACAAGTAATAGCTCAAATAACATGGAAGGACATAAAACAGTCACTACAGAAGCTATTTTTTTTTCCATTGTGGAAGAGTGTTCATTGATTTCTGAGAACACTGGCTAATTATGCTCTGAGTGGACCAAGTACCTTAAGGAGTTTGGTCTGGGCATCAGACACAGAGATCGCTATTTACTTTTGTCAAACCCAAGTTACAGTACTAAAGACAGGAGTATCTCGATGAAATTTGATTGCCAGTACTCTTCAGGAGGTTATATGGGGTGATCTAATAACCCTGCTCTATGAGACACTGGGACCTATATTGCTCTAAGCTAATGCTAAGGTTAGGTCATTAGAAGAAGATACCACAATAGTAAATAATGGATTTATTTGTTTTATTTTTAAAGTAAAAAATTACATGTGAAATATCCATCTTCTACAGTGTCCCACATAGCTTTAATGTGGCTTGAGGACTGTGCTTTTTATATTAGCCCTCTTTGTGAGTTATCCCATTTAAATGTTCTGGAATTATAGCTTCACTTCTGGATAATAGACTAAATCACAAAAGGAAATAATTTCAATCCATAACTGAGAAAAACCATTAATTGCTGGCAAAAATCCAGTCTCCAAACCTGAAGATATCAAACATGGTCTGGGAAGGAGGAGACAATTAGGCTGAGGAATTCTACCCAGAGGGAAAACATGCCAGCATTATTTCAGCTGGACTAATGACTACAACAATAACCACTGAAGTATTTCCAGCTACTGTCAATGCTGCAAGTATTTAACTCCATGGTGGAAACATCTTAACTACTGACAGTGATATTCTCAGAGACTGACCCCAGTGGATCAGTATAAAATCATACGGGTTTTGATGCTGTGTACTCCCCACTGCCTCCCCTTTTTTTTTCTTCTGATGTGAATTAAAGCTAAATGTAATGATGCAAGTGGAACGGGAGGTTATAAAGCTCAGAAGTTAGGCCTGTGGTACTGCTTGGCTCAGTTGAAAGGTTGCAGGTTTTTGGATGATTATAATAGTTTTCCCATATAATAGCCAACTATCATCTTAGTGGAACTTGTTAATTTGAAAAGCATCTAGCCCTCCTCCTTTCTGTAGCAACTTCTTCCAAAAACCAGACTGGTCTTAAGGCCAAATTTCCTCTTGTATCTCTCCCTCCTGAAACTTACAGCTTTGAATTGATGGAACTCATAGTCTCCTCATGCCAAATAGTCTGGGTAGCTCTTTCTGGACCTTTTTTTCTAAGGCATAAAATCTGGAGAACTTTAGCTTCATGTCAAACAGCAGAATGAGTTAACCTACTCAGGTCCCTTAATGAATTTTGAGCGTGCGGGGAGTACATAGCATCCTAAATCAGTCTAAAGCGGCTTTTCCCTTGCTGACTACACTAACAACCCTACTCTTCATTAGTTAATACATCCTAGGTTGAAATATTTTGTTTATTCATAATCACTGTTGTCTACATAAATTTGTCATTTTCTAGTGAAGGTTTTTATTCTTAGAAACAGGGGCTAAGGACTTTATTATCCCAAAGACACAAAACACTTAGTAGGCAAAACCACAAAATTCCATTAAAAACATATCTAGAGTTTGGACAGAAGTAATACTTATACCATGGAATAAAGTTGAAATGTGGCACTAGTCAGAGATGAAAACACTTTTAAGTTTGTCTACCATAATACAGCCTGCCACATGAAGTGTTATTATGTGCATTTTATGTCTGGGAGTACTGACAGGCGGGAGGGTGTGGATATGTTG
Source organism: Mohoua ochrocephala (assembly GCA_013398855.1). NCBI lineage: Eukaryota > Metazoa > Chordata > Aves > Passeriformes > Acanthizidae > Mohoua > Mohoua ochrocephala. The sequence continues at coordinate 141,697 of VZTA01013818.1, read as the reverse complement.
TAAAAATGCTGCGTGTCTTTTGGCAGCAGGAGATATGCTGTATGCCGCACTGGAGGGCTGCGAGAGCTCAGAGGTGTGTCCTGCCACAGGCAGTGATGCTACAGTAGTGCCACTGTCTAGCCAGGTTAATTAGCCCCTGAAATCCAGTCTTTATTAGCCTGGCCATCACAGCACAGCTACAACACTGCTCGCTGCCGCTTGATTTATCCAGCACTGCACTGTGTCAGCTCAGCAGACACTTGGAGGCAAAGTCCCAGTTACAAAGCACGGAGAAAACGCTGCTGCCACTAAGGTGAGGGGTATAATTTATATACTAAGATGACAGAAGAGGAGGATTTTCATAGGGTACTGAATAAATGCACGTAAAACACAACGGATTTCCACAGACTGCCATGCTGAGGGTCCATCTGAGAAGGAGGCGCTGCAGAAACTTTCACTAATATTGTTCCCTGAGTGTTACTCAGCTGCAAAGTTCTCAATTGGAGAGGCTAAAAACTTGCTTCCCAAGAAAATCACTCAAAAATACAAAAAGAACCTTCCCTTTGCATATTGAAATAAACCCCTTAAAGTAAGTCCCTAAAACTAAGTTCAAGCAAAAATAATCAAGATAAATATTTCAATTACCAAATTGACTGAACTCGTGGAAGCATTGGGTAGATTTCTACAGCCTGTTAAGTATCCCTGAAAATTCAGGCCGTTTATTAGAAACGTGGCGGAGTGCTGCAAGCTGCAGTAAAAACGGTTACTTTGTTTTCAATCCAGGAAAACTATTATATCATGGATCAAATGTTTTATTCATCAAAAGAAGTCATTGCCTTTTGTCCTCTGCACCCATCTATGAATGCACTAGCACAGGGAGTTCTATAGGATATCTTCAATTTTGCTCCAAAAGTCCTGGCACAGTCAAAGTACTGAAAACCCCAGTTTCGGCTTGTCAGGAAAGGTTCTCTGTGCTTGGAATTTTTGCAAATTTTATGTTATTGTAAGCATTAAACATTTCACTTGGAGTAGGTTTACACCTCAAATCTGAATTCAGGCTATGGACACAAAAAGCGGTGTTTAAAAAGACATTTATTTTCAAATGGTCAAGCTGTTATATAAGAAAATAATGTATTAGAGCTCAAATTCTTACACCAGCTGCCTTGGCTCCAGATCAGGCACTGTAAAGTTAACCTCCAGGACCTCCTCCAGAGACTCACTGAAAGATCTGGGATACGGAACAGCTGGAGCCAGGGAAAAGGGCATGCTGGGGATGGGACAGCATGCCATGCTTTGGGGAGGCTGATATTTTACAGAGGGCTGACTATTGCTCAGAGGAGCGTTTTACCGGTCCTAAAATCTAGGTAGGAGTTTGAGCAAAGAAAGGGCATGCCTTTCCTCTTGACTGGTGACATCCGTGTTACAGCTGCTAGAGACAGCTGGCAGAGCGGCCCTGCGAGTTAAGGCTCAGGCAAGAAGGAGAACTTGTTTTCTAAGCAGGCCCCACTTTTAGGCCATTAAACTGCAAGATAATGATGGGTTTGTTGAGGAGCAACAAATTTCTTTAGAACTTCATTTGGTGCCTGTTTTAGCCAAAGGCTGCTGTGTTGTGATATTTTATGTTTAAACGTACCCTACTCTGACAAGCCACCGAAGACTTTAAAGTCTTCTCATCTTTATTGCAGACAGTACTTTGATCTCAATGCCAGAAAAGGTCAACATAAGAACTTCAGAATTAGACTTGTTTACATCCAACATAAAATACAAATAAATGAATGTGGCAAGGACATCTCAGGCAGATTAAATAAGGCCACATTTTCCTAGTTCCACTCAAAATGTTTTTGTTTTTGCCAGCCATTGTGCAAGCAATGTCATCATCCAATCCAATGAAATTCACTTATAGAGGCGCTTTCCCCCTCAAAATGTTTCATCAATCATAGCCCAGAAGGGCTCTGTCGTAGGATAATTGCAACTTGGCGTACCAACAAAGAGCATCCCAACGTCCTCAGCTTCCTTATCTATACAATAGGCAGGGATGACAGCCATTTTATTAGCTGAGATATTGTTACCCCCATCAGATAAAATAGCATGTTTTGTTGCTTTGATGTTTTCTGTCACCAGAGCAGAGCTGTCGTTTCCAACTGCATGTTTAGAGAATGGCTGTGGTAGCAGCTTGTGTTCCCTCAAGACAGCCCTGCCCACAAACACCTCCCAGAGTGAGTCAGGGGATGTACTAATTGCACTTTATCAGAAAGGAAGGGGAAGAGCAAACAGAGTTTCTGCCCCAGTAATTTCTAGCCAAGACATAATTGTGGAGTCATCTCGTGTCTAAATACTTTTCCTCGAGGAAGAAAAGATCACCAGAGAGTGAATTCCCTCTGAAAGCAGCCAGCTGAGAAGCCACCCAAAAATGATTTCAGCCACTCCTGTTCCACTGTCTCCACATACAGTATTATTAATCCACAGAATATTTAGCGAATTAAAATAACATTTGGGGTAACTGCTTACCTTTAACAATTTTCCACAATAACAACAATTATAGCACTCAGAAATATGTATCTTGCTTCCACATGCTTGGTTAGATCATGCAGACCTTGAAGGCTAACAAAAAATCTGTCATGCAGAGCAATATGCAAACCCATTTAATTTTCTATTTAAATTCTTCCTGAGAGAGCGGACTTTTCTTGAATTTCAAAATAGCAAGCCTGTTAGCCAAACTCTGAAGGTGGAAAAGTCTGCTTGTCGACACCAGGCTTATCTCGCTGTACTATCACTTGGGCAATAATTATATGAAGTGCTGTAGACATAATTTAATAATTCAACATTTGCCTACTGCTACTGAAGACTTCCCATCTATACTAAGCACAGGGAAGTGCTCTGGACTCTCCAGTGGACTGCATGACAAACACTGTCCACATCTTTTATGCCAGCAGGGCTCTAGCACACCGCTTTGTGAAGAGGGATGTTGTTGGAATGATGACAGGAACAGCACAATTAAAAGTCATTAACCCAGCAGGAAATCTCATCTTTGGTGGCTACTCAGCAAGGGATTGCCCCGATAACAAAGAGCAAAGTAAGCAAGTGTAAACTGTTCTGGCAAATACCAGCATCTCTGTTGAGCTTCATAGTTCTACACGTGCAGTGTGCCTCTGGAGAGTCGAGGCGTTTCCACTGATGCTCAGTCCAACAGTCCCTGACATAGGGACACCTCTCCCTGATATGCCTTCATCTCCCCAACCCCCAGCCCCTAAGTAATTCCCAGATGCAAAAGGTGCGTTATTTCCTTTACAGGGCAGTCTCCTTTCTGGATTTTCCAGCTCCATACATGCTCCCGAAGGCACCTTGACAGCCAGAGGTTGTGGGCTGGCTGCACCCTTGATTATGTGACCTTGAGAGACTCACAGATTTCATTTTCATTTATTGACTGTCTCATAGACTGTGGGTGGAAGCCTGTGGAAGCCTGTGGAATTACTTAGCCTGCCTTTGTCTCAGTGCCCCACCTACAAAATCCTTTCATTTACCTTGTCTGTTTTGATTTAAACAAAATGAGCTCAAACCCTTAAAGGTCACATTTGCTTTGATAGCAATATGAACTCATTTGGCACCTTGATCTTGTTTGGGTAAGCTTAAACCACATAATGAATCTTAAGAAATGAAACAAACTGAAACTTCCTTTCAAACACTGCTCTCCAGAATGTTTTTACTTTGAGCGAGGAGCGGTGCAAGATTAAGTTGCATAGTTAGAAAGGTACCTTATTACCCCATTAAAAAGCAGAGCTAAAAGGGAAATTCTGTCATGGATTCGAGTGGTTGGGAGGTTTAACCTTGAATACCCTTTTGATATTGCAGAGAAGTTACACGTTGCTTGTGCTTGTCTCTAAGCCCTGAACTGTTGTTTCCCTTGTAGAGCACTGGAGATGATCTGGAGACACAGAGGCGAGGTCCTCTAGCCTAGTGAACAGACGCCCTCCCTGCAGTAACCTTCTCAAGCAGGTTAAACCCTGCTCTAAAGAAAAGTTCCTTCTCCTGTGGAAAAAATGTTCTAATATAGAGTTTAAGTTCAAAATTGCAGACAAAAAGAGGGTTGTGATAGTCTCTTTTAAACAGAATGGCTTGTTGTTTTTATGCTTCAATGGGTCAAAAATACCTAAAGTGCTCAGTCTTTAGAAATGCCTCCCATATATGAAATGAATACTTTTACAATATTCAGTATTTTTTTTACTTAAAGCTTTAGCTCCTGAAATCACATTAACAACTCCAATACTTAAAACTTACACAAAACCCCCAAACCCCAGGTATCAACAGCTCCTAGCAACAGAAATTTTAATCTATTTTAAATAAAAGAAAGTCAAATATTTTCATGGTTCCACTTTCCTGGTTTGCAGGATAATGCATACATGAGATCTGATTCACAGATATATAACTTGGCAAAAAGGTTCTACAAATCCAGTGGTCCTACCATTTCTGTCATGAAATTCTTTGGTTTTTCAATTTTGCAGACACACCCTGGGCATGCCACCTATCAGGTCTCTTGAAAATTAATAAAATATTGAGTTAAATAATGCCTCCTTTTTTTGTTGGTGTATTTCTGAAAACCTCCTCAAAAGAATGTGACAAATGATAAACTAACAATAAAGAAGACAGAGACCAGCAAATAATCAATCAAAAGTCAATGGCAGGGAAACACTCATTTCATTATCCGTACATATTTCTTCAAACAACAGCTTCTGACACACTTCAAACTTGCAGCTCTGACTAACACCTTCTGACAGACTTAGCTCATCTCTGTCTACCTGCTTCACAGAGAAAATAACTGTGTAAGGATCCCACCTTGCTGTCTGTATTTAAAAACATGGAAGCACTTACCCTTCCTGCTTTTTTCCTTCCTTCTGCTGCTGCTGCTCACTGCCATGCTGTCTGCCTATACCCTGAAACAGACTGTCAGTGGAAATCTCAGTGCTGTTTCCACTTCCTTCCCTTTTAATAACTAGTTCGGGAAAGAGGTAGTAGATTGACATCTGGAGTATTGGGGCCCAGGAAACTACTCAGCTGCAATTGAAATCTTGTGTGTGTCAGGTGTGATGAGTTCTGAGAAAAAAAATCAGAAACTTCCACAAACGAACTGCAACTGCCTGAATCACAGCACGGCGATGAAAGGGGCTATTCAATGAACAGAGTGCTACTTGGCCACTTATCAAGGATTATTCAATTATCTAATAGTGAAACCTTTAGATAATGAAATGTTTTTTGAAAGGTGGAGGGAGAAAAAACAACAACAAGGACTTTGCTCAAGCAGATGTAAAACTGACACATCTGCCTCCCACGACACCACCAAATTGGCTCTTTCAATATGTTTCATTTGTTCTCCTGCCAATTGCTGATCTCTTGTCAATTTACTTTCAGACTTGGAAGAAAATTAAATGGTTTGATGACATATTGGTATTTTATCTTTGAAATGCAAAATATATATTTCAATGATCTTAGAAATGTTTCACTTCTTTGAAATCTTTGCAATTGTACGATGTTGGACTTGATCTCCATCTGGAACAAAAGAGTATAACTCCATCTAACTAAATGAAGCTAGGCACTTTATCACAGCTGGTGATCTTGTCCTTAGTTTTTTCATAGATTAACCCGGAATATATCATATACTTATTTAGAAATATGCAGTGTGAAAGGTGGTGACACCCTATATGCTTCAGGCATGCTTGAAAATGCCTATACTAGATGATTGCCTAAAAATGCTTCCTAATAGCCTTAAATAGTCAAAATGAAATGACAGAACTGTCATCACAGCAAATCACATAGGGAAAGAAAAATGATGCCAGCATTAACTGCATCAGCCACCTGCTCTATATGGGTTATTAAAATGATGGAAACAGTATGTTGACTATTCCATATATGCAGGCTAAAACCCCCAGCAGGTCCAATGTTTCATAATACGAGTTGTAATTTACATGCCTATAATTTATACTATACTATAATTTGTACAACATTTCTCAAAATGCTGGCTGGAAAAGACTGGCTACTGACTGGGGCACTCTAATTCCTTACTCTGTGACTACTTACTTCTTTATTCACAACTTGAAAAAAGGATTTTGGCATCAAAAGCACTTTGACAAATACCTGTGTTGTGCTTCTTGGCATGCTCAGGACTGTCTTGACCCTGCCAATTATAAGGGGACCAGTCTTTGTTTTGTAATGATGCCTCACTTCCCCTGGGAACTCTTTGCCAAGGGATTGGGGTCCTATAAAACCCCATGGGAGCTTGTGCTATGATCAACACAGCTGCAGTCACTTTTATTCAAACACAGGAAGAAGAAGAAAAGGAGAAAGACATGGAGGTAATGGCAATGTCCTCTTCATTAGCAGTGTTTTAGCATGAAGGCGTTTAGAGGCAGTCCTAAACAAACCTGCCCTCCCCTAGTCCTGAAAAACTCCCTAATCCCCTAATCCCCCAGCTGCAGGCAGTGTCTGAGCAGAACTTCACCCCATCCCTCCTATCGAGGCTACTTCAGTTGGCAAGAGCAGTTCAATCACCCTGAGCCCAGGAGTGCATCTCTCCAGCCGGGCAGGTAATGTCTCATGTGCCAGTCTTGATTTCAGGTTCCTGCCCTAGGGATGCCTAATGTATTTTATCCAAGAATTGTTTAAAGTAAAATAATCTGTCATAGAAATGAATGAATGGAAAGAGGCTCATTTTAGGAGCCACTGCCACTATGGCTGACCAATATAGATGACAGTGCTTACATTTAGGCTTTCTTGACTCAAAACAGTGTGCCTTTCCTCTCTTTATGCTAAGTTTACCCATCTGTAAAGCAGACACATTACAGTTTACCTAACTCAGAGAAATGAGATAATACAACTTTGGCAAAAGAAAGGCTCCATCACGTTGCTTTACTAGACATAAAAAGGTAATATGAATATATGATTTTAAATCAACATTAAGACAGTGTAGACTCTGGGACATTTCTGATAATGCTTTGGCTGGATAATGTAATTCATTTGCTAGCAGGTTTCTTGAAGTGCTTGATATTCCACAGAGCCAGCCTGTGTTACAAGATGTACAAAGCTAATCTGCCGAGGAAAGAAATCATAAACAACACTTTATCCTGCATTATTTTATTCATGAGAGCATTTTTCCAATCAGTGCAATCCTGAAGTATGGATTGGATCTTGGGATCACATAGCCATGCCAACACACCCCAAGTTAGTCTGCTTTACACATTCTTTATTTCCAGAGGAGGAAGGAAGGTGGTGCAAAATCTTTAAGGCTGCCATATCTGGTTTAAAACACCCTTATATTTTCTTTTCTTTCTTCTTTTGTTCTTTCATATTTTCATAAGGGAAAAAATCCCATTACACTATTACCCATACTTTCCTACCCATACTTTCCTAAGTGAGTATTCTGAGCAGGGTATTAATGACATTAGCAGTTAGTTTCCAGGGTGGAAATAACAGCATCTGCCTCTGATTGTCCCAGCACAGGAAGTATGACTTTTGGGAGCTCTCAGAACAGGCACCCAGCACTGCCAGAAACAGGAATCTCTTGAGCAAGATTGTATTGCTTTTTTTTTTCCCAGGAGCCGGACTGAAATTTTTGTAATGTGCACAAAGTGTCCACACATTCCTTACAAATCAGCCATCACCTATTTTCAGTAGCATTGTTTTCACAGGATAATCCTTGGTGATGTACAAAATGAAACCTGTTATCTCTTTGATGAATGCATTTTAAAGTCCAAGGATGAACATGGGTAAGTGACACAAAGAAGAGAGTGAGGATTTGCAAGCAGTGACAAGAGTTGACAGGAAGGAAAACTAGTGTCTTTTGAAGTCGCTTCTCAGAAGTCATCTCCCCCAAAAACTTAACTCTTCTTATCCACACTTGTGCAGTACATATAAATTAATACAAAAGCTTCATCAGATACTATCCCTATGAATTATTTAGGAGAGGTAGAGCCCAAAGTCTTGCAGACATTGGCCAGAAGATCCTGCTAGATTGGATGCTGAGAGCTGTCTCCCATGACAGTCCTGGATACTAAGCCACTGTTAAATGTCTGTCTTGATGGAGATTTATTTTGTATGTGCTTGAAACTGAACCATGTCACATATTTGGCAGGAAATGTAATCCCTTCAGAAAGAGGATTTGATCCTCAGAGTGATCTTGCCATTCTCAGGCAGGAATAGCTCTTGGTAAAGCCAGTGCAGGGTCTGTCCATGTATTTCTGTTTTGAGTAAGGGACAAGCCCCAAACATGGGGCTGTGAGAGCAAAAGCTTCTGTCCCCACCAATCCACATGGCCCCGATGGCATGAGGTGTCCACAGACACAAACTGCACGGTGCGCACACAAGATGCCTCCATCTGAATTCATGCAGAGAATTGCTGGATATTTTTCAAATTGTTTCCTTAATCCACAAGTGGCATGTGATGCAAACAGCAGCAGAAGAATTACTATGAAAGAGAGTAAGGCATGGCTCCTGGTTTGAACAGGATCAAACAAAATCACTGAATTGACAGCTTAGAGATCCTCCTTTAGAGCTGACAGCTTCAGAATTCCTCCATCAAGTTGATTCTCAGCTCTGAGACTCTCTTTGTCTTGCCCTGCTCCTTTCTTCTGTTTAGACCATCATGGCAGTCCTCCACCTATCAGCTGTACCACGCCCTTCTGTCCTTTCCTTCCGACTGCATCTCCTAAATTGTAGCTAGTCCCATCTCTCTGCCATTCCTCGTTTTCTGGTGGCACTCTTCATATGAGATTCCCATTGCTGAAGTATGTGAGTTGGGATTTACTACCCGCTTTGCCTGAAAACCTTAGCTGTGAATCTCAGCAATGGCTGAAAGTACAGTATATCTGGGATGTAGCACAGCATTTGATACAGTGGCTCACAAAATCTTATTAGAAAAATATCTTATAATGTCTTGGATAAGAGTGCTGTCGTGGGGATTGCAAACCAGCTGCAGGAATGCAAACAAAGGATAGTGGGTCATGACAAACAGCACTGCACTCAGCTGTGAAGGGGTATCCAGTTGGGTTTCCCCAGGAGCTGGTGTTAAGCCCAGTTTCATTTTACACATTTCTTAATGCTCTGGAAAAAGAGATGAGTATTCTGAGAATTAAATTCATGGATGATACTAAATTACTAGATGCTTTTAATATCAATCTGGACAGAGTTATTCTATAGAGGGAAAGCAGAGAGGATGGGAATGGGAAGAGCCCATGACCAGACTCACCTATACAAATATGTGAGGAAAGGTTTTATGTCCCAGCTGATAATAATGGGAGGCCACTGACAGTCCAGCCAAAAGCAGCTTAGTTCTGGTCTGTCAAAGGCTGGAGCACAGAAATAACAACAAAATCAGCTAGCAGGTAATTATTAATTATTTCTCCCAAAGAGTTCAGATATTAATTCTCATTTTTTAGTCTCAGTAAATTTCAATGTTTGTGGTTTTCTAAGATTTTGCGTGGTTTCATGCTACAGAGTAGCATGTAGCAATGTTATACAAAGCCATGTGTCTTCATATCAATATATAATGTCTCTTTTCTGAGGAGAAACCAGCGGTAAATATCTCACCATTTTCTTTGTATGACTTCTTTGCATATACTATCAACATGATAAGAACAGAAATAGTAAATTTGACACAGAGGCAATAAGCCCTTTTAGGAATTTCACTCTCCACAAGCAAAACAATCCACCCAAATGGAATCTACCTGGAGGTGTAAAAGCAAAAATAAATTCTGCATGTGCCCAATAGGTCCTATGTTACAGAATCATAGAATCATCAGAGAATGGTTTGAGTTGGAAGGGGCCATAAAGATCTAGTTCTAACCCCTCAGCTATGAGCAGGGATACCTTTCACTAGAACAGGCTCCTCATGAAAAATAAGATTTTTTCCAAGCACTGTGCTCTGTGTGCTATGGAAACACCCATGAAAATATGCCACTGCCCTTATCTGTTTTAGTGACAATATGTGCAGAGTGCCTAACTACACCACACTATCCCATAACAGATTGTGTCTTGCTCAGCACACATAGCTGGAGGAAGGAGGGACATTCAGAATGATGGCTTTTGTTTTCCCAAGTTACGGGTGATGGAGACCTGCTGTCCTGGAATGACTGAACACCTGCCTGCTCATGGCCGTGGTGAATGACAGCCCTGTTTTGCTTTTCTTGTGTGCACGGCTTTTGCTGTACTTATAAAACTGTCTTTTTTTTCAACCCACAAGTTTTCTCACTCTTACTTTTCTGATTCTCTCCCCTACCCCAATGGGGAAGGCAAAGCAGCAGCTGTGTGAGGCTGGTTGCTGGCTGGAGTTAAACCATGACACACAGAAAACCTTAACATGTCAGCTAAAACAAAGGTATCCATTAAAGATTATATTATTCCCTACTTCCCCTCCTGACTGGTAAAGACCGATATGGTAAACTAGAGCAAAATCAACCTCAGAAAGTGCATGTAACACACACGAGAGTCTCTTCAGGTTGCGTTAAGTCATGACAGAGGACGACTTCAGCAGAGGAGTGAAAACCATGCCTGGCTCCAAGTACAAATCCTGAATGTTTGAGAATCTGATAAGAGATGATTTTAATCCACCTTTTGAAACACCTATCACTGCTAGTGGTTACTATTTTTTTTCATGTGAGTATTGCCAAAGAGACTACTTAGGGAGCAAGGTTAAAAATTTCCAGGAGTTTAGTTGTAGTACTAGCCAAGTAAATATAAATTTTGGTTTTGTACTATGCATGTCATAAAAAATAAAATGTGTGGATGCTTTATTTTTTAATGGAATGTTACATCTTAAAATTCTTAGGACTGTCAAGGGAAAAATCCCTGGGCCTGAATCTCATTTGATGAAAGCTTGTTTAGTTACACTGAATTTAGAGAATGCCTTTTAAATATGATAAAAAGTGTTTCTAATGGGTTCTATTGTATTATAATTTTCTCTCTTGTCTCAAGAATTTAACACATCTTTTCAGTGGAAAATTTGCAGAGACTCTTCCTTGCTCAGAAGTTTCGACAGAAGTTAAACCCAAATTTGCCTAGAAAAGTTACGTTGAGCTAGTTTCTGGCAGCAATCCGGCAGCATCTTTATATCTGCACAGCATTGTGATTATCTCACAAATTCACAATACTTTAATTCTGAACCCTACTATTTTCCATAGAGGCAATATCTTCAGTGCTAGTCTGAATGCTCTGAATGTTAAGTGTCTGGCTCTGGCTGGATTCCCTACATTTTTTGTCCGTGAACACGTAGCACATGGCTCTTGATTACTACTTTTAAATTGATCTGTGTCTGCTATGAAAATATATTGCTTCATAAAAGTCTTTCAGGGTATCAGCTTCCAAATTAATGATTTTTCTCCCAAGCTCTGACTTTGAGAGCTTACAGTACAGAATCACGCAGTCCAGCTACTTGAATCAAATTGAAATCCATCCATCTGCAATTCAGATCCAAATTCTTTCAGTGCTCTTGGCTCATCTCTAGGTAAAGAGCAGCTGTTGTCCTGTTAAAGTGACTGTAAATAATTCTAACTTCAAGCTTCAACAGTGAAATTCACCCTGCTTCACTGGGGACCACTTATCCCCAGGATGTTCCCGGGTTTGGTCTTCAGCTGGTGGAGGCTGCCTACCCGTGCTGCAGTGGTGCTGCTTTACAGGGTCTGGCCCTGGCAGAGACAGTGCCAGGAGGTGTGGCAGCCCTGCAGGGCAGCGTGCCCTCCTGGGGACACAGGGATGTGGGGACATGACGCTGAGCCAGAAACCCTGACTTGTGCTAATTGCACAGGGCGCTCACACCCGTACAACACAGGTGAGGAGGGGAAAAAGGGTCTGTCACCGTGCTTTTTAGGGGTTACATGTGCTCTGCAACACAAACAGTACCGCACCAGAAAAAGGCTTGTTTACAGCAGAAACTCAGCAAAGGGTTTAAAGGAAGAATTTTCCAGTAAAAAGAGATGGGCCCTAACCAAGAAGGAAGGTACTTGTTAAAGCAACTCTATCAGAACAGCAGATGAATCACAATGTGATATAGCACTATTTGAAAGGATGTTTTGAATGGAGCTGTCAGCAAGTATTTTAAGAGCAAGTCTTCAATTTCTGCTTTATGGGGTTTTTAACCACCAAGAAGAAAACATAACTAACAAGGAGGGATTTAGGAATTGTTTAGTGTTTGGCTGTTCAAAGAAAGAAAAGAGCCCTCCACATGCATTGCAGCTAATGAAAATTGCCATTGTGGGGTTTTTTACTCCATTTGTGAATGCTAAACACTGTAATAATGCAAAGTCCTTATGATTTTCTAAATCTTCTCAATAAGGAGGATATTACCTACTTATTTAATGACCCAATCTCTAATGGCAAGGAGCTGCTACCACCAGCAGCTCCAGCTCATTCACATAGTTCCTCTCCCTAATTAAAAGTTCTTTACAGTTAAAAAAAGGGAAATAAATCAATCAAAAGCCCAAACTGCCATCAGATGATAGGAAAATAAAAGGCACTTCAGGGACAGATTTTCAATCGCTTGGCATCCACAAGTATTCTTTGGAAACAACTCAGTCCTCCTTTAGGCACCTCAGATAGAGCCAGACAGTTCAAAAGTGCTCAACATATATTTCTTTGGAAAATCCATCCCTAACTGTGGCTTTGTGTCCTACTGCCATTGTGGCTAGCAAGACTCAAAAGTAAGTCACCTACCTCCCTGTTGGAGGAATGTCATCAGCATCACCCCTTCTGCAGGAAGCTACAATAAAATACTTGACCTTACTCATCGTGCTCTTGCCACTGCTTGCTGCTGCAAGAACAGAGGCAGCAGGTCTATTTTTACCACACAGCCAGTGAAAGCAGCAATAGCCCTGCTCTTGGATTTCTCTTGCAGCACTCAAAGCCAGATGTCCATACTGCAGCACAGACTCCTTACTAGCTTGAATATCAAGCTCAAAATGGAATGTAGCTGTCTGCATGGCATTCCTTGAAGGTAATGTGCCATTGCCAGATTAAGAGTTTTCTGAATGGTCATCAGTCTAGCGCCAAAACTTGAGTTTCAAGAGCAGTTTACAGCTAATAAAGCTGCAGTATCTTTCTCTGAGAACAGACAATAAAGCCCAGAGGTTTTTCGGCACATCCCTCCAATCAAACAAGAAGCATTTGGTGGTATTAGCATACTACCTGTTTATTCAAGAAGAAATACAAAAAGTTCAGTTAACAGTTCTTTATTTCTGCAGTCTACAGCTGTGTAAATATTATCGCAGTCTCTCCTCTGACATCCACCTAAACCTCAGGCCTCGTGTGCAAAATGATACCGGTGGAGCTCAACACTTGTGTAACCCGCTGCTGTGTCGTGACACACCTAGGACTGAATATTTGACTTCTGTGAGACAGTGGTGCCGTATGATACATCCCTGAAGTGACCTCATTTTCTAAAGACAGCTTTACTAAGAGCTTCCTAGGTTTTAACTATGAAGCTGAGAATGATGAAAGAGTTGTGGAATCACCATACCAAGATTTGCCCGACAACACTGAAAAAGAAGCCAAACTGTAGTTCTGCATCGTTTACAACTGCCACCCTGCACAGTTTCTATTTTGATCCGCTCAGATGAAAAGCTGTGTTAAGTTTTAGAAACTTCTCTTCATCTCTGCTTTCAAGTCACTTTTGAAGGCTATTTGCTTTTCCCATTTTCTCTGTGGTAGCTAAGGAGACGAAAGTCTTTCTGTATGCACCAGATATCCCTTACACAATGGGAGAGAAATATTGATATTTTTATATTGCACAGTGGGTCATATTTATGAATTGATGCATGCTTCATCATAGCTCTAAATAATGGAACACTTTGGATAGGAACAAAGGGCCTGAAACTGTTCGTCTGAGTGTCTCCAGCTTCCTCTCCCTTCTGAACTCCTTACAGGCTGATTTTGGAAAGGTAGAGCTTCCTCAGGATCAATACTACCCATGAAAATGATTTATTCAAGAGAAAAAGTAAGGCAAAGCCTTCATTGTAATACAATTTTCCACCTACTCCTTTCCCATCACCACAAGGAACAAATGCAGGACTCAGGGCTCCTATTTAGGCCTGCAGAGCTTAGCTGAACTTCTCTTTCAGTCCATGCCAACATCCTGGAGTTTCTCTGGTGTTTCTTTAGGGCCTCTGATGTTACTGGGATCAGTGATGAAGACTGTCATGTAACGCACAGATTATCGCTGCAATATCTCCCTGCCCCCCATGACACTCCTGATGCAAACTGTGAGCAAACGCGGTGTTACCCTCAGCCCTTTTGAGCTTTAGGGATACTCAAAACCCACTATAACATGAGGACTAGAGCAGTGAAGATCACTGTACTCTGTCCCAGCTGGGGACTGAACATGAGAAGAGAGGACAATGGTTGTGGGAATGGACGCACAGCTCATCAGCACAGACGGGGCAGGAGAGAAGAAGTGGTCTCCTAGTGTAGGATGAATTCACCTTTTCTCTTAGTCTTCCACTGGTAAAATTCTGGGAATGAAACTGCAATACCTCAGAATAATTTCACATTTTTTAAAATTGAGATTCAGACACTTTGCCACAAATAAAAAGTAAATATATAAACATGCAAGTCACCATCTAAGCTTATGTTCTCCCTCACTCTAACTTATGTAGATTGGTGCCTATGTGCATAGCTTTCATTACAAATAAAACATAAAAGCCGGCGCATATCCTGAAGAACTATTTTTCTTTATTGCAACACCATTACACGAAGCCTAGTAACATAAACAAAGATTAGACTTGGCTGTTCTGAACAAATAACCATTTGCTGTCAAGGCTTTTCAGGAGCTTTCATTTTCCTTTTTGAAAAACAAGATCCTGCGCCAACCTAACAAATGTGTAACATTAAGTAATAAGCAAAATAAAGGGACACCCTGCCACACTAGTTTATAGACAGAGTGTCACAGTTGCACGTGTCCATGCTAAAACAGAAACCCGGTTAAATTAAGCAGACATATTAAAAGCCCACCAGCGGAGTCCCTTGGGACTTAGCTGCTATTCCTTAATGCTGCAACCGGCCTTTTGAGCGGGAGGACACACAGGAGGAACAGTCCGGGGGCAGAGCGGTCCCTGCCACTGGAACAGCACGCAGCAGAGCACAGCCAGAGAACCTTTTCCCTGTTTCCTGTCCTGGCACAGTGGCAATGAACACAGGACAGAGCGGTCTCAGCCCTAAAGGAGCAGTCAGGTTTGTGATGGGCCGGTGGAAGGAGAACCCCCTGCGCCTCGGCGTGTCTGCTCTGGCTGTAGCACCACAGCTGCTGAGACTCTGGCCTCTGGTGCTCCCTGAATGTTAATTCCACCAGAATTCTCCATTTTAAAGTAATCGTGAATCTCCTAAACCCAGCCAGAAGTAATCACACAACAAGCTATCCCTTAGACAATGAGCAGAGATTATTCAGCTTCCTTGTACCCCAGTGAAACAGCAGCTTCCTTCCTGCCCGTGATTGGGGCTGTGATTAACCGCGCAGTTCAAGGTGAAAGAAGAATGCCGTTCCAGGCATATATGGCTTCCTTTAACCTCAGCAAAACACAGTGCCAGATATTTCAATTAGTGTGTACCAAGGTCACAAAATCAATTTCTTATCGCCGAAAAACACACATACTGTAAATTTCATTTTCAAGCCATAATCTCTAAATTAAATCTGTGTACCTAAAAAATATACAGTGCAAAATTGCAGTCCTTCAGCCCCCTCCTTCTCCCGCAGCCCAGCAGCATTTTCACAAACATCACCTGGCTTTGTGCTCTATATTTAGAGCACAATGTTTGGTTAGATTCTAATCTTCTTGGAGAATGTCATTATCTCTTTCTTTGGCAAATAGAGGCCCAAAGTGTCAATTACCTTCTTAAACTCTTTCATACACACAGGGCTGAGCTGGGTTTGATATTCTGTCTGCCAACAGCTCAGTCGGCAATTTTTCACAGTCATACACAGAAAAATTGTGCACCGGCATATCATCCTAGATAAATTACACATTTCAAATGTGGTTACATACAACTTCACCACTCCTGGCCAATATATTCTGGCAGAAGAAAATAAAAAAAAACAATTTGAAAAAAGGGGAAAAGAAAATATCCCAATGGGAACACTTTTCTGCAATTGAACTCTATGAGTTCAATATAGAGTTAGAGAGAAAAAAGTAAAATGAGTATATGAGATTAGTGGGACATTATATGTAAATCAGCGTAGCTGTGCAGAAATGTCATCATCTCTTACGTGTGTAATTCCTGATGATACAGCCCTTGTTCCGTGGGTGACACTGACTTCATAGCCCCAAAGGCAGCTCAGAGTCTGATGGCAGCAGCAGCCTCTACCATGGGCAAGTCTAGGCTGAGAAGTCTCAAGAAGTGGAATGCATGGAAGCAATTTCTTTACAATAAATTCTGGTCTTTCCTTAACAAAAGCTAATTTTGACTATACAACTACAGAACGAGTAAAACTGAAAATTTTGAGATTGCCTTACATTTTTTTCATAGAAAAGTCTGCTTTTTATTCACATGCCTACTTATACACAGCTCCCTGCGTACATGGTTTTGTGTATTTAATATGCATGTATGAGTGTACATGTTCAGGAAATACTTTTCATCCTTTTACTTCAAACCAGCAAGTGAGAAGAACATGTTGTTACTGTTGGACCTCCTGGGACTACTTCAGATGTTAGAGACACAGGAAGGGAATCATATCTCTGGTAAACACAGAGTAAGCAAACTCTGACATAATAAGTTTAAAGCTCCTTACATGAATTTTCCCACATCCTCTAAACATGTAACATATTGATTCTTAGCACCATAAAGCAGGATGAAAGGAGTATTTTCTCAAGAAAGGAAATTAGCATTATTTGGCAGGGGTTAAAACACATTTTGAATTAAACAAGTAAGAAACCATCCAAGCGCAGATGATCAGCCTTCTAAAAGTTTGGGTAAATTTTTGAGAGAGACAAATAACTCTTTTCTACCACATCATCCACACACATTTTAAAAACTCTTTTTAGATACTAACAGAACTAATTCAAAAGAGAGTCTGGATACGATTAAAGATATAACAAGAGGAAGTTTTGTTTCTTTCTGGTCATTTCAAAAATGCATTACTGTATTTTAGTCATGCTCAAAGTACCATTTCAAGAAAATGTAAACAAAAACCCTGAAAAAAATAGAGGGGTCTTTTTTTTTTTTTTTTTGGCTCCGATCTGTGAATGCAATGAGTCTATCTAAGAAGTCCCTAAAATGGACTTTGTCCAAGGCTTCTTAAAGTTAGGGTCAATCTTACAAATGGTTATTGTGGGCTATGTCCTTGGCCCAGGTGAAGTGTGTTTTCTGGCAGTAGGAAGAAGAGCTAACCCTCTGAAGATCCTCTCTCTCTCTCGTTTGAGTGGGAAACTGGGAGGGATTTTTTCATGTGAGAGAGAAAACTGGATTTGAACTTTGGATGCATAAAACGCTTTGAGTCAAAATGTTATGGACTCGGCCATTTACAGAGGTAAGACAACTGGGCTGAGACAGCCTCCACCGTGCCTTATTCAGCAGGGTTGTATTGTTACTCCAGACATCCTGCACTGCTTTCTTCCTGACTCTTGTTCTCATGCATCACCAGACACTGCTGTATAGCACACTCCCCTTTCAAAGACCTGACCTACTCTTAAAAAATTCGACTAAAATATAATTTAAATAGTTGCTATAAAAAGTAAATTCAAGGCTACAGAAGCTGTTTTGACTAATACTGGTAGCCAAGGGTATGGCTATTTTCAGGAACATAAACATAACTCCATCCTTTGTGGCTGGAAGGCAACCATACAACAGCTGGTTAGTCCCCAGCAGCCTACAGACATCACAGCCATCCAGCCCTTCCCAAATTCACAGAAAAGTGTGACATCTTGCACATGAAAAGGCAAAAGCCGTACATAAAGCCGTAGGTCCCCAAATGGCCAGGAGCCTGCTATGTTAACATTAACACCAGCGCTTTCCTAGGCAAGTGGACTGTCATGCACCAGAAAATCAAATCCTCCCAGTTAATTTGTCCAGACTTTTCAATTCCATGATCTGCCTACAGTTTTAATCTGGAATGTGAAATCGAGATACCTCAGCTGGGTAACATCTCACAGCTCGGCAGTCAATCTCTGCACTTAAAATAAAAGTGAAAAAACATTCACCTACATTATTACCAAAGAAGACATAAGGGAAGAAAACTTTCTGTCCCCTGGAGAGGAACTCTGAAACCACAGGCTTAGTTAAATCTAATACCTAAATATGCAACAAACAGGATGGTGCCTCCTAACAAGTCTTGGGATAACAAAAATGCCCGACGCCTAAACCTGCAGTAGGAATTCTGAATTCAAAGGTCACTCTTGCTCTTTCACACAGCCCACAGTGTTTTTACCACACTCCACCCTGAAACCATGCAAAATCTCCAGCAGAATATAGAGGCAAAGCAGCAGAGGTTAGGAGATGCAGGAGGAGAATGGGAAAGGAAAAAGGGTAAGGAGCATGTCAGAAGGGCTGGGAATTAGTGGTCTTCTTTGGCCCTCTGTATAGCACATCCCAGGTTTTTCAAGCTGTCACACGCTGAGTTGAGCCCTGTTATTAGCGTTTGGCTAAGGCATATCTTTCTCCTGCTGTGCTATGTTAGAGCAGCTGCAATTTGCCTTTTTATAGCTTGTGGTAACTGATAGCGGTGAAATGAATTTAGGAAGTGTGTGGATTGGATCTTCCATATCAGTGATTTCAGACTATTTGGTAAACACAGAAGTGGCATCCAGTGATGTATGCCTGCTGGGAACAAAAAATAAAATAAAAAAAATTCTCCTTTGGTGAACCAGCATTTGAATTAGATAATTTTCTATTGAAGAGCACTTCTGGATAGAATAAAATGATTATACACAGTGGCTTTACAGGGTGATTTTAATTTGAAAGCAAAAATTCCCTCAAAACGATACACAAATTGGGTGCTGCAGGATGGCAAAAGTGACACCAGTGAATCCAAACAAATTCAGTGACAGCAATAAAAGTCAATGGTGGGACTCAGCAACATCACATTAGAAACAAGGAACTGAGGTCTCACAGGAAAACTCCTTTTTATAGCTGGTAAAAGCCATAGACTTGGTCGTTTGATCCTCCACGTAACAAGAAAATATGTTTGTGTTCAGATATTGAGCACGCTTTCAATTTGATTCAGCTGGATTTATACAAATTGCCCTGTGTTCTAACAAGGATTCTGTACTTTGATACAAAATACCACTTGCGCTGACGTATTTTTTACCTCTGTAAAATGATAAATCCTCCTACGCTGCACTTCAGAAACAGAGTTACTGCCTTACTCCAACAGAAAGTTTCCCTGACAGGCTAAGTCCCTGCTCAGTATTTCTGGAAGAGCTGTAACTATTTTACCACTAAGACTGATTAATCTTGCAGTATAATTTGCAAGTGACATTTACAAGGGAATATTGTGTAGGGATATCTGGGAGGGATATTGTGTTCAGGCTTTTCCTGCTTGCCTGCTTACCCTCCTGGAACAAACAGCACTGCTTCATTTTCCTTCCGTATTTTACAAAGTTAAAGTAAACACTGTGATCACACTGTTTACTTTAATTTCCTGCAGTGTGCCAGCAAAGCAGCAAATTGGCAGTCGGCAACCAAGAAGCAGCCAGCATTGAAACAGCAGAGCTGCTTAGGAAAGCATCTCTGAGGCCAACTCATTTTCCCCTTTGTTTTAAAAATAAAATATTGGCTTCTATGAAGTTTTACTTCTACCCCTATCTTTTCTAAAGGATCTGAAATTTTGTTTGTTTCCTTTAATTTTCTTTTGGAAGAAAGCTGGAATTATGAACAACACCTAATTTATATGTCCAACTCTTTTTATATAAAGAAATGCATTTACAACTGTGGCAAATACATTCTATTTATCTGTAAAAAATCCATGGCATTTTTGCAAGAGAGGAAGTTAACTTGTCTATAAATCAGTCGTTTCTGGGTATATCTTTATTTTTTATGCCAAAAGCTTTAGCTCGTGATTACTTCAATTAGGTGCATGATATTGTGAAACTAAAGCCTCGTGCATTACGTGCAGAATGCACATCTGCCCAAGAACAGTCCTAAAAAGCAAATGGATGTACTATCAGAGGTCCTTCTCTCTCATCTAATACTACATAAAGCAAGGAATATAAATACAAAAGAAAATGTAAGAAGACTGGGATAGTATTTTGTACCTCAGAGGTGTAAAGCTTGACAAGGTGACTCATTTATGGCTTTCTGGAAGATACTGTACAGAGGGAATTTATTGCTATGTAGGTTATAATTCCAATATATAAAAGAGGCCAGATACCACAATCAGTTATTCTCCTGACTATGTGCATTCCTGCACATATTCTTGCTGAAGACAATGAGATTATGAAGAGGATTAGCTTTTTGTTAGAGTGGCCAAAGTATGCCTTCAGAAAGTCCAAAACATGACCTAATTTAAAGTGGTTGAAATCTTGTGGGAAAGATTGTAAAAGGATAATTATTTTAAAAGCCATGACTTTGACACCAGGAAATTAAATTCATATCTATGTGTCTTTATCTATACACAGCAAATCCAATAATCTTGAGCTCTCTGCAGTCACTTAGCCAGCTGGCAAAGGGAGCAAAGTCAAAACTAACAAACCCCATTCCTAAGGTATGTTGACATCAGTGATTCATGATTCATCAATAATGGTGCTAGGAAATAAATGTAAGAGGGCATTATTGCCTTTTGCAGCACAGAAGACTCAAGGGAAAATGTCTAAGTGTGTCACATTGAAAAGACAGGGCTAGCAAAGAAATAACTTTTACGAGTATTTAAGAGGTGTTACAAGCAAGTGAAAGTAGAGAAACAAATGTAAACCTTTCAAAAACTGCAAGAATGTACCTATAAATAAAAATGAAGAGTTTCTCAGCTCTGATAGCTTAAGAGGACTAACCTGAAAACTAACATTTTCTGGTCAACGTGTTTATAAGGAGAAAGAATTTGAACTGCTTGTTTCAGAATAAAGTCTCAAAACAATGACTGTTCTGGTTTAATTGTCTACCAGGATAAGCACAATGAAGAAGTTGGATCTACGTGATGCAAAATTACTAATGGTGTTGACAGTGACGATGACTCTCACAACCTGGCTAAATAACTAAAAGGGCAAATATGCAATCACAATGTACAATATAGGTTCTTTAGAAAATGCCTGTATTAGCACAGAATTGATGATCTCCTTTGAAGGTGACTGCACTATCATTGTAAAAGCCCGAGATTATTAACTGAATAAAAATGGGTAGCTATCTCTAGAACAGCAGATACACCTGCTGCTTTCGCCACACAGAACAGCAAGATCTCATATATCATTAAACAACTGAGGCTTTGCTTTACGTTTTCACAGCTTTAAACTATTTATGATAGGGTGTAGCCTATATTTCTAATCCTTTATAGAACCTACCCAATTAAAATACTGGTTACTTTTTTATGCCATTAGAGGACTACTGCACAATATTAATAATGCACCGTGTAACATGCTGCCCTAGAGAAACGTTGTCTCTCTCTCAGGGCCAGCAGCCACACAGTTCTGATATAAACTTTGCTGCTTTGCTGGAGGGTAAGTGACTTTGGTGGCTGTTGAGGTATTTTACTAGAGAAAATGTTGGTCTCCTGACATGAGGCTTGCTTCAAATCATTGCCACTTAACTGCAAAGCACCACAAATACATCTAGTATCTTGTTTGCCTGGACTGACATTGGAAATTTTATTTTAAAGACTGAGTTTTCAAACACTGAGTATAATTCTTAACAAAAAATTAATGGATTAACAAGATTTGTGAAAGCATATTTCACTGCACCGAATTTTCTTTAATTGCTCAATAAATGTTTTTATGAAATTTGAATGTAGATTTCCCTAAGAAAATGCAGGTAAAGGAGAAAGTAAGAAAAAAGTACTGTATGAGAAAAAAAGAGCATGGAAGGTATGATAAATCTGTCCTCACAAATTTGGATTTAATAACATTATAATGGGTACATATTTAATGGATGGATTTAAGAACATCAGTCATGGCAGCGAGAACAACAGGTATCTTTACTGAAAATTTAATTGATGATTCATAATCACAGACTTTCTAGACCAGTACAGACAATGTAGTGGGTACCAGATGATGCTAGGTACATAAATGCTAGTTTGATTTATTCCAGGGAGTATTGCTAAAATTGACTTGGATTTCTTCTTTCTCTGCATTATTCACAAGTGTAGGCCCTTGATTCTGCAAACATGATGTGCACTTATCATTCAAATCAGCTGACTTTTTCATGGTACTAAAATTGAACTAGTGCAAGAGCAAAACCAGCGTTGTGAAGGCCATTTCTTACTTTCCTTTGAACAGCTTGATAGACAAATAACGATTAACCGATCAGGGCAAAGGTAACATTAAATTCAAGAAATATGTTTAGAAACTACATGAAACTTGATGCAAATAAGAGACCGACAGAACAGCATTTGTTCAGACTTTAGAAGGGAAGACAAAGGGCAAATAATAATGCTGCCTACACTACCTAGTGGGAGGTCATGAGGGCTTATGGAGGAGATGAAGCTAAACTATTATTAGAAATGCGGTAAGTGAGCATGGGAAGGAAAAGTTACAAGCTTCAACCAGAGGAACCTCAACCAGACATCAGAAAAAATGTTTTCACAATTATGGTGGTCAGACGCTGAAACGAGGGCCCAGAGACTTGCAGGTTTCATCCTTGGAGATACTCAAAACTCAGCTGGCCAAAGCTTTAAGCTACCTGCTCTAAGTTGAACCTGCTCTGAGAGGGGAGCTGGACGAGATGACCTCCATAAGTCTCTTCCAAACTAAATTATTCTATGAATTTTTGATTTCTTTTTTTTTATTATTTTAGCCATCTATATTTCTGTTTAAACATTACCACCTTATAAAAGGGTAGACACCTGTCTTAGAAAAAAGGCCTTTGCATTTCTAAATTTTCCTAAACATACACCCAAACACAGCATGGCAAATGAGCTATAAAAATCCAAAATACCTGTGGGCTGCTTTTCTGCACTCATACCAAACCAAAGAGTTACTGCTAAGCAGTAACTGCTAAATTTCCCAAGACACTTTAAACACAAAAACCAACCTGGTAGATGGTTACTACTCATAACTACTTCTCAGGGTACTGAAAACT
The DNA here is from genome assembly GCA_013398855.1 of Mohoua ochrocephala. NCBI lineage: Eukaryota > Metazoa > Chordata > Aves > Passeriformes > Acanthizidae > Mohoua > Mohoua ochrocephala. The sequence goes on along the minus strand of VZTA01013818.1, from coordinate 118,537 downwards.
GACAAGATTCATATGAATTTCAGCCTGCCTGCAGCTGGACACAGCCATACCTAACAGTGAAAATAAGTATTAGACCTATTCATAGTGGAAGACAACTCAAAAATGAAGGTAGGCAGGAAAAATATCCTTTCCTTGGATGGAAGATAGAGTCATCCGAAAGCAGATCCCTTAACAGGACTTCTGGCACATTTCTCTTGCTGTAGTAGAAAAATCAACATCAACATGTCTCCGTGGCACACACACCTCCTTGGTTTTCTAGAGCAGCCCAGGAGCTGTTATTTGGTGGTGATCAGCTGACGGGAAGAGTGGCCAAGTGCTGCATGTGTGGGGCAGGGAGCTGAGGGCTGTACAGTAGCCACCACACCAGCCCTAAGCTTCAGAAATCCTGAGTCACAGGGGAAATTGCTGAAGGCAAATCAGCAAAGATGCACTAGCAACTCTCATGGAAAAGGAAAGGTCACACTCAAATGAGATGCACGGCATGCTGTATCAAAACACCAGGATGAGAGTAATTTGTAAAATTTCTCAGAAAATGTTCAAGTTTTTGGCTTTGAAAGCATGTTAGTGTATGACACTGCTGTGACATAAAGTTTAATCCTTGAGCTAGTGGGCTCTTGAGTAAGTTTTTCAAGCTAGCACATAACGAAAACACGTATGGGTAAAATCTGTTTACCTTTACAGACTGTTATGCCATTTCCTGTGTATCCTTGGGTGCAATAGCAGCCTGTTGTCCCGCCCTGAACTTCACACCTGGCGTCTTTGTGGCATGTCATGTTGCAGCTTGGAGAAGTGCAGCCATAGTCCAGCAGACTGGAAATCAGAACTGGAACAAAGGAAAATCAGACTTGTTTCATTATCTAAAAACTTTATTCTGAGCTCTGGGCCCAAGATTTCCACAAAATGGGTATGTTCCAGTAAACTTAACATCACAGACTCAGCTATACTGCAGGATAGGGCAAGGGCTACAGAGGCGTCTGTGGTAAAACAGCGGACACCATGGATAAAGAACTCTAGTGCGTTCTCAACCATTATAAAATTGGTAAACAGCGTAGAAGTTACTCAGTGATCTAGGGAAAACATTTCGTGGCTTTCCAAGCTCCCTAGTAGTTTCCAGTAAAGCACAGGCATTTATTTGCACTCTGAATTATGCATGGAGCGTAATCCAAACTGCCCTACGTGTCCGAGGGAAAAATACCAGAGGGTTCCCCTGATCGGACTTTTTATTTTTGTAAGCACTCTCATACTTCTGTAGCTAACACATAGGCATGGTCTGGTGGATTAAGATGAAATATCACATATTTACGGCATGATGACAGCGCAGTTAAAAGTTATTTACTGTGTAGCAAATTATTTAAATTTAATCACTTAAAATACCGTACTGCTTTCCCATTGTATGAATGCATACAGTTTTCAACACAAAGGAAAAAAGGGATCTCTTCAGAAAACTTACAGATCACTGTACTATCACACACACCCTGTAATAGGTTAGATATGAGGCATTTAGCTCAGAAGAGAAAGTAAGTTTTTTACTTTGTAGTTTATAAATTGTTAGCAGGATGTAGTGAAAGTTGCAGAACTCAAAGATCCTTCTGGATGCTGTCTTCCCCTGCAGTTCTGCTTTTGCCTACCTAAAGGTTATTCTGGATATTTGTTAGCCTAGTGTTACAGTTTCGTTGCCTCATGCAATCTCATGGAGGTGCTATTTTCTTGGAAAAATTAAGACTTAATGAAAAATTCAAAAGACTAAAAATTAAACACAATTTTAAAATAATTTTATATAATCCAAATCAACTTAAATATCAACCAATTTCACCTTTTCTCTGTGTTTCTGAGAGGAGAGGTCATCTTCCACAGGGATTAAAACAGAAACCTGTGGGATTCTGTTGTCATTTTACTGTTTTCAGCATGTGAAATCTAAAAATTTCCCAAGCAGATGGGGAGAGAGAAGGAAAAACACCCCAAACAAACCCACAGAAACCCACAATGTTTCTGGGTTTTTTTCAGTACAAAAGCCACAGTGAGATAAAGACAGGCGTTTTGGGGTTTAGTTGTGGGATGATACTAACCATGCAATTCCCAAATCCAGTAGCAGCACTGATCAAAGCCATAGGGACTTTCAGTCCTGTGTATCCAGCAGCTTTCAACCATTCCCAGTATAATAATTTCTCCTTGTCAGATCCCACTCCCTTCTCACCTGCCACACGCTCCCCGGAGACAGAGATTTCACCTACCTAGGAATGGAAGCAGTTTCATTGGTGATGCTGTTGCTGCGCAGCGCCTGGTGCAGAGCCCCTGTGTCACCGAAAAACCTCCCTGCTTTAAAATGTATGACCATGTGCAAAATATGCACATATGCCTATCGGGAAAGCGATGTCCCGGTGCAGGCGCAGCCCTGATACTGCCCTTTGTCCCAAGCTTCACGCTTCCAGAAGTTCCTGAGGCTCACAGGCAGGACAGGAAGGGTCAGGAGGGGCTAAGGACCTCGTCTTCTGGCAAGCGGGAAAGCAATGAGAAAGTAAAAGGGAAGCAAGAGGCTGCGTCTTGCAGAGGATATCAGAAAGGATTTGGGGGTGAGGAGGTTAGAGGAGCATGGAGCTGTTTGGGAAGTGGCTGGGGCAGGGGGAGGGTGAGGCTGGAAGGGGTGACTGCAGCCTGCTGGCAGTACAGGAGCAGCAGCAGAATGGAGCAGGTGGAGCAGATGAGGGAGGGTGAGGAAGACCTCAGAGGAGGGAGGAGAATAGTAACTTGCTCAGTGTTTACGAGCTCAGAGGTAACGGTCTACATGCTTCCTTCCACCTTTTCCTGCTGACACGAGCGTATGTGAGCCTCGAGACTCTTTTTGCTTGGAATCAATCTTGGCTAACTGCTGTTGCTCTTACTGCTTCCTCCAGTTTCGAGATGGATCTTTACTGCAGTCAAGCAATGTTGCTTTAAGGGTAATGGGATGTAAGGGAGGTACAGGAAATCACTGAACTCGGCTTTGTGAGGAAAACAAAGACATAGGCAAGGAGGAAAGAGGCAGGAAACTCAGGAACTGAAGGAGACCAAATTTTTATGAGTTCATGGGTTGCGTAATAGGACATAGTCAATATAGCATTTGGCATGTCTTTGTGTTTAACATGAGAGCAGTTCTATTCTCATTATAGCTTCCTGATGAGACTTTAGCATGTACTTATGTCATGCATTGATATGGCAATATTTTCTCTAATCTTGCCATGGACAATGTCATTTCCCAGCTTCCTGGAGGTGACGACTCTCATGTTGAAGAGCCGTAAAACTGAAGCAATGATGATGTGTGCCTGTCCTTACAGATGCAAGCTGAGGGACCTGCACAAACAGCCATGCTGCCGGGAGAGTGGAGAATCTCTCTAAGGTAAATAAAACACATGAGGCTGTGCAATGTCACTGTGACAAAATATTTCATGTCTGACTAGAAAGTTTTGAGGCTGGGATTTTGGTATGTACCTGATGGGAAAACATCAGTCTGCTCTCGGCAATTATCTCTAGATGTGGCAACATTTTTTTCTAAACTTTTGAGGAACTATTTGCTCACCGCCATTTTCCAGACTCATGATCACTGCTGGCTGAAGTTCAGTGGGTTAAACTGCTCAGGCCAGGGAGGTGCGAGGCATGTAGAAATAGCACATAGGTGTCTGGTTGGCGTAAAGTACTTCTGGAGCACCCTGGCAAAGAGAGAGGAAGCTCCAGGGACCGGATGTTAATTTCTGATGAACCGCAGAATAATGAACAAAGGGTCCAGGTGTAGGAAGACCTTTTTCCCTTCTGTTTGACTTTGTGATGGGGGGAGGACTTAAAGGGTAAGAGAGGAAGGGACTAGGAATCAGTTTGTTTTGTTAAGTTTTCCCATAATCTAATGCATGGAGATGCAGAGGAACGGAAAATCAGATGACCTGAGGACAGCTTTGATCTGCATGTCCTGTCCCTTGTGCTGACACATGCTGCATTGTAAGCTCAGCTGGTCTGTACTAACTACAGACCCTGCTGCTAAACTTCAGCCAAGTAATAGGGGCTGAAAACCTATAATGCAGAAAATAGATGTCATTGTTCTGTGTCTTTTTACTCCCCAAAATCAAGCTAAAAGATTTTAACAGTAAGCAAGAGAGCAAGAAGTTACAACCTAAGATTCAGGTCTTAGTAGCTGGAAACACATTTTTTAAACATCAGAGATGTACATTTCAAATTTGTCTTAACATCAGCTTTCTGCAAGGGGTGTCCAGAGAGGCTAGTTGGAGAGCAATTTTATAAAGTCAGTGATAGTAAATTTATAGCAAAAACTTTAATTTCTTTTCTGATTCGAGGCCTAAGGACACAGGAGAAATTGTGGATGACTCAGTAAAAAACCCATAATCTTACTGTTGGAAGAAAAATCCCTCCCTTTCTTTTTGCTAGACAAGCACATGATAACACCTTTTCACTAGTCAATGATTCAGACTTATAAAGGGGACTATGCCAATCACACCAGGATACTTTCCCTCTGGAACAGTGCTGTTGAACTACTCACTGCGCTCACAGGTATCGTGGATGACATCGAAGGCAGTGCATAGGTCTAATTGGCAAGTGGTTTACACTGTGACTGGCAATGGGTGAGGAGGGAGCACATAAAGAAGAAAGATGTGGAAGAACAGAGCAAGGACAGGAGAAGGTAGGCTAGGTCAAGAGCAACTCTGGGTGATAAAAGGAGCTTCGATCAGATTTAGAAGGCAATAGGGAGACAGTGAAGAAGAGGGATTTAGGAATATCTTAATGAGATCTCAATACTGGGAGCAGTGGATTACTTTTGCATTACACTACTTTAAAAGCTGGCTAATGTGAGTGTCATTTAGAGGCTGAAGACAGCAAGGTCGCAGTAGGAATGATTGTGGAGAAGGATGGACTTGACGAAGATTTTATGGGGAGAATGAAGAGGAACGAAGAGATTTCTGAAACATTTTGGAGATTAAACCAGGAGGATTTACTGATAATATCTATTGGCATACAGGGATAGGAGTTAAACAAGGAGAGATGAGCAGGTGAACACATGAAAAAGCAGACACTTTCAAATTTGTGCTGTCAAAAATTTCAAAAAATGCTGAGGAAAAAAATATTGAGGTGTCACAAAACTGAAGTATTGATGGGTGCCTGTCTTTATAGGCAGGGAGGAGGGGCATGCACAAATGTGCATATTCCTGAAGGAGCAGAGAATATGTCTAAACTAAATAAAATGGGTACAAGGATGTGGAATGTCCGTGCTGCAGAATCCATCATTAAGAAACTTTAAAAATAAATGGTTTGTGGAAATATTGGAAAAGGCAGTCTTTCCATTCTTATACATGGAGAGCAAACCCCCGGTTCTATGCTTAAATATGTTGCTCATTTTATAAATGGGCTCATTTATCTTTGCAAGGCTGAGTTAGGAAGGCATAAGTAAATGAATATACACAGGCTAACATGCTTGACTTCAAACCACACATTTCTGATTACTGATCACTGTGATTACAACATCTTATGTGTGACTGTAAAATTCTCAAGTTGGTTTTCTTTGTTGGTGAACTGATAGGAAGACATCAGCCTGCTTTTATAAATTATTGGATATTTTCCAAGCTTCGCATCATGAAAAAAATGTATTTATTCATAGTGGTTTTAAAGGTAATTGGGATGTTGATTGTGCAGACAAAGCTATGAAACTAACATGCACAGCTGATGACTTCTTAGAGCTCAGTCTTAGGTCGCTTTCAAAAGACAAATATAGATAAGTACAGTGCACTGCTTTCCTTCCCCAAGCCGCCTATAATGCCAACAAAGGAGCAAAAACTGAACAGAGCTAGTATTAGGTGCGTTTCTTTAAATGAGCAGAAGCATGATCTACTCTTATAAAGATATTAATTTTTTTTGGTGTGATCAAATTTGGACTGCTAGCTGAATATATAAGAAAGAATCTCACCAAATTTGCAGTTTGCCGTAGGTTGCAGACCCCACTTTCAGACCACAGAGGATCATCCTTAAAGGAGATGGTGAGAGGGTCAATCAGATTGAGAGATCCTGAATGCTCTGGGTAGGGTTTATACATCTTCAGCCTCCGTGGTGTTGAGTTCTGTGTAGTTTCAGCCCCCTCAAATGCCAGTATCTAACCCATCACAGTGTGCTCCGGGTATAATCCATCCTGTATGTGCAGAACAGCCAAAGGCATGTGCATGCACACACACGTTTATCTCTATCACATAAGCACATACATGCGTCAATTACCGAATTGGGAAAATAAATCTTTAATGCCAATAATAAAAGCATGATCACGATCTTTCCTTTCAGTCTCTGCTTTTTTTTTTTTTTGACAAATGACTCCTGAGTCACCAAATTTTCCGCCAAAAGGAAATATAATGTAAAACAGACAGAAGATGCACAAATGCATAGGATAAGGCTTTTTCTCTGATGCTTGCTGTGTTTTTAAAATCAAATTTATTTATTGGTTTCAAATCAAGTCCTATCACTTCAAGAATTTAGATGGTCTTTATAATACTTCAGAAATGTTTCATTTATCCTTGTCCCTAGAACAATTACAGGGTTTTTTCTTCTAGTCACCGAAATCTGGATACAATTGGAAATGTACTTAAATGTCAGATCAAAATAATGAATTTCCATTATTGGTTAAAATTATTTTCAAATGAAAAAAATCCATGGAAAGTATTTTTCAAACACAGACTAGTCAATCATAGGGCAGCCTATCTCAGAGGACTCTAGCTCAAAAGTAGTGTCAGCATCTGTTTTATAACTGTCTCACCTCACCTTCCTGTCTGAGTGCTTTACAAATCCTTATCATTTTATGTGCAAACATCATATTCCATCTGAGCATACAGGGCTGAATAGATCTCTTGGGATGATGTAACTCTAGGCAATTCTGAAGCAATAAACACACAAACTCACATAAACATATGCATGCACACATCCTCCTAAATCTGCGTAGCTATGTCCATCTGAAGGAAATGGCACATTTCAGTGCTCAGAGCCAGTTCCTTTCTTCTCTTTGTTTTACCTCGGATGAAGTCATGAACTAAGGGAATTTAAAGTGAATACAATGTTTCTGAAAGCCAGATTAACTGCCCTGAAACTGGGCTCTGTTTCTGCATCTGCTATAATACAGCAGAGATGTACAGATTGAGTATAAAGATCCCCACAGCTAAAAGGGATAAAGTAATTCAGTTCCTATGTCTGTTTGTGTTCTCCTGGTCATGCTACAGTGAAATTGTAACAATAGTCACATCTCTGCAGGAGGGATAGAGTGAACTCTGTGAATAATTACACCAACAAAATGCCAGACTACCAATTTCTTTTAATGCACTCATTTTATACCAGAGCATGAGAAGCGAAGGGCTCTTACAGTGCAGGGCGAACATCTGAACCAGCAGATGACCAGACTGAGTCCTACAGGCCCACGATTATATTTTTGTGTTTTTCACATTGGAAAAGAGTCCTGACACTTCTCGTTTGCCTACCACAGAGTCCTAGACTGGCAGTCCCTGTCCTGATCTGTCCAGGGTTTTACCCTCAAAACACTTCAGTCGATCTCCCAGCAGAGCAACATCTCACAAAAGACATCTCGAATTTTTCTCCTCAGGTAACACTCTGAAATACGGTTAAATTATGACATACCAATTAAATTCCATGTCTATTGAAGAACGAGTAGATCCTAAGTGAGGATATCAGGATTTGGTCCTGCACTTCCCAGGAATCTTGACGTGCCATGGGGCTGTATCTTGCAGAAATGCGGGTCAAAGAGACCCGGTGTGGAGGTGTGGCCAGCTGGATGTGGCCACAGGGATGGACAGGACTGCGGTCAGAATGAGGTATACTCAATACTGGAAAAGAAGATGCTCTTTTCCATCCTCTCAGTCCCTCACAATTAGAGATGTCCTGGATAACAGTTCATAAAATTTCTGGCGCTCTGCTGTTGTCATGCTATGCCTCACTTCTCGCAGTCCCACCAAGGCCAGGGCCCTCTTCCCCTTGCCCTCTTTCCTTCCTTACCGCCTTACTCCAGCTGCCTCCCTTCATCCTTTCTCCCAGTGACTCTTCAAGAATTTGTGCATTTCCTGTCTGAGAACCCTTGCAGAAGGAAAAATGCTTGAGGACCGTGACAGGAAACAAAATAATACTCAGAAGAGGAAAATAATGAACGGTCATTTAGGACTGAGAGTGGAAAGTTCATCCTATGAGCTGCCAAGAGTGCTTTAAGTCAAACCCAAACATCTGCATTACAAACAGCAATCATATAATCACCGACTTTTTGCATTATCCCTTCCTAGGCAGAAAGTACTCTGTGGTGCATGGGCCAAAAAACCAATTATTCTGTAATAGTCCTCCTCTGTGATATCATCTCCTTCCTTGAAGCTTTCAGGAGCATGGGAATTTGCTGGGAAGTTGTAATGTTTGCAGAAAAGTTGGCTGCAGCACACAGAGTGTAAGTGAAGCGTCTCCATTCAATGACAGCACAGGTAATACTTTGAGAGAGAGCATGAACAGGAGGGACAGGTCCTCAGGCAACCCTGCTTTTCTGTCATACCAGTCACTTGGTAAAGCATGTTCTTCATGCGAACTGACTCCAGAAAGGGCTTTCTCTGGACCCCAGTATTGCACAGCAGAGAGTTGGTAGCAGCTGTGGAAAAGTTCAGACTTTTTGTTCGGGCCAGTGCCTTAGAGCCATGTTCTCCCTCACTCATGGTACAGGGTCACGCTGGCAAGTCCTGTTGAAGCAGTCTAAAATTAAAGCCTGAAGTATGGTGAAATGGTTAGAATCTTAATATAAGCCTAATAACTCATTGCTAAACCTTTCTGTGTTCTCTCATGCTAGGCATTGGATTGCGACATGTCTTGAAGAAACTCAAAATATGCCCCTCACCGAGTTGCATATTTTTTATGACGCTGGTGCTCTCGATGCTCTCATGACTTAGAAAGTAAACTTGCAAGTTTAACTTTCATCCTTCAGACCCCTTCTCACATGTGCCTGCCATTTCATCTGGAGTTGTTTGACTCTGTCCTTTCAGAGTTGCCTTTTAGCTTAAATTGATAAAATTTCATCCCCAAAATGAGAAATTAATTATAAATAAACAAATCTAGTGATTATTTTATTTTTTCTTAGCTTGGACTTCTTCATACAGGTCTATAGGTGACTATTTCTATCTTACATTAGCCCTGCTCATGGCTGCAGTAGGACTGAAGAGATATTTCTGATCTGGTCTTACCCTCCCCCCGGCTTACAGCACTTTTCCTTGCTCGCTGCTGCTGGATCGTGCGTCCATCCTAACCCAGAGGTTAGAGCTAATTCACACCCCATCAATACGCACAAGTAGTTTAAATGATTTCTTACAGTGTTCATTATCGTGTACCTGTCTGCAGTGAACTTCATCTGGTATCTTGTTAGTCAGTCACTCAGGTTTTATTAGCTCCTCCTGAAATTCCTTACTTTGCTCCTTGGTTTATATTAACTTAAATAATTGTGTATTGTCAGCAAATTTCAGCACCTTGTTATTCATTCCATTTCCCATATCATTAAATATGAGTGGTGAGCAAATAGCGGAGGAAATTATTCATGAATATTCATTTGAAGTTAAAAGCAAATTCCATTTTCACAGCATTCGTGACTAGCCCTTGTTCACTTTCTGCAAACAACTGAGTGCTAAAGATTTACTAGTGTGAATGCATGCAGAAGATTCACATTTTATTCCCATATACAAATAATCCCTCCAAAAATTTCCACCTCCAGATTTCTAGACAAAATTCACATTTCAGGGGTAGAGGAGATATCTCTAGAGAGGGGACCAAATCCCAGAAGCTAAGAGTATATTTTGAAAGACCTATCCCCTTCTCATGAAGAGACAATCGGACACAAGACAAGCGAGAAGGGAACTGCATTTCTGACACATCCCATTCAACATCTGCATCGGCGTTCACCCAAGGCCAAGCAAAGACCTGCAGACCTGACCAGCATTCTGTTGCCATCTGCATGGGCTCCTGACCATATTTCCAGCTAGTTTGGCTCATGGATTGGCTATTCCATGCATCCTGGCATCCTGGTCCAGTCCCATCTGGTAGGGCATCGTGGACTCGCTGCCAGTGATGGTCCTGCCCGGCTGCGGTCAGCTGAGCCATTCGCAGGCTGCTGGCCACGGGCCCTGCTCTGCTCTGCAGCTGCACACCCAGACAAAGCTTTGGGCAGGTCACTGCCCCTCGTGGGTTCCCGGCAACCTTTGCCGTTTCGAGAAGCAAGAGCCTCCCTCACCCGTACAGAAGAGGGTGCGCTGCTTACACCGAGCACAGCCCCTTTTTAAACATTACCCTGTGCATTTCTGAAACAACGTAATGAGATGTGCCATAAATCAAGACCATAAAAGAATGAGCTATTTTTATAATAGCAGTTAAGAACCCATCCAGTCTGTTAGAAATTCTGTAATGGGTTGCACGGCAGCACTAACCTAGACCAAGGTTATCTTTGGAATCCATGTAGATGCTAAAAGGAGAGAAACAGAAGCAAGGCTTGTGAAAGAATCAGGGAATCTGCAATACTGTGACACAATGCATGAGAAATGTTGCAGCCAGATGATTAAATTGATTTGTCTGCCAAATGCCAAGAAGAGCTTTAATGGAGGTATCTGCTGAGCAGTTTAATTTGATTGCCCCCATACTTTATTCCTTATTTTTTTAAAATGGTATCAGTACTCTGTTAAGTGTGCATATAAGGAAAAGAGCCTCTTCAGTTGCTTCAGTAAATTCAAATCCATGCTCCACATTTATCTCCACATGAACACAATGCCACACACACGCACTCATAGTGGACAATTTGGCCTTTTGCGTGATTAGCCTAAATTGTTTTAAGGTCTGCTCCACGCATTAGTATAATGACAAAAACAGGATGGAATAGTTTGCAGTACTTAAAAAGCAGCAAGAAATATGTGTTTGCCTCAGTCATATGTAGTTCTGTGTGCGAACACCCAGGTGTGGCAGGCTTTTCCTGAATAAACTCCTGCCTGCAAGCTAAATTTAGTGGAAATTTTGCTCATGCATGGCTATAGGACTTGTTCTTTAAAAGAGCTGGAATACAATACGTCTATTCATGAACTGCTTTCACCGGTACACTGAAGTCTTCTCTTACTAAATCAGATGTTTTCAGATTAAATATTTAAAATATTTTCAAAACACACTGCTGCTATATGTATGTGGTACAGTCAGTGCTGATTATACCATATGATACAGCATTTTTCATAAGATTGCAGGAAAGGAGACGTGCAGATAGTCATATGCAACTTCCTTCACAGAAATGCCTGTATTTAAAGTGGAAAAAGAAAGGAAATTAAAATGAGATTCCATTGTTTAGATGAGAAAGTGCAAAGGTTCATGACTAAATTAATGTAATTCTGACTTTGACCTTTAGACAAAGCATTCAAGAGCTTTCCAATAATGACATCATAATTACTTGGTGCCTATGTCTTAGTTTGCAGTTTAATTACTTAAAGAGTAAACCAAGTATAGATTTATACTATATGCATTATATAGTAGATATGTTATAACCCTTACACTCATCACAGTTGCTTTAATTAATTCAAATGATGATATGCTGGACTGCAGCTCACAAAGCCCTTCCCTACAGCCTCAAAGCCGTGATCCTAGAAACATCTGGGTGCACAAATGGATGAGCGTGAGAAGTTCCAGTGTGTTTCAGGGAGCTACAGGGATGTGGAAGACAAACATATACATTTGCTATTCTATATTTCACATTGTTTGTCAATATTCATTTCTAAAAATTCTCCTCTAGGTATCTTGAATTATCTCTTATTTCAGTATTTTCGAAGCCTCCCTATCAAGAAGAAGGTTTCCTTGGAGATTTTGAGATTTTGAGTTCACTGAAGTCAAGGGAACGATGTTGCTTTATGCAAGCTGGGGATTTAGTCTGATAGTCTCATCTTAGTGAATACAGAGCAGAATGGATTTATCCAAACTTATGAAAGCCACATGAATAAGTTTGCTTGAACAATTCTGTTGCATCCCCTCTGTATTTACAGTGCAATTTAGCAGACTGAAATTAATTTTTCTTCCCTGATTATGTTTTCTACAGACACTGGAAAGGTTGATGAGTACAATATAGTTTTAAATGATGTGCCTTGTTCATGTTTTTTTCTTTATGTTCCATTACTGTAGGATTTGAGTGGAACCATATGATTATAGTCTTAGGCTGTCATGCAAATGGACTAATTTTGTTCCATTTCCCATTCCCCTCACTGTCCTTGTCAATGCAACGGATAAATCTTGCTCTGGGTTCCGTTCCTCATAGACTTGCAAGGCTGTCATCAGAGTGGATTAATCTACTGCCTGTGTTATCACAAAATTCTCTGTCCTAACAATGACTTATCACCGAATTTAAAGCTTGATATACTTTATACTCAATCTGTAGACTTAGTCTTGCAACAAAAATTGTAATGAGAGCTAAAAATGGTATAAAAATAATCCACTCTTATCACAGTCTTTGAATTGTAATTTCATGGATTTCCTTGAATACAGTATTTTACCGCACAATAGCAAGAGAGAACACGCTAGAATAACGTACTTGAAATTTCAATTTTAAATGTCGCCTAAACTAAGCTTCCAAATTGTTTAATTAAGTGACCATAGCTGTATTAGAGGTTATTGTCAGCACAATCGCTGTGCAAGCAGTTCCTTCGATAAAAGCCAGGGTGTGGACAAACTATTACTCAACAGCATATAAAAACACCACTAAAAACATTTGTAATGGTGGGACTTAAACCTAGAATAATACAAATTTTAGAGTTACTTCTTCCACATATAATCCTCTAATTCCCCCCTTCGTGCTTGGCTATTGCATGGCTTTTAAACTGACATGTGGTTGTTATGCATGCTTGTAATTTATTCTTTTCTCAGGGTTCTCACAATGGTCTACATTACAAGAAAGAAATGTTTTAAGCATTTCTTTAAAATATATATTTATCTGTGTGTTCAAATACTAGATGAAATAACAATTTTTTGTTATTTCTCGCCCTCTGATGTAAGGTATAAAAGGCCAAAAGAAACTGATTTAAGCCACTCTACATAAAAATAATGCCTTCTACACTTTAAGCTATCTTGGTATTTTTTTAGCATATTAGGTTTGCCTACATGGGAATTTTAGAATGAGGCAAAGAAGTCAGTGCTAGACTATGTTAAACGGAAGCAGGGGCTTCCACTCCACTTCCTAGAGCTGGTTTACAGAAATTCCCGTGTTAACCATTTCATTTACAGATTCTGGCTTTTTGACTTCATAGTTGGCAATTTTGGCAAGGAATCCAGTGCAAACTTTTGCACGTCAGCTTTGTGATTTTTCTCACCGTGCTTTATGAGATGCCTCCTACAACTGGCAGTAGGCCTGAGACTGGCTGTGTTAAACTGCCATGATGCTTTTCCCATAACTCAGCTGTGTTTTGCCAGCTCCATTTCTAAACTGCCATGAGAGCAGCCTGGAAGACACACTGCTCACTTACAGCAGTCTTTAATATAAACGGGATAATGTCTTGTACTGGCACTCGTGCAGTCAGATAGATTTGGCCTTGTAGCTTTGGAGGAGCAACATTGTGATTTCAGAAGAGCGAGCTATGGAAGGTGAAGTAAAAAGCAGTGTGTGGTTTGTTGTGTTTTTGGTAGTTTTGGTTTTGGGTTTTTGTTTGTTTGTTTGTGGGGTTTTGTTGTTTTTGTTGTTGTTTTTGTTTTTTGTCTTTCATTGTTTTGTTTTTCCTTTGGAAGCCTCTCTCTGCAAATACCTTCAGAAAGTGCAATGTTGCTGCTTTCCTTGGCAAGCTGTCAATGTCTGGTAGGATGAATTCCTGGGAGGAAAAGCACTGCTGAAGAATTTTATGCCAGAGAAGGTGATGATCCTACTAAGCTATTTGGTGCTCATTTGAAGGTACAGAATATCCACATGAAAACCTTTTTCTCCTTGTAATTTAATACCCTTCTTGCCTAAAATACTGAAAAAGGAAAAGCTTGAAAGGCAGCAGCAATTGGGGAATGTACTGGGTATCATGGATGTCCCCTACAGACATTAAGGACCTTTGACTAGGTCTGTAACATACTGTGCTGCCCCTGGGTGAGAAATGACTGCCTCAGAAATGGAAGAAGACCTGGACAATGCACAAGATAAAACCTGTCTCGAAATGAGCATGCTAAAACAGACTGCTTTGCCATGAGCTGTCCTTTACGACACCCGCTCCCACACATCTCACTTAGCACCCACAGTATAAAGAATGTTTTAAAATTATTACAATTTCTTAAGAAGTGTTCCTACTTCAAACACTAGCCCATCAATGCAGCGTTTCAGCCCCAATGCTCTCTCTGCACTACAGCAGTGATGCACAGCTCAGTCTTGGGAGTGAAATTCCAGCCCTGACTTTTACAGACTTCACAACACAGACACAGAAATTATGCGCACGAAGAGCTCTCACTTGTCTGCAAGGTCATATGGTTTATGATCACTGTTACAAGTTTCCTCCTGGTCAGATCTCAGCATTTATGTAGAAAGGATGTTTTTCTCTCGTTATGGTATCTTGGGACTTGGTCACCTTTTCTTGGGTTCCTCTTTAGCTACAACAATTTTTGAGAAACTTTCCAGCGTGTTGGTAAGCACATCGGAAGTGTGCAGTGATAGAACGTCTTGCCAAAGTGCTCTCTGTTTCCCAAGAAAACGGGAAGGTGTTGGGAGCACTGACTGAGGCTTGGTCCTATCTTGTCTTCAGTCCCTACCACAGAATATTTTTCCTTTGACTTGGCACAGGGAGTAGGAGCAGGAATTACCATCTCAGTTTTATTTACTCCAACAACATCTTGTAGACATTTGCTTTTGTGACACCCTTCCAGATGGGACTGAGCATGCAGCTATTTGAGTCCCAGAGCTCTACAGATGTCCAGATGGAAGACTAGAGTGCACAGCAATCAGTGAGTAATTGGGTAAGTGATAGACCTGCTGCAAAGCAGCATTACCTCAGCCTTAAGGAGGATTAATTACAAAAGACCTATGATGCCAATTAATTCTCTTTAAAAAGTTATGTGTGGATTCAAGGCACTTTAAGTCAAAGAAACTGTAGTTAATTCAACATAATATGCTTACATAAATAAGCAAGTGTTGAAAGATATTGAGCACTTTATATAGCACACTAGCAAAAGTATCTGAGTTTTTTTTCTCTTGTAAACGTGTTCTGGAAACGGTAATAAACTGATCCCCCTGTCACCAGAGGTGGTCTTTCTAAAGCATAGTGTAACCTCTAGTTTTGTCTCACGCACAGCACCCAGTGTTGAATACTGAACGTGAAGTTTGATCCCAAAGTGCTGATAAAATACAGCTGATTTCTCAGCTTAGGCTGACAAGATTTGTTCATGCTTAAAAAAATAATGCCTCAAGTGACAAGCCCTCAAGATTTCAAAGGAACCCTAAGAGAGTTTTGTTCAATCAGAAGGTAACAGAGATGCTCTTCCTGACACATCGCTGCAGTCTCAATGGAATAAGATAGACACCGAGGAGGGGGAAATACTACTGATCAGGTTAACATGAAAACTTTTTTGCAAGCACTAATTGGAATGCAAATCTTTGTACCATAAAAAACCCAAGCTATGAATAGAGAATTGGAGTTTAATTGATTAAATCTGTCAGTTTCTAAGAAAGCCAGAGATACATGCTCTGATATACTTGACTCCCAACAGTTTTATTAATAGGTATATGGTGCTTCAGCTTCCTTAGAGATGCAGGTATAATACACTGTATATTTTTACACTCAAGTAGAATTCCTATGAAAGGCACACAGCAGAGTGTGACTCACAAGGTGAGCAGGAACGTGCCTGTCAGTGGGGCGCTGGCACTGCCGGCACGGCAGAACTGCCGAGGCTGCAGGGCTGCGCAGCAGCAGCAGTGGGGCTGGCAGTCCCTGAGTACCAGTGACATGTAGAGGTCTGCCATTGCTCCATGAAAGAAATGACAATAAATTGTAATAAACACAGGCTGTAAAATACCAGGAAATCAAAGAGAAAGAATAAGAAAAAAAAAAATCCACTCCCTTGGGCTAATGGTTAATTTCATCGCCATTTTTCCAAATTTCTGCTCTAAGAAGCCAACAGATTTACAAATCCTGCACTGGGAGATGTGCTCCCCTTTAGATGAGTATGACAGAGTGTATGGGTGTATGTGTGTGAGGAGGGTGTCGGCCCCTCTGCTTATCAGTATGCTCAAGCTTAATGCTTAAGGTGACAACTTCCCCCACAGCTGCTTTCTCATTATAACTCGAGTAGGTTAGTTTCAAAATTATATATCCAGTAAGTCACTCTACAGATGTTCGCTGTCACCCTATGAATCCTCTGTCTTATTTCCTCAATGTGCATTATATTTTTCTGAAATCCTGCACCAACATTTATCAGAACATAAATTGGAACTTTGCAGAATTACTGTAGTTAATTGACAGTCTGTAAATTCCTTACCTATCCAAGGGCAAGTATAAAACCCTTCAATGAAGCATCATTAAAAATTATGGTATAAATTAAAGCTGAACTAGAATGCTTTTGTTAATCTTCCCTCCTACACCCAAATTTAAAAAAAAAGACTTCATGATCCTGCAATCCAAAATAACAACACTCAGGTATACAGCATGACATATGGTATCATGCTGTTTCATTAATAGGACTGCTATATGGCTTGTGTTTTATTACTGGAATAATATTTAATAGATAGTTCTTGCATTTTGCATGGCATATCTGGTCTCACATTATGGCTCAGATATTTATTCTTTAAAGGAGAGAATATGAAAAGAGGAAATAAAGAAGTTAAATCAATAGGCTTATGTTTCTACTTTGTGTAGAGCCACGTGAACCTTTTCTGATTTTCCAGCAATTCCAAAAAGCCTGAAACAGTTCCAAACCACCTGAGTCAGAACGAGAAGCATGAACTACCTGAAAACATAAGATAGCAGTTTAAAAATTAAAATGGTAAAGAAAAAAATCTTCAAGTAGAAAAATCCTTTCAGTTTGGAATACTGGAATATCAAGATATTGAATCAGAGCAAAGCACTTTAACTTCTATTTCTGTTTTTATTTAAATTTCTATCAATCTCTTCTTGACCCTAACAATTCAGAGAAATTGAAATGGAGCCAAGGAAAAATTCATTGCCACCCAATCAGTGTTTTCCAACAAAATTTGACCTACCCCTAGCTTTCTCCTGGTACTTGGCAAGGAGATTAATTTATTT
The DNA here is from genome assembly GCA_013398855.1 of Mohoua ochrocephala. Taxonomy (NCBI): domain Eukaryota; kingdom Metazoa; phylum Chordata; class Aves; order Passeriformes; family Acanthizidae; genus Mohoua; species Mohoua ochrocephala. The sequence continues at coordinate 101,279 of VZTA01013818.1, read as the reverse complement.
ATGAATTTTTCAACTGTAGTTTTTATGTTTTTCTATGGAAAAAAACAACCACAACTGGGGAAGAGGTTCCAGCATAAACATATTAGACAGCTCATGGAGAGATAACTTGCTGCTATTAACCCTGCTGGCTAATAACAGCATCAATTTACCCTGCGCAGAGTCCTCCTTCTAAGGTATGAACAGTCAGGTTTGGATACATTAAATAAAAAGTGAGTGACTCGCTACAATGCAGGGGCATTGAGGCTTTGTGGGTGTGGGGTGGGAGTGGGCAGCATCACAGAGAGCCAAGCCCAAAGCGGTGGTGGGGCTGTGGCACCTAAGGGAGGGGGGGTGGTGTGGGGAAGGCTCCAGCCAATGTTTCTGCAGAGCAACTGCAGCAACACGAAATTTGGAATGGCCACACCCCCAAGAGCCCATCACTGACCTCACCCAAACGAACCCTGCGGGGTCAGGGAAAAGGAGTCCCCTGGAGGGCAGCAGACCTGGCCGCCACCTGTCCTTGCAGGGCAGTGCATGCTCGGTGCAGACAGACAGACCAGGCACAGGACATGCAAACCACTCCTCCCCGGAGGAGCGGAAATGGGCCTGAAACTTGTGGAGTGTGGCTTTGTTCAAAATGTCATAGCAGCCAGTTTCAGGGTTCAGGGAATTTCGGTGGAGGAGCAGAGATCACGAATAGTGCCCTTTAATTAGCACTGTACAATATGTTTCCTATACAGGCTGACATAACTGTCTATATTTCAAGTGGTAGGTTTATACAGCAATTGTTGGAAATGAGCAGATTTACTGCAAATACCGTCATAAATAAACTTTCCTGAACCTACATTGGTAACACAAACAAATGATTATGCCTGTTGTCTGAAACATAGCAAAAAGCAAAATTGTGGCAGGTGTGACACCTGATAGCTAAATTGAAATTTATAGAATGCATATGGCAGAACTTCATTTTTCTTTTTCATTTAGTGATCAAAAACTAGATGACAGACAGTGTAAAATGAAAACAGATGAAATGAATTTCCAAACTGATCCTGCCAAGTTTCATTTTCTCCACAAGTTCTTGGAAAGCCCAGAACCTATTCCCATGTGCACAGCCAGAATTTGCAGATTCTGCGCTTTACCTCTTCATCCTGCCATCTGACAGTTTGCCAAGTCCTGTGTGCTGCAGAATGATTGTGAAGAGAGGTCTGTTTATTATGGTACTGAGGTCTTTCTGTCAGACTTGATAGCCTAATTTTTATTTGGAGTATAAATAAAATAAAATCATATATAAATATATATGTACACATGCACACATTAATTGTAAAAGTTTTCAAAGTCACAGTCATTATAATGCTTTCTCTGATGAAAGTAGAAAGACTGGATAATAAACGAAGTGTAATGGAAATTTGATACGAGTTTTTAAATGCAGGCTGAGGTAAAAGGTGAACATAAGCAACAGATCCTTTTACTCGTCCGATATGAAACAAGATTCTCTGTGGAATAAGTTTCAGACAGGCATGGAGAATTTATTTTTAATCAGCTTTAAAATACAGTCTATAATAAGCCTGCCCTTAGGCAGTTATACTGTGCATGCCATCATAAAAAGAAGAAAAAAAAAAGAAAAATCTTACAATGAGGCTTAAGAAAAATGGTCAACTGGATGCTAGATTTTTTAATCTATGGTTGTCTTTGCCCCTGCTGAGGATTTCTATATCATCTTTTCATCAGGAGAGCTTGGCAAAGCCACTCAGCGGGTGCTGTATGTTGGGAGCCACAAAAATCAATATAGGGTATATGAAGGCAATTTTTAAAAGCTAATGTGTGAAACATTAAAAATCCATGCAGTATAAACCATGTATAATCTTACCAACTCCCTGGCTCAAATGGATCAAACAGCAGAAATTGTGGTATATTGCACACTAAAGTGGAATAACCTTTAAGGCTGAAGATTGATTCTTTTGGGAAAGTTTTTACAATATGGTATATTAAGCACTTCGGATAGAAATAACATGCCTTCTCATAACAGGGATATACACTTGTGAAAGAAAACAACTGGACAGTGATCTTATGAGCTAAAGAAAAGGATTCAAGCTTACAGGAGAAAAGCTCAAAATTTATGCCTTTTCATAAGAAAATTATTGGATAGTTTTCATTTCAGAGCATAACATCATTCAATTAAAGCTTTTAATTAGGACATATTAGTTACAAATTTATTTAATGTTTTCTTGGAGACAGCATATGCCATATAGCACTAAAATTATTTTGGATAAAGCTTTATAAACCTCTTAAGCATCTGATGAGGTCCAGTGCTAGAAAAAAAAATGCCTTTGGCAGAGTTTTCATGCACTGAAGATATCCCACTAAAATCAAAGTGATTGTTCTGGGGAAAAAAATGTGCAAAACACCAAAGCATGCTACAGTCTACCCCAAAGAGATGAGGGGTGGGGAGTGTTTCTGTCTTGGCTGGGTAGCTGGAAACATGAAGAGCAGAGAGATGAGGGGACATGCCAAGGTTATGTACAAAGTCTTTGTCAAGGCAGGATCTAAATATACATCTTGAGAGTCCTAGAGGGCACAATAATGTCTCATTTTGAATCGAAGTACTCTTTCTAATTCAGTGCAATCTTCCAAAACAATTATAGCCTACAGCATATGCACAATATCCTTGAAAAAAATTAACATGTGTTTTGTATAAAATTCCCAGCACAATTATCCTCCTAGCACACTAGTATGAAATCAAGAATAAATAAAGAGGTAGGTAAAAGGAAACAGAAATACACAGAAAACCCTGAAAAATGGAAAATCTTCCCCAGAACCCAAACAGAGAATTAAAGCAGCCATTCTTGCTCTCAACCCTACCAAATTGTCCCTGTACTGGCCGGCCAGATTAGAAGGGCAAAGGAATCAAAACGTGAGCCTAATTGGAACTCGTCTCGGTCTCTGTGCAAATACGTACACAATGTCTCCAAAGAGATGTACTCTGCAACTTTGCCAGAGGAATAATATATTTCATGTCTCCTTTCTTAATTATTTCATTGAGACCTATGGAAGTCCCTTGTTAAAACTTTTGCTGTGATGTAAAGTCACACTTTTTATTATTTAACATTTTTGTATTGTGGATTTTGTATTTGAAGAATTTCAACTGAAACATTAAAAACCTTCTCCTTCAGAACAGAAGTGTATTAAGTACAGAGGAGATTTGCATAAGACTTCTTAAGAGAGAGAGCACGATTAAAAATGCCCCTACAACACCTAAAATACCTGCTAGCAGTCAAGAACTGAAGGAGGAAAATGAGATGCTTCAAAATATAATGAACTCCTGTGCTGTAATATTAAAGAAAAAAGAACAGAATTTTCAGAAATGTCCAGGGGAAAGAAAAACAAAAGACTGAGTAAGATTTCTGAATAACAGAGAAGGGGAAACAACCACCAAGGGCTTAGGCATGGCAAAACTACTGTGTAAACACTTCTCTTCATACTTATAATAGGAATTAATCAGAAGCAAAGATGTATTGGATGCAAAATCCAAGAAAACAAAGGGAAAATGTAAAACTGATCTTCAGTGAAGGGAATGTAAACATACACTTAAGTTAACCAAAGAAGATTTCAGGGTCTGAAGGGGTTTTCTACTTGGGGACAAAGAACTAGGAGAGATGATAGCAGGGGGCATCCGACAGATTTTGCAGATCAGGCTCCACCACCCAAATGTTAAACAAAATGTAGCTCTCGAGTTTAAACAGAGAGGAATGAATGAGTGACCGGGACACGTAAACTTTTAACCTGGCTTTTGTTCCAGGTGAAGAACTTGAAAGGATCACAGAGGAATTAATTTATGAGAACTGATGGAGTGGAAAGCATCTCAGCAGAGTCAGCTTGCGTTTGCTGAACTCAGGCTAACATCACCGATCGACTTTTTCCACATACTGAATTGGGCAAAAAAGGATGAGGTAAAATTAATCTGGACTGCAGCAAGATGTTTTGATCTAGTTGCAATCAGAAGAGCCACTGAGATAATGGAGATGAATTGCTGGCTCAAGATGATGATATGGTGGATGGTGATTAGTTTTCAGATAGAGTATTATCAGGCTGAGTCATGGTTCAGCTCAGCCAGCACCGTACTACATAATCTCTAGTGATTTTAAGGCAGTGATTAATTTGGTCTGGGTCAAATCTATTGTTGGAATTGGGAGCAGCAATAAATATTTCCTCAGAGTTACTGTTATATACATTAAAAGCATCTGAGAGGGACTCTGGGTATTGATGGAGCAGCAGTTATGAGCTCTTATGTCAAGGAATGGAAGAGATGGTGAGTCACAATTTATAAAACGATTTTTTGAATGTTACTTAGAAAATAATTACAAATATAGTGATGGGGGGAAAGCAGTGAGTAAAGAAGGGGAAGAATACACATAAAATGGCCATTGAAAAGCCACTTTTCTCCTGGGATGAGTACAGGGGGACATAAGCTATGCTTATTGCATAGTAATGTGTACTCAGCTTGAGCTGAGTACAAAGCACCACCAAGCAGAAGCACTTGCAGTTTCTCACCCCTTCCAGGAGCGTGACAGACTGCGTGTGGAACCGAGCGGAGAATTCGGGTCAGCAGCGTTCCCAATTCAGAGAGAAGCTTCAAAGCAATTCTAAATGGCCTCAATTACATTTAGAACACCACAAAATATGCATTTTATGTCCAGTGGATTTTTTGTAAATGACATCACAAAGGGAGAAGTGGTTCATGAAATGGAAATTTAACGTGAAATGCTGATTTCCCTAGTCAAGATGCCATTGAGCCTCCTTCTCCACAACAGTCTTACAAAGGCTCTACTTTGCCTGCCAGCAGCACCATTCCACATAGCCCTATTCTTTGTCCTCCACTGTATTGCCCAGGCTAGGATTTAGAGAAGAGCAAAGTACATTACTACTTGGAGCTTGAAATAATTAATTTGCACTTGGGTAGGGGGAAGGTTCAACAGCCCTGACATTTTTAGTGCTGCACTGAGCCTCAGCTGCTTCTCCCCAGGTAGGGAACAGCCTCTGGACTGTTTGTCTTACTATTTCCCGTGCTAGTCACCTTTCTGGTGTTCGGGATATTTGTAGAAGAACAGATTAGAGCTCATGAGAGACACTGATCACCTTATGAATGCTCTGTACCAGCCCTACTTTCTTACAACTGGATTGGTTTGATGGGGGAAGAAAGATTTCAAACCCAGAAATGCTGGCAGTAGCAGTTATGCTGATTTGCCTCAGTGTGCTCATTCAGAAATCAGTCATTTCAGTTCCAGTCCAGATCTGCTGGAACTGGAATAACAGTCTTTGTTGTTCAATGTTTTCTTGATTTTTCCTTTATATATACAAAATTTTGTATTCCCATACCTCTAACAGGATGTGTTTTTACTTTTTCCTGACTCCTCTTCCTGGCAGGAAACTGCATCAGCTTCTCTGTGTTTAGTGTAAAAAGAGATTAAAGAGTCAAGACGGTGACTTTGGACAATATTTTGCCATTATTTATTTCACAGAGTTTTCTTCTCAACAGTAGGTATTATTTCCAGAGTATTTTCCCCTGCTTTTTTAGTGTCTATTCTCCAGGAAAATGAAGAAAAATACTAACATTTTTTTTGGAGCGTCAGCCATCCTGACAACAAAAGAGAAAGAAACCAAGTTGGCTTTGTTTTAGCAAATTAACCATATGCCTTACATCAGTGGGAGATGTGCCCCATTGAGAGGAAATAATAGCCCCTGATTTTATGGAGGTCTATGCCAGGCTATGGGCTTGGCTTCTGATCTGCGCACTGAACATTTATCGATGCCCACAGGTTTGTTGGAATTATTCCTCTATGCTTGTGCTGACTGAGACCACAGTAGATGGGAAAAAGAGGAAATATTGGTTTAGCCTTACTTCCACAGAAGGGACCTGTATCATAGCATACCGTAATCTAAATGCAATAATGTAATAGAAACGCAATGTTACGAGGTCATGGTCCAAACACAGGGGTGTTCACATTTCTCGATACAGTTTAAAGACAAACATCTCCTTTTCCTACCCATTGGAATAGACAGCACAAAGATTCTGACCCAGAAACATTTGTGCACGGGTTTAACTTCTACTACTAGTAGTAATCAAACCTTTCCACTGGCCTCATCACGTATTTAAAGTTGAGTATAAGACCTAAGAACTCCCAAGGCCAGAAATATGAGTCAGGGTTTACACGGAGAGAATTGAGGTCCAGAGGGATGCAGTTGCCAGGAAGTGACTATGCATCAGAAGAAAAATTGAATTCAGACCTCTGAGATCCAACTAAATCACAAGAGCACATTTCCTCTGTTTAATCATTAGATAAAAAAAGTGAGATTGAAGAAAAACTTCAATTTGTTTGGAAACATTTTTACCTCCATTTTGGGGCCAGATTTCAAAAACAGTACCTTTATCAAATTCAGAAAGACAAGTGCCCATGGAAAGTGCCAGTGGAAGACTCTGATTTCCCATTTGCTTGTTGATGTTTTTTTTCTCTCCTAACAAGAATTCCTAAAATAATGTAAAATAGCTGTTGTTTATATCTGAAGAAGACAACAGTTTAAAATATGCATACCTGTTCTAGTGAGTTGAAAGCACAATGTAACTACGATTTTATTACCATATCTTTTGTTCTCTGGGTTTCTATTTCAAGGGTTTGATCAAAATTACTGTGGTCTCTCTACCCAATGGCATTTATTTTGGTTATAAGATTAGAAATGTAAATTTGCAATAAAAGAAGAAAATAGGAAGCTGTTTTTAATGAATATTTTACACATGACTAATTAACAGAATCCCCTACAGGAATTTGGAAGTAATAAGGAATTGACTGAAAATAAATTAAAAATTAATAAAGGGGTCTCCAAACAACTTTGTTTATGAGCATTACCAGTTGCATTCTTAGTTATGAATATTTCAAACTGCTTTACTATTCAGGATGTTTTATTCTTGGAGTGTTCATAATTTTAGAGGTGATTAGACAAAAAAAGAAGAACAACACAAAACGAAATGTCTTGAAATGATAAAGCCTACCTGGGGAAAACTTGCTAATGCACAAATAATGGCTTAATATCCATTGTTTTAGTCTAATAATACCTGTGGTATGATGTTCCTCTTAATCCTCATCCTCTAAATGGAGGGAACAGGAATGATCACTAATTCATTGAGAAAAATGAAAAACTTTTCCCAGACATTGCCTTAAGACAAGAGCTGCAGTCACGCAGCTCTGCACAGTCATTAATGGTTGTTAGCTGAGCCTGGAGAGGGCTTTGCCCTGGGGAAGCTGTTGCAGCGCTCGGAGCTGGCCCAGCAGCAGGGTGGGGATGGGGCTGCAGCACCCAAGCTGGGGGGTCAGGCGGTCGTGTTTGAGACCTGCACAAAGGTACTCTGCTAATGGCAGAAGGCATGGCCACCACCCAGCTATTTTGTTCCCATTTTCTCTGCTAAATCTATACATCAAAGTGCATTGCAAGACAATGCTACCAAAAAATATATCTTTATATGTTTACAGCAGATCTTCATTTATATCAGTACAACAGAAATATTACCTGGGGAGGGAGGAGGGGAGGGAGAAACACATGAATGCCACACGTGTTCTCATGTACCTAATGTAATGTTTTAGCGAGCTTAAAAGTTTTTGAAATAAAAGTGATTTGAATTCTCTGGCATTGCCTTTGATACAAAAACTAATATAAAAAGGTTCCTCAGAGAACTTAAGCTAAACCATCCAACACCTTTAGCCGAGGAAGGTCAGAGCACAAATCCGAAGAGCAAAAAAAAAAAGGAAGTAAACGATCACTTCAAAATAAATAAATAGATCCCCTTCACTGTTAGATGATCTGAGATGATCCAATCATTTGTCCAAAGACAAATTACAGCAAAAGTAGAATAAAACAATAAACACTGACTGAGGGTTTCTGTTTGCTTTGGTTTTTTGTTTTTAAATTTAAAACTAAAATGAAACCATGGCAGGTTTGCTCAGCTGGTCGTTTTCTTCTCTCTAAACTTTAAGGACTGAAGCCTCTTCTTGGGTTATATGCGCCAGGAACGGAGTTCCAAAAACGTGACACAGCGGAGTTTTGTTTTTTTTTTTTTAAAGCAGTGGTGCTTCCTGCTGATACCAAATGTTCACAGAGAAGATACTTGGTATGTATCTTAAGAATTAAAGAACCAATGCATTCCGTGTAATCACTGAAGGCTGCATGAAGGCTCCCTCAATGAGTGCTTGATGATCACTACCCAGAATAAAATGAATAGCATAGTATTTTTGTAAACTTGTGCCCCCCCAAATAAGAATATACTACTACTACTACTACTACTACTACTACTACTGGTAGTAGTAAAAAATAATACATTTGGTCACATATGAAAAGAGAAGTCACACACATTAATGTAGGAAATTCTAACTCTTCCCATCAGTGCCACAGTTTCTCTATACAACAGACCAAAAAGCTCTTTCCTAGCTAAGTGTTTGGGCAAGTATCAGTCCCATTTTGCTTCAGTTTCCAGGAAAATATGTCTCACGGAGGATGCATGTCACCAGTGTTTGATGGCTCTTTTCAAAAGCTGTATCAGACAAGATGTATATGTCATCTCAGCTTTCTCCCTCCTGCTCGGGGAGACAGAAGAATAGCAAGAGAATTCTGCTACCTCCCATGATAAAATTACCCATAAAGAAACAAGATTAAAAAAAATATGAAAAACCAAAGCCAGCTTTTAATTCACTAGTTGCTTTTACACTGTCCCTGCCACCTGAGAAGTTTAAGGTATCTTAAACCATGAACTAACATTTAGGATGTGACCTCCTCCCTTGGAAAAAATCTACAGATCTCTTGGGAATAAAGAAAATGATGACTCCAACATCACCAAACGCAAAATCCCTCAAAGTCAGTAAGAACCCATTATGCTTCAGGCCTGGCAGTTCTCATCATAAAATTACAAGTTTTTTTTCCAGTGCATGGAGGGACTAGAAATTCTCCATCACACAGAGGAAGATCACGTATTTCTCTGATCAACAGCACAGAGTGATTAATTATGTTTAACTTTTCTAAAATAGAAGCACTCCCTGTGTCTTACAGAATGAAACCTAAAAAATTCATGATCAGATTTGATCTTAGGCAGACTCCAATGAAACCTAGGAAAGCTCCTAAGTTTCTGAATTTCTATCTGAACGTGACAGTCCTCAGATATCCTGTGCTAGCAATTTAAAATAACAAGAGGTACTCTTGAAAAGTCAAGGAATTCTCTCCAAGTGTGAAGGCACTTGTTAGTGTCTGATCTTTTTTTCCATTGCCCTTGTCTGACAATGAACCAACTAAATAAAGCTTAAAACAGTTTTCGCCAATCTGTAAATGTGATGTGTTTCTTAAAAATAAGTAACCGATTACGATGATTTAGTTATCAGTAAAAGCTTTTAAATAAAACCTAAAATATATCCACATTATAAAAAGAAATTGTGGTTTCTGAGGTTTATTGATAAGGCCATTTATTAAGGACTTTGGAGCTGATTTGCTCATTTGAAGATAAGCTTCGAACAACATTTGTTGGATATTCATTCAATTCTCCACAGCCTCTGTTCATTTCCCCCGTTCCTAATGGAAATACTTTTTTTTTTTTCTTCTTCTTCTTCTTCTTTTTGGTAGAAAATCACCTTGTGTGCTTCTGAGTGGCTTGCAAAGACTAGACTGAAACAATGGTTGACACTTAGACATCAATAGCTGCCAGCAAACACTGGCAAGGAGTCAAACCATTGGCAAGAAGTTTTTATTGGAAGAAATAAGACTCTTCCTCCTGTTGGGAGCTTGCGGAGCGAGCGGAGCCGTGCGGCGGGAGCGCTCTGGGAGCGCGGCGGAACCATCGGCATTAACCGGCTGCGGAGCCGGAGCAGCCACGGGTAGGGAACGAACAGCTGGGGAACAGTTTGACTCACAGATGCTTCAGTATTGCTAGAAGGGCTCGTGGTGAAATTCATGGATGTTTTACAAATAACAAACCTATAGCTATTCCAGCTGTGAATAGTCAAGTTGCAAATAATAGTGTGAGGTTCCAGGCCAATTCTCCCCAGAGCTACAATGCGTTGCGGTGGATTGCTATGTGACTGCAATGCATTTTGCCCACAGGAGCGGTAGAAGGAAGGAGGTGCAGCCTCTCCTCCCCTCCCTGTAGCACTGCAGACCATGCACAAAGTTCAGCACCAAATTCAGCTGCATCTTTACACAACCACCTGCCAGACTGTAAACAGTTTGAACGTCAAACATTTCAAATCACTCTACCAAAGAAGTAAACCATGCCTGTAGAAAAATAGAAAGATCAAATACAGACCCTGATTGACACTTGGCAAGAGTCCTTCTTTAAAATAATCCTAAAATCCAAAAAAGCAATTTGGATATATTTTCTAAGGTTTTGATGTACTAATTCTTTAGAAAACTTGGGCAAATCTTCCTCACAAGACACATGTAACAGGGAAGTAAACGATAAACCAGACTTCTCAGGTCATATTGTTTAGTTCAAGAAAAATGGAAACAAATAGAATAAGAAGTGAAAAGTGAATGAAAATTTTGAAGTCTCTTAGGTATAATTTCTTCAGGTTCTCATCTTACAATGAGTCTTCAGTGTAGCTATTACAGGGTCTAACTCTATAATTCATATTTATCATACAGCATCAAGCAGGTGAACAGTAGAGGTAGCAGTAATTTATACCAGCCATTGTGGAAATACAAGTGATAGCTCTAATGGACTCTTATGATTAAATAAAAGAAATCATTGAATGTTGGAAAATGACATGCAAAGAAGCCTTGTGAGAGCATACTGATTGTGTATACACTGAGTCATGCTCCATGGGAGAAACAAAATTACTTAAAAAATAAAAATAAAAATAAAATAAAAAGGACTAGTAATGATTTAAAAGCAGAAGTCTGTCCATGTATAAAGAGCTAAAACCAATGAAAAACAGATCGAAAAATGTATTTAATTGACATTTCTAGCATCTGTTTTATTTTCATCTTCAATTAGGAGCCAAATTCAAAGAGAAGAAGTGTTTTGGCTCTGAGTCAAGTTAAATTTTTCCAGATTTAGTTCATTTTTATCAAGTGCAATATCAATGCCTTGTATTTATTTATTTATTTATCTATTTTTATGGCTCAGTCTTTTATAGCACATCTTGCATATGTGGTTGAGTTTTAGATCAGGAATAAAACAACATACATTAACATTTCCAGTAAAAGCTATAGAAATGTTATGAAACTCTGACATGCCTTCCTATCCTCCCCACTTCTCCCTTCCCCAGAAAACAGTGATTTCTGGCAGCTATTTGGACCCATTTTCTCTCTGATGCATGAAGAATTCTGAGTTCTGGCAAAAGCAATGATTAGGGATCATTTAGTCTTTTACTTCAGTCTCCCAGCAGAACTCTTCCTACCACAAATTGAACATAATTTCCTTCCCTATCATGGGCCTAAACTGTGGGAGGTTTATTTCTCTGCAGACACCACCCTGGCTTCCGTCCTTTCCCCAGATTTCCTACTTGCATGCTGTCAAGACCAACAACTCAGGCTATTTTTGACCTGGTGGATGCTTTACCTTCCCCTGTCTGCTTCTCTGAAGTCTGGTCCACTCTTGTGGACTCAAGACTTCTGAGGGTGCAGGTGGTGCACTTCCTCTGAGAATTGCTGTGGTGGATCATACATCTCATCAGAATTATTCCAAACTCTCTGGAGCCCTTCATGTCAAAATTCACACCCTAAACAAATTAGGGGGCCCATAAGAAACCACCACCTGTGATCTACTTACTACCTTGAAAGCCTTGCTAACAAATCTTTAAATAAGATCTAGCTAAGATACAGCAATGTAGGATCCTCACTTGGAAAGAGAAGGCTGTAAGATGTGAGCAAGTCCCAAGAAATTTTTGTCTTTAATGACAGTACACCGACAAGGACAGAGCTTTTTAAAACAAACCCAACTATTCACTGTAGCTTTGGGTGTAAATAAGGTGTATTTTATTGCTTATTTTCCAGGTTGTATTACCCAGGGACTGTAATGTAATTTGCCGGTGCCACCTGCCCTATTCAAATACATTAAAATAAGTATTCTTTGCTGTATTCTGAGGAACATAGCCACTTTGTCCTTTGATCTCAAGCTTGTATTAAAAATCATGTTTGGATGTTTGATTTGTTTTTACAATGAGTAAGCAGGCAGTGTTTTGCAGTGAGTTTCCACAATCAGATATTCACTTCTATCAGGCACTTTTAAATAAAGTATAAAGTGTTGGCATGGAGGAAAAGTACAAAGCTATTCTAAAATGAAGCACACTGATTAAAAATGAATAAATATGTTCAAATAATGAAAGACTATAAAATAAGCCCAGATCTACATTCCAGTGCAGGCAATGTGTGAGGATCAAAACATGTTTACCTTAAGTTTCTATTTAACTCTACTTACACCTATTTCCAGTAACACTGAAATAATGGTAACACACCTTTCATTCTCTTCCCCTTACCTATGTGTGTATATATGTATGTGTGTGTGTGTATTATGACACATAGATACTAGTCCCAGCATTTCTTCTGTAAACTTTGATTCAGGCCTCAGCCCTGCAGCCTGGGAGATTGAATAACCTCATCCCAGAGTTTTCAATGAATGGTATGCCTGTGCTCACAGGAGCTGAATCCCAGGTATTAAACTGAGAGAGAGGTTAAGTGCTTACGCCTGTCTTGCCTGGGATCCTCCCGCTTTGATACCATTTTTAGCTCCTTGTGAGAGATAATTAAGCCCCAGAAACACTTTCAGGAAGACCTTTGAGCATTCATGTACATCTGATCAGGGCTGGAATCTGTAGATTGATGATCAAGACCCTTGCTCTCATAACATCAAAGTATTTCTTTTTTATTTCAAGAACAGTCCCTGAAACTGCTCCTCTATCCACTAAAAAACTATAGTAGGGCCAATTAAGCTGTCATATGAAATTGATTGGGCATTAAACTGAAAAATCTATGTTTAAAGCCTTGCCTTCATGCAAGCTGGCTTTACAACTGGACTGACCTATAGCAAATAGTCAAGACCATCAGAAATGGTATGATGGACCATCGTATAAATGGAAACTTGCAGTCAGTCAGAAGAATTTGCACTTCATTGATCAGCTAAGATGAGAAAAAAGATCTGTAAGTGCAAGTCTGAAAGTAAGGGGAGTTCTTGCACATCTTGTTTATCTGGATCAGAAACTAAAATGCCTGATTTCCTCAGTACTGTGCAGCTGAATTTAAAGACTCAGTAAACCAAAATACTGCCCTAAACAATCTGTAGCCAAAACCTCAGACAAAAGAAAGGTCTCAACATCTTACTGTCATGAGCATTTCTGAATTAACATGTTGTAGCAAAACCCTTGCGTATTTCACACACACACACTCAAAAAATTCATTACCTTTTGCATGAATATTGGTCATTCCAAAGGTACATGGGAGATATAAATGTTACATACTTTTCAACATGAATTATGTTATCAGTCATATATGGTAGTTAAAAATATATCTGGAAGAAACAGGAGAATTTCATGTAAAACATTTATAAACAGGAGGACTGGATTTGGGCCAGTAGCATCTTTTATCCAATGCCTTATCAGGTAGAAAGCTCTCTTTCCGGGTGAATGGTACCCTGAGGGAGGGAGGATGGCATGAAAACAGCACTGTAAATACACTGAATGATTTCTTTTATAATGGTGTATTACTAATGACTCCCTAGTTAAGATTGGGTTGAGATTTGCATTTAAATCAAGGCTGAAACACCCTTGTTTCACACTTTAATGGTTGAGTAGTCTCTAAATTTGGCACAGTAAACTTCAGAGTAGAATTTTGCTTGTTATTTTCTTTAGTTAATATTTACTACGTAGTTATTAAACATTTGCAAAGGAAAGTTGCAAAGGAAACAGCTTTCTTTTTGTGTCTCATTTTCTTGGATTTTACAGTCCTCAAGTCCAGCAAACTTCACAAACACCTAAGTGCATATATGTGTATGTGCACACCTTACAGCCCTTCAGGTATTTTTTGCCTGGTAACTTACTGTCAACATAGACACTCTGGAAATTCTGAATGACGCACAAACTTCTGTTTTGCCAAACCAGCCAACCAACCTGCTGGAACTGTACGTAGAGGAGACCCTTCATCCAGGCTCTTGTGTTTAAAATAGGTCCCTTGTTCCTTGGGTTCACTTGTCCTTGATTCCTGTGTGGACCTGGGCAGCTCATCTCATGTATACTATCATAATTTTTGTATTAAAGCTTGTTGTTACAATCATGGATTTTTATGATTGCATACTTTGATCCATAAAAATGACACAGTCATAACTGTTATGGGAAAATAACACTGTTTTGTTATAGAGATGCATAACAAGGTGAGAGAATTAGAGAACTGACCCACAGCTAATCATAAGGACTGGAAAAGTGGGTTGTGAAATTGAAATTGAAAACTGGATAGGATCTGAGTGAGTAATGTAGTTCTTCATTCCTGCTTTGAATCTTTTCGTTGCAAATCTCCTGTTAGCCTCATAACTCTTTCACTTCCTCAGCTTTTTTTATTCCAATGGCCAAACTCCCTGCTGCAGGACAGCCCCAAACCAAGGTGCTTCACCATTCTGATGTGAGTGTTTCTTTTGTACCAAACCAGAAAATTCACCAGATTGAAGCCAGGCAAGAGGTAAGGATTTGTATTAGACTAGGTTTAAGGTGGGTAGGGTTAAGGAAGAGGCCAAGGAGGGAAATAATAAATCAAATGCCAGCAGAATATCAGGTAACTTCAGAGCTTATTTGCCTTTCACAGCTGGTATTACTGGGATGTGCAATCCAATAACCCCATCCCTGGAAAAGAAAGCAAACAACAAACCTGTATGGACTTCATACAGTATAGCAAATATTTGGTTCAGTGTATAATATTACAATTGGATTATGAATAATGGGTGGAATTTCTCTTTGATTAAGTAGTGCTGGATTAGTAAACGAGTAGCCTCAGATCAAACAGCTTGTGGAAAGAATTAGCACAGTTCTTGAGAAGCCTAGCAACTAGTGAAAAAAATATAAAAAGAGAGAGAAGAACATTAAAAGAGAGCAACAAATAGTTCCCAGCTTTAGAAGGGCAGGGAGACTCTAAAGAGCAGTGAACTTTGGGTGCAAGTGAGGGGTTGCCACATCCCGCCCCATGAGAAGCACTGAAAAGCTGTGCCACAGGGATTTTCTCCTCTGTCCATCGTGTTTCCTCCAGTTCCTCTACTGTTTGTCTGTGTGAAAAACCCTTTTTTTTTTCAATTACATAAGAGGACAAGAAGAGATAAAAGATGGGTCCAGGAAGTTATGCTGCCCAGATAATGACCCTTTCTTTGTTAAAATTCCTAAATGTGAAACCCCAAAGAGAACAAATTCAGCCTCTCATCTTCTATTTCCCTTCCTCCTTTTGTCCGTGTTGCTGTCAGTCTCTTTGACACATTATTCTTCAAACACTCCCTATCAGCTCTAATATTTCCCAAGAAGGAGACTCTTTTATGTTCTTCATCATCATGAAGACACCACACATTTCTTTGGGTCAATGAACAACTTTCTCTCTGACCACTCAACCTGACAAGTAATTACACTCAGACTTCAGAAGAAAATAATACATCTATGACCAAGATCAAACAAAACCCATACTAACAGTGTGTGATTCACCACGGGCCCTTTACTCATTTCAGTGTTACTGGAAATATAGCTTATCAATGTTAAGTAACCTAAACATCTGCATGCTTTTAAAATCAAACGGAAATTTTAGGACTTCAGTTATCCCTAATGTAGAAAGCCTTTGATTATTTGTTGTATCTTCCACTGACACAGCAGTATCTAAAGAGAAAAATTGCCAGACCAAGCATAGACCAAAGGAACACGTAAATTATCTATTCAGAAGCCCTAACTGGCTGCAAAAGAGACACCACTGGTGCACTTTAAGTGAGCACAAATGACAATAAAGTGCTGCAGGTCATGGAAGGGAAAGCAAGTGACTGACAGAAGAGAGCCCGGTGATGCACTATAGGCAAAGTAGGAGACAACTGAAGGAATGAATATTTAGATACAGGACTGAAAACAAATATTTCCACGGTAAACTTAATTTAAATTTTTTTTTTTGGATGGAAATATTTGAAAATTGTTATGGCTGCAACAGAAATTGAACTGTAGGTTTGTCTTAAGGTCTTTATTAGGATGGGGCTCACAATTTAATCCCTGTCCTGCATCATATACCAAAGAGACAGCTAAAATGAGTAAATGTTGGATGGTTGTTTTACTATTTGAAGGATTAGGTACACAAAGGGTGTGGCATACACAGCTACTTAAGTAATATGAATCTTAGAGATCAAGGTGTCATACATGGGATTTTAAGTCTGAAGTACATTTCACTGAGATGTGCATAGCTTACCCAGCTGCTGCATAGTACATACAGCAAAAAAGTAGGAGATAGGAAATTCCTTATGAAAAACAGGACAGTCAGTGTCTCTTCTAAGTTACTTAAAACTAAACAAATGTTTAGATGTCATTTATCATAGTTTTATACAATATTACTGGTAAATAAATTTTTTGTTTGTTTTACAAGAACAACCATACTACCCTTCAAGCTGAAAAATTTAGTATTAAACAAACAACACTCATTTTCATTGGTCTCTACCACTTTACTTAAGCTGGACCACAGTGTTTATTGAATGAACAAAACTCTATATTCTCTGTTTAGAAAGGAGAAGACCAGAGGATGAGAATGGGAGTGCTGTCATCAGCAGTGTGCCTATGTGTGTCCCTGACTGTCCATCCATCCCTCCCTCCCTCACAGCCGATTCCCCATTTTCCATCTGTTTAATTTGCTTAAGCAGTTAATTAATTTATAGGCAGCTTGTGTCAATATGTTTAGTTAGCAAGAAGCTGTCACAGGAGTATCCCATCTTACTAAAGAAGTCGAGGCAGCCAGGGACTAGTGAAAAGATGATTTTTAGTTGTCAGATGAGAAGTTAATGATGTAAGTGTTGGTATTTTGTCAGAAATCCTGCTTTGTCATGGGAATAGGCACAGGACATTTTATCTACCTTCTGTTTACAGTGAAGGATACAGCCCTGTCTTCACGGGAGCTGCCCACCAGAGAGGGAAGGGCAATTTACCCCAGCATTTGCCAGACCTGTTCAAAATAGGCATACCAGGGCAGGATTTTTGTTGTTTATACTTTTTAGAGAAAAGTTCTAGAAACTGTCAGTGCCCCTGTGAACTGTGAGTTGTTTTCTTTATGTCTTTACATGCAAAGGAGAAATTCCCTCATTGATTCTCTTAAGATCTTTCCTCCCCCTGAACTCTGGACCCATTTCATATTCGGTCATTTCCTATTTCACAGGTACTTTGGGTTCTCTCACTAGAGTGGGCCATTCACGCATGGAGACATTTCTTGTCAAATCAGGCTTGAAATGCCACTGCGCTTTTGCTTTTATTAACCGCCTTTACATGATAATCATCACCTTGCTTGCTGTGACTCAGCACTGAGCATTAGTGATCTATGTGCAGCAGATCACTGCAGTTGGTGAAAAATGTGGGCCTTTCCCTCTCCTCCCTGATAATTGAGGCTTTGCTTAGATGGAGAGAGAGGGAAAATATTAACACCTGGAAATGAGGGAAAAACAAACAGCATTGTTGAGCTTCATTATAACTAAGAGCTTTACTAAAAGGAACATCAGTGCAATTAGAGTGTAATCCAAAGCCCATTAAAGTCATTGGGAATCAGTCCACTGAATTAAATAGGCTTTAGATCAGGCCCACACTGCATATCAGAAGGCAGTGCTATCTGAGGGAGATTGCATTTCGAAGTGTGAATAACACTGCTGCACACACAGCTTTGCTAATAGAAATTCCAGCTCTGTCACATTTTCTGTTGCTGGCATTCTCTTTTCATCAACATTTGTCTTGTAGCAGATTGTGGTTATTATTCTAAATCCAAAGTGCTTTTTGAAAAAGCATCATCATCACGTGGGTAGATCTGCGGAATAGTTCTGTAACATAGTGGGCATGGCCATGGCCGACATGGAGCAGTAACAAAAAGACACCTTGGAAACATGTCATTTTAATGTCCTATCAATTTTATGGACATTTTAAATGTTTTGTAGTTATGACTAAAACTGGCTCTGTAAGCAGAAAAAAGCACGGTTGGGGTCAGTTGCTCAGAATGCTTGAATGTCTTGTGGAAGCCTGGTGTCAAAAGGCCTTGACGTAACCATACATTTCTCCCTATGATGCTGCCAAGAAAGGGGAGGTGGAAGAAAGTATTCTGATCATTAGTAGCAACCTTGTCCCTAAATTCATTGCTGGTATCCATTGGCGGCCCAGCTAATTATGGTGAGTCAGGACAGGACAGATTGTTGCATTTACCGAATTTAAGATGAAAACAAAAGGAGCGTGCTAAGGGAGCTGGCATTAAATAGAATTCCTTCACCAACATGCAGCACACACCAGGGTGTTGGCTCTCCTCTTCCTCCTTTTGCATAGATGAACTTTTTTGTAGGGATTATGCCCCATCTCTACCAGCTACACCCATCACCACCCATGGGCAGGGGATTTGTGTAGAACCATCGTGCCTGGGAGAAGCTCAAGACACCCCTGTCCTGCTGTGCTCAAGAACTTTGCCTCTTACCTCTATGGCTAATCCTGCTTTCAACATGGGAGTCATTGAGGGGAAAGAAAGTACAAGTCTAGATAGACTAGAAGGAAGGGATTTCCTGACTAGGCCCATTTTCCTCACTAGACACATTTCCAGGACTTTTCCAGAAGTTGTGTTTGTAGGAGCGGTGACATGAAGGTAAAACAGCGATGTTTACTGTATGCCCTACCGTGGACGGGGGGATGAAGGAAAAAGAGACACAATAAACCCAAGTAAAACAGCTGATTAGCTAGATGTAGGAAGCTGAGAGCATATGTCTGCTCTATATCACTCAAACTGACAGGCAAGAGTGGCTCTCTGGGGTTGAAGAAGGCGATGAGAGGAAGAGCCCATCAGTCTCTAACCCAAAGGCAACTGGTGCAGCTCACAATGTTCTTTGATGGGGGAGGTTGTAAAAAGCCTTGAACAAATTAGTTGTTATATTTAGGCCAAATAAAGCAATATTAATACTGTCAACTAATTTCCACTGTTATCTTTTTTCATTAGCAGCCTTCAAAGGGATTTACAAATGAATTCTGTGTCAATATCTGACATGCAGACAAAGCAAAGAAACAGCACATGAACTACACTTGAAGAACCTGGACACTCTTTGAACAAGGCAGGAAGAATAGATAGAAATAACGGGGAACAGAAGACACACTTCTTTTTCACCCATCTATGACAAAATCCAAGACAAAGATTAAATCAATTAATAAAAGCAGAAGAATATTCCTTTATCAAAATCTGTGATCGAGCTATTAACTCTTAGATATGAGAGTTTACAAAACCCCCCAAAAACCTACTAGAAATGCCGTTGCTGAGGGCACTGAAGTTTTGCTACTGGTGGCAAGTAATAAAATATGGGAAGCCAAGACGTAGAGTTTGCTATTCATGTTATAAATATGCATCCTCCTTCACCCAGCAGAGAAGATAAATTTAAATTCTCAGTTCTTCAATTCAGCTGCATCATTTGGAATTAATTTCACTGAAGAAAAAGCAAGGGATCAAACAAGGTTGATCTCTGTTACAGTCACCAAATAAAATTGAACTTGACACCAAATATTAATAATCCTTGGGCATAACCAGTGGTAGCAACAGCAAATTTCTGACTGAAGGCGAAATATGTTAGCGCTAATAAAAAAGGCTCGGATTAAATTTATGATCTGATTTGCAGATGAAGCATCTAACACAATTATGTTCTGATAAACTCACATGTGAGAAAAAGGCCAGAATATTTTGTCATGATGCCCAGTGCCTGTCTTGTATGAGGTAAGTAAGAGTTTGTACTTTGGTGGCTGCTTTTTCTGAAGACACCAGAATTGACTTGCAAGCATCACTTCACTTATGCAAACAATGGAGAGTGGATAATTACAAGCTGAAATAAAACTGCCCTGGTGTGAAACTCAAAAACAATCCACAAAAGTTTAATCAGGTGGGAAGACTATTCTTCAGTGGAAACAGCAATAGCATTTAGGAGATGTAGTCTGGACATACTTTTGTGTAAAGTGGTCAAGACCTCAATTTCACGTTTTGCATTTTCACATTCAATAGCTTATTACCCCAAATACTTTTCTTCATCTTTAATTTAATTACAAGAGGATGCTGAAATGATGTGCATTGAATAACTTGTGCCCCTTCCTACAGCATATTTTTCTGCCCATTTAAAAAGTCTGATAGGATTACAGTAGAAAGTGGTGTAACAAAGTGTTACCATATTGTGAAGTGAAGGAAATAAAATCAAATTAACACCAATTTAATTTTGAATACAAGTGTCCACAATAAGGTGCTAAAGTGATTTAGCTCCACTATTTAAACGGCTAATTCAGATTAATTTTCTGGTAGTCATGCAGATAAGGTCTTATTCAGTAGTGACTGACTGACTTCTCACTTCCCCACTTTGTGGGGAAGCATTTCACTGACAATTTAAAAACAGGGAAAAGTGTTCATTACGAAAGTGACACGGGAAGAAACCTACTTTAGCTGTTGCCTGGGTAATTTGACTAGGAAGTGACAACAAGAGGATTACATCCAGATTACTTAAGATCAATACTAAGTTCAACAGTCATTGGCGGTATAAAAGGAAGTGGACGAATTATCACAAACTTCTCGAACTTTGAATAAATATAAAGGCAGGGACTAAAGGTATCAACATGCAAAGCTTTGAAACATGGTCAAGTCAGAGTGTGATCATTTTGCAATTTTAAACAATTTTGATTTCCATTAAGGGCAACTTTCATCTTCTATTTTATCCACTCTGAAATAAGGTGTTTGTACCATGGTGTCAGGCTTTGCCCTTTTAGAAATGAAGTTTTATCTGTCAGATATTAGTGGAATATTAGTATGTGCCCACATTCTCACACACTGGCATCTTAAAATGATTTTGTGAAGAAGATATTTTAAGTCATGCTTAAACAGAACAAAATAAAATCAGCTCATATATATTCTCTGTATAACAGAAATTGATTTTAACGTTACTTTGGAGCGCATACATCACTTCTGCACACTGCCTCCTTTGTATTTTCTGCAGTCTCCATCTCCCCTCTAGCAAAATCAACAAATATAGAATACTGCTGCATAAAAGCACATCATAAAACGTGTCTGATGGACATAGGTATCACGTGCTGAATGTCTGAATTGCCAAACTTCCAGGTGCTGGTTTAGGTGCTGGTTTGGGTAGATGTTTTTATTCACTGTGCTTTGCTATGAGCACCTTGAATTTTCTGTTCTCCCAGCGTTTTGCTTTTAATATTAAGAGATTTTACTCATGTTTATCTGCACAAAGACATGGTAAAGAGACTAAGATGGAGGTAGAGAAAAAACCAAAGCAGACGCCTTTTTATTTTCTGTTCATCACCATTTCTATTTAAGAGGTCTTTGCTGTATTTCCAAAAAGCAGTACTCTTGCAAAAACACAGAGAGGGACAACTTCATCTTCCTGCTTTCCTAAAATGCTTTCCTGAGGCAGCTCAAGGAAAGCAGTAAAGATAGACATATAATTGTTTTGATTTCAATAAAAGTAACCAATTTCACCTCTCAGGTCAGGTGCAATGGTGTGATAATACCATTCAGATACAGAGTGATTTCTAAAGCAACAACCATTTTCATAGCCCAAGGAACAGTGGCCCTGCTCTTCAGCTGGCATAAATCAGCTCAGTTGCACTGAACCAAATGGAGCGACTCTGATTTACATAAACCGAAAACACGGTCCTGTGTTTCCAGAACCACATTTCGTAATATCCCAAGGATATGATTCGAAATAAATAAATAATTCAGGGCTGCGTTATTCACCTGGCAAGCTCGACTCGCTGTGCTGAGCCAACACTCCAGCACAGCCCTTATGGTTGACAGGCACCGTTAACTCACAATTTCACAGCAATATCGACAAATATCCAGTTTGACTCAAGAATATTACGAAAACCACTTTCCCACCCCAGATCTCTATCATGGAGGAATATCAAATTACTACTTAGCACAAGACTTTCTTATGAAGAAATTGGCCATTAGATAGACATCTCACTCTTGCAGAGAGCATGAAACTCAAAATCCTACTGTAATTAGTCTTTGATGAAGATGGAATACCCAAAGCAGCGCAAGAGAAAAGGAAAACGGAAGAGCAGTGTTATAAATAAAACTGGTTTATGCTGGTTATCAAGTGCTGTAATTTAACAATATGAGAATTTTCTATACTAAACATCAGGAAGTATGTGGGAGCCCTTGGTAATTCCCCTCAGGCCCACCTGTATCCCATACTTTAAATTAAGGAGAGAGAAAAATACACTGGTTTAAATTTTACAACAATTTTGGCCTGAAGCAAACCACACATTTTCCCCAACACAAATCAGCTGCATTTAATTCCCCAGACAGCTGGCATGAACACAGCCTCTCCACAGGACACCTGAATTACAAAATTAGCACATTCAGAACTCTAAATCACATTCCATTACATTAAGCCCTAAGGTCCAACGTTATGGAGAAGGAGAATAAATTGCAGAACTTCTCCTGAATTAACCCTCTTAGCACACTCTCAAAGTTAAATTGCCCTTTCCTCCCCTTTATAGAGTCATGGAAACTTAAACACTCCCTCCTGCCCTTTCTCATCTGTTTCTCTTCTTGCCCAATGGCACAGCTTATGGGATATAAGTTGAATGCCTTGTCAAAAACTCACATTTGTAAATTAGCACATCACAAGCTGTTTTGTCTCACTTAGGAAATGTGCAGGTTAATGTTTATGCCTGTTCTTTCAGGCAATACTGACCCATCCAATTCTCCTCAGCAGCACACTGTTGCAGTGTGATGGCACACTTGGCTAAAATAAACACGTGCCCACTAGCTTTTCTTGTGTGCAAGTTGCTGCAAACAAAGTAGTAGTTCCTGGGAGATGGGATGCGAGTTTGTGAGACAGTGTTGTGTGCAGATATGCAGCACTGACCTGATTGGATTAATGCAAATTTGCTAGTTCTTGCTATACTATGATTACATTATTTTTCTGTTGCACTTAGTATGAATTTTTGTGTTAGGCATTGTACACCCAAAGACCAGTGTTTTACAGGCTCAGATTTTGACCCAATAGATGAAGACTATTAAATAGGTAATGATAAAGTAACAGCAGGCCTTCAAGGAGGAAGAATAGGACCAGAAAAAAATGACAGCCATGTGCTTTAAAAAAAAAAGTATTATGTTTGAAAAAGCACACTGTTTCCAAATTTTAGATTCTTAATATTAACCACTGAATATCAGTGTAATGTTAAGATATCTGAAACAAGTAAAAAATTTGTACATTTATTCTACATGTGCATTAATAAAAAGCCAACATGTGGAATTTGGTGCTTCCCCCCATCCACCTCATAGAAGATCCTGGGCAGTTCTGCATGTGTCTGCTATGCTGAGATGTCTTCAAGGACTTGCTCCATTCACAGGTTCAGCTGTGCCTTGAGCTGAAAGCACAATCAAGATTCACTGGTATTTGCAGGGAAGTTCTGTCATTTGTTCATTTCTTGTCACATTTTTTCCATGTGATAGGAAAAGGACTGAGTTGAATCATTACAAGCAGATCCAGGACTTGTTGCTTGAAATTACCTCACATCAAAATGTTAGTAATTTCTGCATGGCGATGCCTCTCTGCTGTTGAATCTGCTCTCTTCTATCTTTTCTTTTGTACTTTGTTGACTGTCACCCAGAAAACAATTTTTTACCGGTGACATTCATTATTTATATACGTGAGATGACTTGTGCTGTGCTAAGCCCAGCCAGTCAATGTTGCCTCTTCTCTAAAGCCAGGTGAAGCTATGCACTTCTATTGTACACTTTCAACTTCCTTAATCACTTAAATCAATTATTTCTGAGGTGTTTTGACTACCTGTTCATTCAGTGCATCTTTGCCTCTTATTTCTTGTTGTAGATATTAAATTACTATTGTATGGGATGCCAGAAATCCATGACAACTGTGGCAACAAGTTTTGTACTTTACAGAAAATTTCAGTGCTCGGAGAATGAGAATAAGCAGTGGTCTGGTATTTATCTCCAAAACCTTCCTGGATCCATCTTTGCTAAAAGTATTTTATAAGCAAATAACCTATGTAGTTTAAATTCTCTTTTAAATAGTAGATGTAAAACTTGTGATAAAACAGACTGAAACAAAACAAATTGATTGTGCTAAGAAAAAGCCCTGCCAGCTAAGCTGGGAACCTTGATCTTTTATGAGATTAGCGAGGGAGTTGCAATAGTTTGTAGAGTAATTTGTTTACAGATATTTGATTTGAGGAACCAACTCTCTTGTGGGTGCAGCCCGGCCTGGAGAGACTCCTGCTTAGGCTGTGAGGTACGGCTGCATCTCCCAATGCTGGGGACTGCCAGCACCCTTGTCCTGAAATGCTTCAAGAAGGTGAGACATCAAGCTCTAGAAATCAAACTTCGCTGAGACACAGACCTCTGCAGAGGCCCACTGTACTTCAGAAGCAGCTGGAGCAGGCTGTAGAGACAGAGCCACTCAGCTGCCAGAGCTCAGAACGCAGCCACGTGCAGGAGGAGGACAGCCGCGACAGCCACGGGGGCTTCTGTATCTCACAAACCTGGGGAAAAGTAGAAGATACATGGCTGTTTTTACTTTTTTTTTTGTTGGACATGCCATGTAGTGGGCTCGGAAAAGGTGTTACTTTACTTGAGGGTCTTCTGTTTGGGCCTTTTTGTTGCCTTTGGCTGAACGTGTACTTTTCCCTGCTGAGGAAACCAGATGAGTGTCTTGAGGCTCAGTCCATGTTGTAGGAAAGAGATGGGTAATACATACGTAAACTTTGCATCAGGAGGCTAAAAGAGAAGATGCCATCTCCAATATTAAGAAATCATATTGTAGCAGAGGAGAAGAAAAAAAATAATTGTGGTGGAACAGTTGCATGAGGAAGGAAAGTGACTCTGTGCCCCTAGGGATACCGGGTGTTAGATTTTAGAATAGAGGAATTAAGCCATGTTGTCATTTGGTTTCTGGCTTCCTTGCAGTGAAAACTAAAAGCATAAAATAACTTTTGAAAACAGACTTAGTTTAAATATGTGCATTGCTGGGTATTCCAAGAAAGGATTTGAAGAATTCAAAGAACTTAATGAAAAATAATGACAACCAAAGAGAACAATTTGTAGTAAGTGGAACAAATAGAAAATAATGAAAGCAAACTGATTCAGTCTAATCTACTGAAACAAAACTCTTAGCTGAGTACATGATAATGGAAATAATTAAAATTACTGATTGTATGAGGGACAAGAAAATAGCAATAAAGACTATTGAGCTAAAATATGGGAGAAACAGATGTTTTTGCAAATATTGTGTGTGTTAGGCTTACTGAGAGTACAAAAGTGGCAACATATTTGAATATAAATAAAACATTTCTCATAAACAGTGTTTTTAGCTTTTCTTTTCAATGGCTTTTGCTGCCCTTTAGTCAATTTAATGAGAAATTTATCCTTGGGCATACTTTTTGCCTTCTCTGTCACAGTGCATCAATTATACTTCACACCATACAGTGACACTGGCTTGTAACATCGTTTTATGCTCTATTCTGTTATTATTTATGAAAAAAAAATCCTATAAAACACATTTTAGAGAAAAAAAGCTTCAACACATTTAACCATGAGTTTTCATCCATGGTGAATTTTAATTTCCTATATTAGTCCCTGATAAAAACAATGTTAGGTTATAGAATTCAAATATCTTTTCCCTCCACCCTGCACAGATTCAATCATTGTATCTTCAAAGTCCGTGGTGTGTGTGTCAGCTCATGCTCAAGAAGCCAGCAGTGACAAAGAATTGAGATGTGCTGCCTTTTGCATTCTTTATCATCCTTGCCTGGGAGAAAGAATATTCTTTACTGCAGTCCAGTAGCTGTGAAAACACAATTGAGTATTCAGTAAGCATCTACCTAACATTATTTATGAAAAAATAACTCAAAGAATGCTTACAAGAGGACAGTGTCCGTCTGGAAGTCCAAGGGTCAGAAAGCTTGGGCTGTGCAAGTGATTCTGTCACCTACTGTTCTACTCATACCTTCTCTTTCTTTGTTAGGTTCCTGACATCTGAATGAGTAGGGGGAAAATTACTATGAAGATATATGTTTTGACAGATCGTTATTGCCATCAGTATATGATTTAGATAGGAACACTGCAAGCCAACTCTTTTGTCAGCTGAATCACATTTTAACCCTGCAAGCTGACTTTGACATCCATCTCTTATTCTTCCAGTGTTTGGAGGGAAAATTATTTCTGTTCTTCTAAAATAAAATCAAATGAAGTACTGATAAAAATACTACCTAATCTGTGCCTCTTTCCTCTGAGGAAAACACAGGTAAATTCATTTATCAGATTATAGATCACAGTTTTCTAAGAATAGCATTTACATGGAGACCGTTAGCAGAAAAAACTTATCTATTCCAATGTCGAAGTTCCATCCTCTGCAATCTAAAAAGCTGCAGGGATGCCCCTTTCTCTCCGGAGAAGACATGAGCTTGCCTGGGATATGATCTTAACTGGTATCTAATTTGGTGCCACATAGATCCCTAACATTAATAAGTATTAGCAAGGAGCCATGAAGATGACAGATGAACTGGGGCATCCTCTATGTAAGGAGACACTTGGACCCTTCAGCCTGGAGAGCAAATGGCTCAAGGGGATCTCACCAACGTGTAAAAATACCTGATGGGAGGGAGTAAAGAAGATGCAGTCAGAGTCTTCTTCATGGTGCCTACAGGACAAATGAACTGAGATACTGGATATTCCATTCAAATATAAGAAAAAAGTATTATTTTTCTCCTGTGCAGACGATCAAAAGTAAGAACAGGTTAAACAGAGAAAGTTAAGAGTGCAGATATTCAAAATCCACCTGACCATGCCCAGAGCAACATGCTCTCACTGACCCTGCTTTGGGCAGGTATTTGCAGTAGATGATCTCCAGAGGGGCATCTCTGCCCACCTCGACTACTCTATGATTAAGAGGGCAGAGCTTATCATGCATTTTTTAAAACCTCACAGAAATTTCCGAGGTGAAAAAAACCAATAGATTTATTGCAGCTCTGATGTTTGGTGATCTTTACCCTTACCGGGTTCTCCAATTCATAATGAGAGACAAAACCAGCACATTAATATCATTTTCTAAGGGATAATGCCATCTACTAAAAGAACAGATTTATCAAATACTGTTTGGAGATAGCAGCTGTGTTCGGTGAAAAGACACACAAAATCTGGATGTAGTCAATGAATTTTGCTGATGATACATAAATAGATGCATTTTTTCCCCTTTTAATATTAAGCCAGGAAAAAAAATCCACATTAATTCATTCTTCCTTTGTCAGAGAACTCATGAGATGTCTTGAGGGAATCACTCAGAGATCTGCTCTGATCTGCGCAGAGACACAGGATGGAAAGTTTCTTCTTCGTTCCCAAAAGGCAAGAAAGGATGAGTGAGAGAGAGACTGAAAGACAAGGTGTCAAAATCCCACAAAATTTGCTATCACAAGAACAGGAGATAACTGAACAGTCTGAAACCTGACACCCTAATGTGTCAGCTTGGATGAGATGTGTTACAGACTCAGCTTGCAGAAAGCGGTGCATTCTGTTATTTTAAAACACTGCAGCAGTAGCAGCGAGGCTAATTTGTTACATTTACATAAGGCATCCAAAGAGAGCAATGGCGTTGGGAAAATGATTATATTAGTCTAGAGTATATGTAAAACGGTGGTTGTTTGGAGCAGTCACCATGCTCTCTGCAAGACCATACCTGTTCCCTGCCAAAAGCAGACATAAGATCCCTTTGGGACCTTGACCTCGGGCAGCACCTGTTTGCATCAGATAGAGCCAAGATCTGCAAATACAACAGTTTGTTTTGCTCTATATTTGCAAAATAATCTAAGGCCCCCAGACAAATCTGCTGTACCTGCATAAACTGAGCAGCAGTGTGAGAATATTCTTCAATGAAATGTTGAAGTGTGACCCTGACTATCTCCTTTGTACTCTCTCCATCAGTGCCAAGAGAATGAAGAGCTATTTTAACAGGACAGCTGGAGATTTCTTTGATGTAGGCAGTGCCATGCCACCCACCGTCACTGGGAGCATTGCAAGGTGGGCTCAGAAGAAAGGCGCTGGCCAAGGGCAGAGTGAGCTGTGCTGATCGAGCACAGCAGACTCAGAAGGATCTCTCCCATTCAGCAGACTTTAAAAGATTTCTTAACTTCCCTATGTATTTTAGGGATCACCTCCATTTGAAGCAAAGATCTCGGGGAAAGTCAGCGTGAAACCCACCTTTTATCTTTTCTGACCATGCCATTAATACGTTTAGGAGAGATCTTTGTCATCCATTCACATGAGCTTCCTGTGCAGGTACTGTGCAAGATAAATGATGGCCAATACTAATTTTATTGTTAGAAAGCCTAGAGTACCCCAGATGTTTGAAGACCTCATTTACATCATTTGATGACACGTTCGGGTGAAGTAATATTTTTGTCTTATGTTATAAAGGTGAAACAGAACAAATCCTTCCTGATTGTTTTGTAACACAAAGTGCTTGCCCCTTAGCCACAAAAAATGCTGCAAACGACTAGTGGAACAACTCTCCTCCTCCAAACTTTCTTATCTCCGAAAAACTTTAAGACAGGAGCTCAGCTCTTTTTTTTCCAGCAAATGAATTCCATAAGTCTATTGGGTAAAGCAGTTCAACCAGAGTGATGTAATATGCAGGATGTTTGCAGGCATAGGTTTAATATGACTACATTGTTCCATATTTATAAATGTGTCACTTTTTACTGGCACAGCTTCACACATTTTTTATGAGAGCTGCTCTTTTCTTGGCAAAGCAACATATTCATTACACCAACATCAAGATTTCAATGAATAGAACCATCTTTGCCTGACTCAGAGGTCTTACTCAGAGGTAGGGCAGATCACAGAGATAAAGCAAGGAAAAACATTCCTGAAATACAGGAAACTAACTGGGAAAGACATGGGTTTAGGAGGGAATGAGGAATGTATATATTCTGTGGTGTATTGTCTTATTTTGGAAAGAATCAGAATTCTCTTGTGGGTTTGTCTCTGATCCCTTCAAACTATTTTGATGTATACTTGTATGCTTAAAATTATTTCTCCTCCCTTTTATTGTGCTGTCATGTTAATGGATTCATGTGTCACTTTTTATTTTCATTACAATTTCTGTAAGGAACATGAAAAACTCAAATGCCTTAGTAATTTGTAAACTACCACAATGTACTTTCTTTGGCCTGACCTTGTCATTATTGTATAATTTAATTGGCCAACCATTCCACTTCTTTTCTTTTTCGTAGCCTTATTATAGTGGAAAATGAAAAGAGACTTGTCATTGACCAGTCAATCAAAAATACACACCATTTAGAGATGAAAATAACAACCTCTCAATTAATTTAATAGAATTAACACTAATTATGATAAAAGTCTCCTGAGATAAAGATTGAGATCAGTACTAATGAGCAGCCATTTAGCCATTCCTCTGACAAAGCCTGTAATAAAATTAGGAATGGGAACAGTTTAATTCAAGCACAAAATTGCAGTTCCAAAATTTCTGCCTCAGACTAGAAGATATTTAAGAGACCGCAATTTTTCCCTGTATAAAGTCAGAGTACATCTCATTTTGCCTGTTCTGTTGGCTGAAGTGCAGATCTGGCTGTAATTTCAAAAAATGTCTTTTCCCGAGATACTTGATGACATTTTCACATTTTGGACCACCTCTCTGATGGGAAGCATAATCATTTCACTATTATGCTGTTATTTCTTGCAATAGCTTTAGTTTTTCTCACACAGTTTCTATCTTCAGATGGAGTAATTTTAAACTTGATAAGGAAAGGGAAGTCTTCTATTTTTTTAACCAGTGCCCATAGCGTTTGCAACAAGATACTCTGTGCTCTATCACAACAGTAACAATAATTTAAAGGAAATAAAATAAGCAATAGACATGACAGAAACTGGTGCTCCAGAACTGGCCATAAATCAGTGAGGTCTGGGGAGAAGGGAGCCACTGGGGAAGGCTGCTTTATTATTACTATGGGAGAATCAGACACTAGTCATTTAGTACCTGATTTAAGGTAACACAGGCTTCAAAATGAAAAATTGTTCAAGACAGAAGCTTTTCATTTCTGCGAAAACAAGCATTGTTTCATAGAATCGGTGGTTATCACAAAAAGTATAGACAGCTATAGTTATGAGTATTTGTTGGTCCAGTGTCCTGGGCAAATATTTAAGATGATATATTCTGACTCACTGTCTAAAGATTTCATCTCTAATTTAAAACTAATAGTTAAAATCGATTAAACATTACTACCATTTAGTTAAATTTTTTCCTAGTAATTTTAATTGAGACAGCTTTCTCTCCTGCACTGTAAAAAACTCCATCCAGAGATCCTTTCCAAGATATTCACCTGCACTTCACCTTCTTCTCTCTGTTCTACAGGCTACCTCTGCAAAAACCCACAAGCAAGAAAGAGAAAATGGATGCAGTTTTGAAAGAAGCCAGCTGACCGTGCTGATCGCCTGATGGACACCAGATTAGAGGGCCCAGGATAGGGAAATACTGATTAGGTAGAAACTACCTTTCTTTCCCCTCTTTTTTATTTCAGGTCAAAGAGCGCCGATTTAAAATGCGAGCGTGGCCTTTAGAAAATAAGCACCTAAACCTTTCTGTC
Organism: Mohoua ochrocephala; assembly: GCA_013398855.1. Taxonomy (NCBI): domain Eukaryota; kingdom Metazoa; phylum Chordata; class Aves; order Passeriformes; family Acanthizidae; genus Mohoua; species Mohoua ochrocephala. The sequence goes on along the minus strand of VZTA01013818.1, from coordinate 70,440 downwards.
GTATACTACAGTAGTTGAGGATTATTAGGTTGCACATTATTCTCTTTCTCTCTTGAACAAATCAATTTACTGCTTGACAAATAAGCACATAATGTAAAATGCCAAATTACAGATTGGTATCATTAAAGAGAGAGGATGGTTTTATTGGCAAAGGACCGTATTTTACCCACATTGCAGATCTCTGGGCAGAAAGCTTTGTTTATATGGGATATGAGACCCATTACATCTGGTACACTGAAAAGAAAATACAGATATGGCCAAATAGGACTAAAAGTGTGAGTATTTGGATTGTCGTGCCCACACCACAAACAAAACTGCCTGATTCTTCACAGACCTGTCAGAATTGGGAATTAATTTGTTATAGTTGATGTGTAACAAAAAGAAAAAAGAAAAAAAAATACCTAGAGAGGGTTTTAAATCTTAAAATGCAAAAGTCTCCAGTGGTCTATATCTAAAAGTTTAAATAATTATCCAATTTTCATTGTATCACTGAGGCCACATACAAAAATTAAAATCTCATTGATTAAACTCATTAAGGTTGCATTCCAGTAATCTAACAATAATTTAATAGGAAGATAGGGGAAAATCTGCCTTTAATATAGAGGTTTTGTAGCAGTTTTGAAGATTGTAATCAAAGTCTGGGAGGAAGAGGATTAAGTTAAGCTATGTCTCAAGTGTTGTCTCTTCTGTTGTATTGGTATAGTATGGTTCTAATATAGAAAATGCGGTCTCCATTTAAATTATTCATGCTTTTTTTCATTAGTCAATTTAAAAACTTGGTAAAATTTTTATGAAAGCCAGAGCCTTACAATAACTTTAACTCTGCATTCCAAGGTAACAACCTTTTCCTCATCATTCCTTTTCTCAATAAAAGCAAATTTTAAAATTTACATCTTTCAGGAGTGATGAGGCCCTGTAAACAAATATAAATATGCATAGCTCTGTTCCAGGTTGGACGTCTGTCACTCAAATCACTGTCATGCCACAAGCTACCCTGATACAATCAGAAGGGAAAACAGAGATAGTTAGATGGGTTTACAGGATGATGTCTGCATGAGTGACAGATGTTTGTGTTCTAGCAATATTATTGCTTCTAATAGCTTTCACTTTCGTGTTCAAAGTGTTGCAAATTTTCCTCCATGCCTCAAAAAAAAAAAAAAAAGAAAAAAACAGAGAAATATTATAAATTCATTCCTCCCCTCCCCCCAAATAAAAGCATTTTTTTCAATAGAAAGTAATTTGGGCAGCCGGTGAACTGTGGAGCTCACCAATCTATGAGTTCTCAAACACACACAAGCTGTGTCTTCATGGTTCAAGGAAGAACCGACATTATGCCCGAAAGGATTATCAATCACCAGCTGCACAATATCATCTGTTGTAAATTGGGAGCCTGATTAATAACAGGGATTCGAGCATGGTCCTTGAAAATGGTGATCTTTATTGACTGACTGGACTGGTGACTTTCTCTTTTCATGTTGTTTGCACTCAATTTGTGCTGCTTTCAGTTACAGATACTGTATATTATTATTTCTGTTATGATTGTTTTCCACATTATATAAAGTCAATAGTGAAGTGTCGGGTGAAGCAGGTAAATTTTTTATCAATTTTGTATGAGACTTTTTGCCCTGCTTTTGATTTTCTTTCTCATTCATCAGTGATTGTACTGCACCTCTGTTTTCTACTCTTTTCGTTGTGTATCTAGAAAACAAGGGGAATACCTGACCACAGCCTTCGAACCTGTTCCTCTTTACAGAATTCCATATTCTCCCTAAAGTATTGAATCAATATTTTGGAGGCAGTTTGCTTTTAAAAAAGAACAATTTCAGAAGGTTTGATTTTCTATTAGCACACCCACATTAACTAATTTAAACCTGACTCCGGGTTTGAACTTTGTATATTTTTCGAGTGACAAAGTCAACCTATTGCTGAAGAGAGGGACTTGGATTTTCTATCCCTCACTCACCCATTACATTTTAGGAGCTCTATGAAAAGGAATAGGTTCAACTTAAACTGTTTTGGGGTTTTGTTGTTTTGAACTCATTAAATTCTGTTTTTAACTCCTTCATCTTCACCCTATTTCCTTAGTTTAGTCTGAGGAGCGTACCACCAAATTTTTCTCTTGACGGGCATGGATGAACTAGAGCTTGTGTCCATGGGATTCCCAGCAAATGTCTTTCATAGAACTGGCAGAGATGACCCTTTGCTCCTGAGGTGACACATTCAAACATTTTAACCTGCCAAAGCAGACACACACTCTGCAGACCCTCCAGTAACTATTAACAACAGTAGGTCCATTCTGTAGGTAAACTTTACTCTCCAGATCAGCTTCACAACAGACCAGTTGTAGAAGATTCATTTTTTCATGCGCTTCCTATGTTAAAAATTGGCCGTAAGTTGGGACTTTTACCTGACACCATAGTCACTATAGCTTTTTTTTTAAGTGAATAACTATGTCAGCCAAACTATCCAGTGCAAAAAAACTGCAACCCAAACTCTCAAGCAAAAAAACCCCAAACTAAACCTTAGCATGATAAGAAATAAATTAATATTGACACATTCAGTAGTTTGGCAACCAGACCTTGTGAAGGACGATCAGCACAAGCCCTTTGGAAACTTTTAAAGCTCATGACCTTGAGACAAGGTGTGTACCCCAAGAAATAAAGCAGATCATGGAGCAGAAGCCAAAAGCCCGTGCCATTTTTTGCTGGAAGATTAATGATGACTGTCCACCAATGGCTTTTATGAACATAAAATTGAATTGGCATTGATCACCTTTGTTATGTTCAACTGCTATGTATTTTTTTAATTGTAAGAGCTGAAAGTCTCAAACCTCATTACAATTATTTGCAAAGGAGATCTTCCTTTTTTTAGTTAGGGAAGTTATTTTATTCCTTAGGTGGTCTGAAAGTAGAGACTGCTGGGAAGCGATGTCTTCAAAATTGAGAGTATGACATAATAACCTCAGTTTTGCAAGGGTTTTTGCATTCTGCGTGGTCTGTGGTGCTGCAAGGTGGGAGTAGCTGGGGTCTGCACAGGGCACCAGCATCACAAGCTGCTCTACCCAACCTGTGTGGCTGGATAGCCTCCAGCACACTCTGGCATCCCATTTCTGCCTTAGCGCAACACATCCCAAAAGCTCCAAGGTTAGCATTATGATGAATTAACTTTGATCATAAGTTTTCTTTATCAAAATAGAAAAAACTCCCACCTGAATCTGTTTGATGTCTCTATTTACATCCTCCTTTAAGCTAATCACAACAAACTCATCGCACCAAAGTTTTAGAAACATGTTTCTGCACTAACCTACTTGTCAGTTTTCAGATGATGATTTATAGCTGAGTGTTAAACCTTTTCTAAACCCATGGTTAGAAGACAAATATTGATGCTCCACTAATTATAGTGGAAAGAATTTCACAAGAAGGTCATTGTAAACGGACCCATGGTACAACATTGCAAAATCAAATCCTGTGACTATGAAATACTGTTAAGGGACCTCTGCTTGCTGGGGACTCGGCTGTGGGCAGACTCTCCCAGTATCTCAAGCTTCTCTGAAAAGTAGTGAAATAAAGAGGATGAAGTTCCAAATGCTGTCTCATTAATTTGTGTAATCTACTGGGAGGACAAAGAGGAACCCCAGGCAAACTCCAGTGACTCTCGAAATGTGCAGCAGAGAAGTTTGCTCTTTCAAAAATTCAGCTCCATTCTCAGGAGACTAAAGGGGGTATGTCTACCTTGAAAGAACACTTTCTTCAGCAGCAAGAAACCATTTTCAGTGGTTAAACGGAATGAAATGTAGACCAGGACTCTTTAGAAGGAGGAACTTTCTGCAGACTGAAATTGCTAAAGACACATTCTCAAGAGTGGTTCTTAAGAAGAGGTGAGGCCTAGAAGCACAAATGCTAAGAAGCCTCTATAAGGGAGCAAGGACATTTCCACAAAAATATAATTTGCTGGAAACTATTCTCAGATGCGCAGTATTTTGAGCAAAGAGCTAAACTTCATGATGAATCCTGTAGCATTGGTGATTTGGGATATGATTAGTGTCCCATTGAAGTCAGCAGGAGATTTCTTCTGCATACAACTGTCTTTCCATTGCACCCTTCTGGGATGGAAAATTCAGAGTATAATTTGTAGCCTAAGGTATGCAGTCGGGGGAGAAAAAACACTGCATGCAACAAATCAACCAGCAACCAGGCCAGCTGCCACAGACAGAAAAAAAAATGATACAGCCAGAGTGACAGCAGGCAGAATATCAGCCATCTCTGGACAGACGAGCAGGTGGGCAACATCCAGGCAGAGCGACTGCCAACGGCGGCCCAAGGAGCACCAGCCAACAGCACAGACCTCCAGAAGCAGAGCAGCAGAGGTGTGGATACATGAACAAACTGATGCACTTCAGTGCAAGCAGCCACACATTAGCTAGCGTGACAAATCAAGGGAGTCGGGGACTATTCTGGCAAGATAAAGGTTGAGGATGAGTGGATCTGTCCTGCTTCAAGCGGCATCCTGGGTAGTACGCTCAAGGCCCATTTAAAGTCTATTAGAGTGTCTGAACAAAGCCACCCCTTCCACCCCTTTCTGAAGTGTTTGTGGTTAGGCTGGCACTGCACAGAAGTCTCCAGCCCTGTATTGCCACTTGGAGACTCACTTTTAACTCAAGGCAGCTCTTTGTATCCTCTGCTCAAGGGAAAGCAGAGTCCCTGTGGTGACCTGGGAAAGGATGTCTGGAGGCTGCAGGGTGCCTCGACTGGACACGCTGCAGCAGCAGCTTAGCACAGCTTTCTCACTCTCTAGTATATTCAGGGATGTCTCTCCCTTCCTGTCATTCCTTCAGGAAGCCGTGACCTCCCTGCTGAGCTCTCATCTCCTACCAGTCCCACACCACCACCACCTGACGGCACCAGTACTGGATTTAGAGAGGAATATAAAGCAGAAGGTGCTGTATTTGTTGCACTGAAAGAAATTCACTGCTATGTAGACAATACCGGAAACATTAAGAAATACCTATAGGGACATTTACATCTGGCCACAAGCTTCACTTACAGTGACAGGCTTAAAAGGGACTGAAGCAAGACTCCACCTGAGCATTCAGGGCTTTACTGGAGCACACACGGGCAGCTTTCATTTCCATTGTTATTTGTACCATGTGGGGAGATATCATTGCCCACGTTTCTGTGCAGGTCTAATTTATTTAAGACCTGCAGTAGGAAATAGTCGGTTTGGCAATTCTAATATGCAGCTCCCCACAGTCCATACGATTCACTTTTTCTAACTGGCTGGTGTTGCCCTCCTGCTGTATTAGCCTGATACTGCCCTCCTGCTGCTCTGCCCACCTGCTTCGAATTTATTTCCAAAACGCATTGCTACTCTAGGATCTTCTCCCTGAAGGTGAACAAGGTAATAGGTTGGCTCTACTTGATGTACTCATAGATTCCTTCTGCACTCGGATTTGACTTCTGATTATGCATTTTTTCATCTTCTCTTTCTAAGCTGAAGATAAAAATCCCCTAGGCAAAGGAAGATACCTTAATGTAAGATACTTTAATCCAAACCCTGAAATGGGCACACAGGAACATGAGTCATGTGCTGTTACCAGTTATGTTGTAGTTCTTGTTTCTTTTCAAAACAAGAAGCAATGGAAAAATATACAATGTAATGTTTTGAAGTAGATTCAAAAGTAGACTAACATTTAAAACTCTTGAAATTATTTCCCCTTCTCCCCTTCTGGAGAAGACCTGTAAATGTAATAGAGAATGATAACCTCCCTACAAAATATTTAAACCATGAAAGAGAATAATACTCCTACTATAGAATTCCACTCAATGGTTTAAGTAATTTGTAGACAGGATTACATCTTTATTAAACCTTACACATGAATTTTTATTCGTTTCAGCCTTGTTGAAATGTATGCCACTCTTCAATATGAGGCTGTAAGAGCTCCAACTGTGCAAATATTCTTTCACATATTACAGAAGTAAATTTGTTGTTACCTTCTCTTTTTTTCTTCTCACCTAAATTATTATATAGCATTTTGCAAACACTTATGGATTTGCTGAGAAAACAATTCCTTACTGTGTCAAAATGACCATCTTTCCTTGTAACATATCTGCGTGCACACAGATGACAGAGAGAAAGTTTCTTATTTTCAAATGTATTTGAATACGCTCTTACTGGAAAATTAAGAATTTCTGGAGAGAATTTGGCAGAACAGATGTATGCTTTCCCCAAATGAGAAACATGCATCTGTTTCCTAGAAATCTAAACAACAACAGCAAAGCACTCACACAAACAAGTTGTGTGTGCGTTTTTATTTTTTTTCCTACAGATGGTTCTTATTTTTATACAAAGAAATAAGGGGGGAAAGCAACAGTGGAAGTTTCTAAATGAAACAATAAAGTGCATTCTTATCAATGAAATTTAAATTTTGTTTTATACAAATCTGTCCAATTGTACCTGAAAACCGTACAAAAGCCTTCCTTATTAAAATGCAGCCTTTCAGCTTCCCTGATTCCATTTAGTCACAGTCTGATCTCCCTATCAATTCATTTTTTCCATTTCTGTTACCTGTAGATCATTTTGTCTTGCTCCTACAATGTGGATTTAGAGTTTGCAGTCAGGAACTGATATGATCCAGTGCAAACCCTTTTGATTAGATATTCCTGTTCCATGCTCAGAGCTGACAAGAAGGATATGCTTTTTAATGTCATGAACAGCATTTCTCCCCATCCCCATAATCGTGCTTTACACCCACTGAAGACTGAATTGATGGAAGAGCTACCCAGACTACCAAAAATCCCCTATCCAGAAGGGCAAAATATCTTCTTGTAATTAAGTATTAGTATTAATTTCCTAATCCTTAAATTTTTCAATTGTCAATTTGAGAGATGGGTGTCTAATTAAATTTTGCTTTGGTCACTGTAATGAAAACAATATCATCTAGAAGTCCAGCCTCGGTCAGCTTGTGTGGATAGCAGTGATAAGGCTGGGTAATTGCAGGATTAATAACTGGCCTTTTATTGTGTCTGAAAGCAATGTAACAATATATAGACTTTCTGTGTAACTTTAAAACATAGCCACATTGCACAATATTGCTACCCTGATCACTTTTTCCTTTCACTTTTTTTTTTTTTTAAAAACATGGGAACAATTGGACTACAAAGGTATGATTGTTCCTAGGTCATATTCTCCTCTAGGGTTTCCAAAAGGCAAGCAATGCTGCTCAGGCAGCTCCAGCAGCTCTGTGACAAAGTAGAACAACTTTCAATAACCGCTGTTATTCCTCTTCATTTCCAGTGCCGGCCACAGGGTAACTGTTTAATGTGATAGCCAGTTCCCTGAACCTCTTGTACATTTGCTGAAACATGAAGCATTTTCCTAACACTTTGAGTTTCTTGAATGAGTGCGGGATTTCAAAGTTGAAGAAAAAAATAACAATCCAGGGACTACTGCTCTGCTGAATAATCTAGCTCTGGAGACAGAGCCTCTGTACAGTAGCATCCGTCCTTTGTGGCCGGGACGTTTCACCCTCAATCAGAAAAAGGTGCCTTTTAACAGACGTGTTCCCCTTTATGACTCATAGTGATGCTGAGAAAGTGGTAGGAAGTGGGAGCCAGGCAACCAGCATGCTACGGATCTTAATTAATGTGCAGAACAGCAGTAGGCCTGGACAGTTTATCCGTGTTGTCTGGATACAGCATGAATGCAAGTGAAACTTGAACCTAATCTAATAGGTATGGAAGTTGCATAAAAAGAGCTGATAAAAATCCCTATGTAAAACAATCTTCTGTTAAACAGGCAGCTTGTGGAAGAGGTTGCAAAAATTGCCCAGGCTGCTGCGGAATCCCCTTACGCCGCCACGGGGCCTTTGGGAAATTGGGCACTGCCTGCAGAACATCCTGCCTCTGCCTGCAACCCGGCTCCCTACCCCACCTTCTCCTGGGCATCAGTCCCACAAAAGATTTATTTTCATAACTTCTGCAGAAAACATTACTTTCATTCCCACCTTCCTGAGGAAATCATAGCTCTTTTCTCTCTCCTGCATGGGCTTTTCAGTGGCTATGCCACGTATGTTGCCCAACACAAAAAATGTCATCATAATATATACTCACACGCATTTTTCTACCAATCCACCCAGAACTCCCCTGGGTGAGTCAGTCTTAGGATCTGGCTTAACCACCCTGATTAAAAGAAGACCAAATGAAAAGCCCAGCAAAAACTACCTAAGTAGTATTATTTTGGTAGAACAGGCTCAGTTTGCATCAATGTAGCAAATTCATTAATCCCCAGGAATTCTAAAAAGCATGTTCTGTAGAACTATAAATACACTTAAAAATCACTGTTTGGCATTTGTTGAACTCATTCACCCTTCCACATCATCATTAATCTCCTTCTCATTTCCCTGTGCAACCATTCCCTGCATTAAGAGACTTTATATATCCTTCTCACAGAATTTTAAGGTCAGTCAGAGAAGTTAACACCATTGCTTTTCATTTAACCTTCAAGCTGTATTTTTACTCTTACTTCTCTTCATGAGCTCTTTAGTGTACATATTCCCAACATGAATATATACCTAACTCTGACCAGATCCAGAAATTATGCTTCCCATTCAGTATCTTGAGTTTAACTGACTACAGATTTACGTCTCTTTAGGACATGATTTCTTCGACATTTTTGATTGGCAATTGAATATTTCAAAAGTATCGGCCAACATAAAAGCCTCTGGGCCTTTACATATTACACAATTTTAGATGTGGAAAAGCATAGCCTTTTCTTCCATGTGCATTAGCCCTGTGCATTTACTGTAGTCTAAATTGAGTTCAAACAGACTGATTTCTTTGAAGGTGGATGTTTGCTAAATCCTGAACAGAATTAATTTCAACATTTGGAGACACAAGCTGAGTACTAGTATTATGACTGTTCAATGTGGCTTTTTGTATTTGCTTAATAAAAGCGAAGCTCTTAGATACAAAACTCTGAAAGACATGCCATGATGAATGGTTTAAGACAATGTTTAAAATAATTTTTCCATTTTCATGGGGAAAAAAAAAGCACATGTGAATTTCAGTAAACCACTCTCTCCTTCATTACAAAAAATCAAAAATGATAATTTTTTTCTTTGTTTCTTTGAAAGTTCTAAGGCATCGCTCCTCTTCTGCATGTAAACAGAGAGATACTGGAAGACCATGTGCCATCCAGTAATTTGAGAGTGAAACGTTTTAATTTTTGAGTATATTGCTGTTTGGCAAGTGTAAGAGAGAGAAGCGTGCTTGTGTGCTTGTGTGCAAGCCCATGCATACAAGTCATAAAGGGAAAGAGGAGTCTTTTTTGTTCTCAAGTAACACAAAATCCAAAGGCTTTAGTGAGAGATATTACTTGGAAAACACTACTCAGTCTGAAATCTCCTGAAAAAATATGGTGGTATTTCTCTTCTAGAGTTTGTGTATCTCCATCACTCAGAGCAGTGCAGCTGGTAATGCTCATCATCATGCCGTGGGAATAGTAGCACGGGAGTCTTCTGTTGGAGAGTGGAAATGGTTGCTTTGTGAGAACACTGAAAGTTTAACTAATTTCTACTGATAATCTCCGTCCTGACATCATACACTGTTGTTCCACCCCACATCCATCTGCAGTGAAATAGGATTAGAGAAAAGAATCAGAAAAGACATGCGAGCACCAAGGCCTGAAAATGTTGCCTAGTTATGGAAGATTTTGCCATGCTTATTAATCTTTAAACCCTTAAGCAATTTCTTTATTTTTCCCCTTTAAATACTCCTAAGTCAGTCTAGCTGCACAGCAGCAAGGTTGTGTGCTAGCAGAAAAAACTCATCTAAAATTCTTTTGTAATCCAAACACAAACTCACTCATGCTGCAGCACACTGCATTTTTGTGGTTTTATTTTTTAAAGCTGAAGCTCAGAAATACTGTATATGACCTGCATGGATTAGAAAAGTGCTGCAGCATCTTAGCTTCTCTAGGCAGTGAGAGGAGCATCTTTTCTCCACTCCTGTAAGAGTGACATGATAGCTTGCTTATGTTTCCTACCTTAGTGATCCAGCTGTGAGATTCATAAAGCAACCATTGAACCTCTCGCCTCTTTCTTTAGGAGTGTCACAACGTGCAGCTTCCTTTATGCTGCCCATATGCCAGCAGTCTTTTTAAAAGCCACTCTTGCTCTGCTGCTGATCATTGCAACAGACAGGAAGGTGATTTCATGAGAGCTGCTCTGATTCCCACTGCTTTCAGTGAGAGACGAAACATCTTCTCTTTCCTCTCTGAAAGAAGTACTTGGCAGAAGCAACAGACAAGTTCTTAAACTCCTATCTGTGCTTCTTGGAACTCATACTAGTGCTGTTCACATTCTCCCAATTAAAAACTGACAGAGTGAAAGAGCCTAACATTTTGATGAGAAATTATTTGGTAAAAAGGATATTATATGGGGAAATGTTAAACAGTGACTACAATATCTCCAGCCAGTCTATCAGAATTGCATCATTTGCTTTTAGCTGGTGCAAGATTTTTTCGTTGCTCCGTGTTCAGCATCATACACAATAAAGGACACGAGTACTCCAGATCCTTATTTTGTTTCCATAACCGCTATTCAGAGTGGGAGTTGCGCGCATGTCCTTGACAAGACTTGAAATTTAAAATAGTTTCACTTGTTACCATTATTTTCTCAAGTTATTTCGTGGACCCTAATTAATATTCCAGATACTTCAGCAATCCTGGTCCATCCCACTGAAAGGAAGTCTGTCCAAATTACCAGATGAAGTGAATACCCTTGTTCTTCCTGTTCAGCATTATTACAAAATAACACCAAATACTGTTCCTAAGTGTTCCTGTATCACTGTCTCTCTCTCAGCCACCACGCACAGAAGAATTTGCAGTTGTTAAGTCCTTTTGTGCCCAAAGGGGAAGGAGTAGGATTTCAGGATACATTAATACCTCTGCAAGGAAAACGTGTTACATACTCGGACTCACTCAGCCTCACCCCAAAGGAGGAGCTCTTAACAAGCATCACTCAGTGGTGTTAAGTAGATGAACAAAGTAAAAGGGACTATGACTGCTCCACTTGAGTCAGATGGATCTACGCACGTCCAGATGCCTCTGTGGTAATGACTGCAACAAAGGCTCACTCCAGACAAGGGCTACATGTTCATATCTGCAAGGCCCTTTTGACTGCAATAACATGTACCTGGCAGGAAGCATCAAAGAAATAAACACCAGGGGAAAGAAGAAAAGCATCCCAGATATTCAGAGGTTAGTATGAATTTACAGGGCAGGACAGCTAGTGAGAAGGGAGACTGTGACCACTCTGGGTGTCAAAGGCATCTGTGAAAAGGGGCGGGGTAGAGGGCAGTGGTGCCTCAATAACTTGTGTGTCACCGTTATAGGGGAAGTACGTAGGAAGGGGAAGCACGGTGCCAGAAGGACAAGTAGCGCTGTCTCTCCTGTGACTACATCAGTTAACAGTTCAGAAGCCAAAGCTCTTCACGCTGTACCTCCCTTCTTGGAGGTGCATGAGGCTTCAGCCCAGATCAAAGAAGTGAATTCATTGCAGAAGTTGAGTTCTGAAATGTGGAGGGCCCAGAGAGAATTAATAATAAATAAAGTACACCTCAGAGGAAAAACTTTTTCTCCTCCGACTTACACGCAGCTGTCTGAAGTCAGTAGGAGTAGTCTGTTTATAGCTGTGAGCAGAAAGCAGCCCTGTGTGCCCAGGCATTATCAGTCTTTTATTCAAGAACACAATATCTGCTTGATAATACATACACTGTTTTGTTGTTCGTTGTCAGTACACCTCCCAAAACAAGTTGTCCCACTGTGGTTTTATAATCATGGGAATATTCTTGATGGCCCTGTGAGACGGGTTTTATTCTGGCTCCAGACATCTCTGGAAAATAACCTATTGAATCGCATCGGAAACCAGGGCAGAGTTGACTTCCTGGTGGACTCCAAACAATCCAAAGGCTCTCCTTGGAAAGCACAGCCTGTGCTCTGCTGTTTGTGCAATGCCACGCTGCCCTGCAGCTGGCGTAATCGGCTCCATCTCAGCAACTCCACCCCCACCAAAACGGGCGAGAAAATAATGATCTATTGTTCCAGGGGTTTATGGAAGAACTTTTTTTTTTTTTTTTAAATTTATTTTAGACACTTCTTTTAAGAGATAGCAGTGACCTGCTTGCTGAAATGCTTCCTTATTTCTGTGTTTACCTCCTGTTAGCTAGAATGCCAAATCACTGCCGTGATTACCTGGCAAGCAAATGTAGGAAAAAAAAAAAAATTATTTGGGACAGTTTTTTACTACTCTGAGGCATCTCCTTGATGTTACATACAAAACAAATGAAATCAAACACAAAACAAAAACCAAGAAACCCAACAAAATCTCTCTTTTTCCTATTATCATAGGAAGAAAAAACATTTTCAACTATAAGGCAGTGCCAAATGGTTCAGCAGATTTCAGAGAATTTGAGACACTGACAGACTGCAGCTCCTGCTGTTTACCAGAGGGATTTAAGAGGTTCTCTCTCTTAAAATAGCCATATTTTTCTCTTCCTGAGGGTCAAAACTTGCCACTTTTACACCATTTTCAGTAGGTTTTTTAACTGTGCCACGCTCTGCCATGTCAAGAGACTCTGAAAAGGCTCTTGAGATTCTTCTGTCTGGGAGTAAATGGGAAGAATTGGTTGCATTCCTGCAAACGCTGCCACCTGAAACAGTAAAGTGCAGGGGAAAAACACTTTGCATGGAGTATCTGACTGCACAAAAAACCCTTCAGCATATTCTAATGGCAATGTATCAAACTGGATTACATGAGTCATATTTACCTTATGTGATGTGACATTGTGACATATGAGAGAGTACCTAAAAAGTTATTATGCCTCAAGAGCTTACAACCCAAAGAGAATTTAAAGGCATATCATTCAGCCATGCCCACCCACACCCTGCTATTATCTGCAACAGCAGGGGACTCACTAGATGATTCAGAGCTTAGAGATTCTTTCCATGTGCACAGGAAACACTGATTAGTTGGAACAGTGACAAAAAAAACTCTTTACCAGGTAAACAGAATTCAGCAGTGGGATTTTACTTAATTAATAGTATACAGTTAAGTACTTCGATCTGTGGAGGTGAGAGGTGGAGAAAGCAGCTCATATCCAACTGCTTTTTCATCTGCTGGAAGCTTCAATTATTAGCAGTCTCCTTCTTCAGCAGTCACCACAAATGCCAAATTTTGTGTCATGCGATATTGCAGAGAGAGACCTCCCCAAATTAAGAGAGAAGCACGACAGGAATACGGATCCTTACTCCGCCTGGTTTCTCCATAAATATTCCATTTCCTCACACTGGACACCTCCCTCCTCCCAGTCCCTCACTGGTTGCCACTGTCCCACCCCAGCAAGCTCCTCTCTCACCCCACTCCCTGCATTTGGAGATCCCTGTGGGTCTGGCACATCTGGCATTCAACCGGCAAAGGCCCCGACTGCTGTCGCATCCAACGTGCTCCGGGTCTTTGTACACAGTGCACTCTGGGGCATAGTTCCACTACAAAGCATACTGGATTTAAATTGTTTATCTATCTAAGCCTCAATTTATGATCTCTACAAATTCCTTTAAAATGAAAGAACCTTTTATTTGTACCATCTTTGTTTGATAAATAGGGGAAGATTGTCAAGGGCACAAAATGCTTCTGGCACCGACTAGTCCTGCTGGAAGCCAAAGGGACTTGGGCATATAAGTCTTGTTTATGCCTTTGAAAAATCTCTTCCATAATCTCATCAAGACTAAAAAACTACAAAATAAACTCTGAATTCAAATACTGGCATGAAAGAAAAAGGGGTTTATAGGATATGTGATGGCAGAAGACTTGATTTGACTGCAGGGGCAGCCAGCAGCTCCAGCAGATACCGACTGGCCTGTTTGACCTCATAATGATGTTTAAAACTAAAAAAAAAATTATCTGACTATAGGCTTGAAAAAGAAAAAAAAAGGGATGAAAGAGACCTGAGGGAAGAAGGCTGCCTCAGAGGACACTGGTGGGATTCAGAGAGAGAAATCCATCATTAGTATTTATTCTGTGCTTTAAGGAAACAAGGCCACTTCATGTTGTCCCAGGTGGTGATGCAGGAAGATGATAAAGGTGTCAGAGGCATACCATTGCCTGAGGGCAGGAAAACAAGCAAGAGGCTCCTTGGCAAATTCACTCTAACCTTTAAGGGTTAAGGGAATATCAAAATACAGAACTTATTCAGAAAAACATCTAAAGGCAGCTAAGGAGAGCAGACATATGACCATTTATGAGGAAGGGTACTGGTCCTCTACTGAATAAATCTAGAGCATCTTCCCTTAAATCTCATTCAAATTAAAGAAAAATAACATTTTCATCAAGGAATTGATGTAATCTTATTTAAGAAACAAACCAACAAAAGACTTGGACACAAAAGAACTTCATCCTTATTTTTTCAGAACTTAAATTTTCATTCTACAAGAGAACAGTGTGTGTGGGTGACTAATAACAATCCAGCCATCTGGACTTCTCTCAGACAAATTCATGTTAATTCAAACTACACAGGCAAAAAGATAAAATATATATTGCCTGCCTCAGAGCATTTGTGAAAGTGTTGTGGTTTGCAGAACTGTCATGCACTGTCAGCAAGCAGCAAACTTTAGAGCACCTTTAATGTTACACCACAGTGCTGTTGTAGTTGACAATTAAAATAGTTAATGTGCAAGCTGGCCTTTAAGTGTTCCACTAATCAAAATAATGGATTGCTTTTGTATGATGACCCCGTAGCTGTATCAGCCAGTGCTCGCTGGACAAAAAGGGATTTTTTAATAGTGCCCAGTTGTGGCACTTGCAATCGTGTGTTTCTGTGGTGGTAATGAGGAAGGATGGGACTTTTACCAGGCTCATTGAGGGCTCGAGCGCATTGGGCATCTGGACAGATATTTTCTGGGTAAGTGTGACTCCCACAGTATCATATTCAACCTCATGGCCTTCCAAACCCAGAGGCAGCATGAGGGATTTGGTCCTTTAGCATCTCCTCATTGCTCCCACAGGCACACAATGTTTCCAAACCCTCTCGCTAGTAATATTTCTTGGCTATTTAGAGAAACAGCCTTCCCCTGTGCCTACCTTTGTGTGGATTTATGTGGCATAAGGAATGATAGGGATGAACTTCTTGGCCAGTTGTTCAAGGGCAAGTGGGAATTTGTGTTTTTCTCCCACTTACCTGTGCTCTCTCCCACTTACATTCAGCAGCACAAATTCACTGCATTCTACTTGCCAAGAAAGATTAGTACCTAAGAGTTGAAACCAGAGAAGATTGCATTTCAAGTAACTTTCCCCTTCCCCCATTCTCCCTCTGTCTCCAGCTTTTTTTTTTTTTTTTTAAATTATTCAGATTAAAAATGAAATGCAGTGGTTACATTATGATAATATCAAACTCATCAGCATTAGTCAGAAAAAAATACAGGAGGTAGTCTGCCAAAAGCGAAGCCTTCCCTTTTGCATTCATTCAGTAAAGTTCATTGAAAAGGGAATTCATCCCTTTAGTCTGGATTAGAATTGAACTCCTGGTGTATTCAAAGAGCTGTACAAGCCATACTGGCTCAGAAGATGTTTGTAGAAAAGTAGTATTCAACAAAAATGCTTTATTACAATTTTAGTTCTGTGACCTTATAAAGAAAATTCCGTGTTCAAGCTCAAGAACACCTAACCAGGAACTTTGTCATGTGTATCAATGAGCGGGCAGGTGTGCTCCAGCTGACAGTGTCTAGCACTACAGACCATGAACTTGTTAAGAAATATGTTGAAATATGTTATTAACATTTAGTACCGCTGCACTGCATGTACAAAATCATAGATTGGCTGCTCATTTCCAATTCCCTTTCCAAGAAAATCCCATGTTTTCCCTTGCCTGCATCCTGCATTTTGTCTGAAAATAAGGCTCATCCCATTATAAATCAGAGCAGAGGAGCCTTTTTAGACAAAAATACAATAACCTTCTAAAGCTATTTTTTTCATACAAGTTTCTATTTCTAGAGTTTAGGATTAATTTTTGTGGACTTAAAACAACCAGGCAGGATATGGCTCCCAATTCTAGCATTTAATTACAGGGATAAACACTTCCATAAATTATTAATTCTTTCCTGAGAACAATTTTTGACCTCAATGGACGACAATACCCTCATTCTAGTTATTTCATTATATCAGTCTATATTATCGCCACATATTATTTCCCTTCCAAAATGTTTATATAAAATTTATAATGTGATGAAAAGATCTTCCCCCTAATTTTTGTATGTAAATGTAAAATCTTGTCCATTTCCTCACAGTATTTGTTCTGTTTAATTGCATTTTAAATGAACATAAAATAACTACCCCAAAGACATTAGCATGCTTCTGCCAGGACTCTGCAGATTCTGCTGGCACGTGTTGAGAAGCTACAGCATCTCAGATGTGAGCTGATCTTCACAGATAGCCTGTCCTGAGGGTGGGAGCAGAGCAGTCCTACAGAAGGGCTTTGGGGAGCTTGCCTCCCCTCCTGTTTTCTGATCTGTTTCCAGCATCAGAAAATGTAAAGCCCAGCAATGGCTTGGAGAAAAAAGGGGCTTTTTCTGCAATCACTGGTTCCTCCTTCAGCCAAAACAACTTCAAAACATACTGAAGACAGAGTCAGAGTTGTTTTGCTGAAGCAACTCTAGGCTCCAAGAGCCAGTAATACTGAGAGCACTATCAGCCATTCAGCTGAAATAAATCTCAGAAAGAGAGAGAATATAAGACAATACAACTCTGAATTGATTTTCAAAGGTGTGGTGTTTGCAGCAGTGCTACAAGCCCTCATCTCTCAGAAGCCACCTGTATCTATCCCCCCAGTATTTGGCCAGGCTGTCTGTGGGTGAGCAGTGAGCGCCAGCTGTTCCTGGGGTCTGGTTGCAATGAGGGCAGCGAATCCTACATCCTTTGCCCTTTAATGATCATTAGGAAAATCCTTACATTTTCCATTTGTAAGAGCTTTATGTCATGACATAATTTAAGGAAAATAAGTCAATGGTCCTCATGTAGATATTTACAGAACCTTAAAAAATTCCTAGTTTATACACAAATGTGTAGGGGTTATAAATCTCAGGGAAGGAGGAGAGTTAAACCAAAAATCACCTTGCCATGAGCAGATAGGTCTTTTGAGGTTGAGGGTGAATTTCTTGGTTGAATAAGACCCCTGAATCTGTCAAAAACCTAAGAAGTTCTGTGATTTTGTAGAAGACTAAACACTTGGAGCGCTTTAACAATTGCTGGTAAGAAGAAAGCTCCACACTTTTGAAGTTGGTTTTCTATATGAAATGTATCTAGTGCTACTTAAATAAGAAATAAATCTTTTTTAGTAAAAGAGAAGAATAAGAAAAGTATTGAGGAGAATTAGAAAAGTATCAAGGAGATTTTCCAGGGGCTTCTTATCCTGAAAGGGACATTTCTAGTTCGAGTCAAGAAATTAATTTGATCTATAGAACCTTTAAAACTAATTTTAATTCTTCAGAACTTGCAATATATTCAATTATTCAAAGTATTAATATATGTTCACTTTTAGCAACATTTGAGATGGTTATCAGCTCCTCTTCTTTAAACTTTCTGGCCTTTTTTTTTTTTTGAACAGGATAAAGGGTTTCAGGCTGGATGTAGCAGTCACCTTAGAGGCAGAGGGATAAGAAGTATATTCTATAATGTACACTCTGTAGGACACAGCGTCTGGGTGGCCTAAAAAAAAGGCCATAATACAATTTTATCTCCTCCAGAGTAATAACCCTCTAAAATTTTATTCACTCATTCACAGTTAAAAGGGTTAGAAATGTCAAGTATCCTCATTTATGCCAGAGTACCCTCCCCAACAACCAACACTGAGAAAAACCAAACCGAGCAAAAACTCCAATCACTTAACACTGTCTCCACTAAGTAAAAGCAATGCCAATATTTATCCACTGTATCATCTGGCAAGAAGGGGATCTTGACTCATGCTGTTCAAAGAAAAATATTAATCAAGATCTGAATTTCAGGCTCATGGGAAATTTCTGACTTTTCTTCCTGAATCAGGATGAAAAGTTGCTTTCTTTCTTAAAGCATATTTATATTTAAAATGAAAAATCGAAATTCAGAAATTATGTTTTTGGGTTCTTTCTTTTCAAAAAACTAAAATGTCATATTCCAACATCAAAATGTTAAGAATCAATTAAGCTAAGGAAAACGGGGTTGTTTCAGTACAAATCTGTGTCACCGAAGTGTTATGCACATCATTAGCACACAAACGGTTTATTTTTCCATTTTCCTTTTTCAGGATGACACACCAAAAACCAGTATACAAAAAATGGTAACATTAAAATGTCGCAATTTAACTTATGCAAGATATTGTGGTAGCTCAAACCGACAGCTGTGTCAGCTTGATGAAAACCAAATGTTTCTGGGTTTTGGTTGTTTTGTTTCCCTCAGTTTTGATCTATTGGAATAATTAGTCTGAAACAATGTATCAATTTTTTCTACTAATAAAGATTTCTGTAGAATGCTATTTTACTCAGAGAAATACAGTTTCCCTAAATAACAGAGGAAAATAATTTCAATTAAAAAATCCCTAATGCCTTCTTTACATTCACTGCACTTCAGTCCCAGTTCTCCTTTCTGCCTCTGACTGTATTTGCCTTGGCATGCTAGCACAAAAATTGGGTCGTTTGGTCCCAATTCTGCATGATATGGAGGCAAAACTGTTAGGTCATACCTGGACTAGTTTCACGTCTACATACTGAATTTACATTTGAGATGCTGCTTCTCCTGGGGTCATTCCTATGTTTCTTGAAGCATTTGATGACATTTTACATCTCTTTCGTAGAGAAGGTTTTTCAGTCTTCTCCCTGCACAGAGACTCAGCCAATTCTTACAGGTGAGCAGGCCCTGAAGAGCGAGCCCTGGTGTGTGACTCTCAGGCTGCTTAGAATACACTCACTTTCATAGCAGATTAGTTTCCAGGAGGGATTTCAGCTGGACAGCAGCATCACTTGAGGTTTAGACAACCCTATGATAAATCAAGTGTATCTATTTCAACAACCAAATCCATCATGTCACTCTGATGATATTATTTCTTACTCTGTTGTTTCAGACACCAATATCACACCCTCAACAGAGCCCAGCTGACATGCAAAGGTAAGTGTCAGATTGCTCAGGTTAAATGGACACATTTTCATCAGTTTGTTTTCATAATGAAAGCCCCTCTCTGCACAAAGGCAAATTACAAATAACTACCTACAAAAGTGAGTGGTAAAGTCACAGTGGACTGAATGTTATCCACCCTCTGAATCTGAGATCCTCAAAATTTGTGATCTAACTGTCTGTTGATGGGTTAGGAAAGTGTCGGCTACTGTTTCCAGAGCTGATGGCATGGTTTCTGATTGCACAAGAGAGAAGCAAACACAAGGCAGCCAGACAAAATATTTGCTGAATGAAGGACAGAAATGCTAAGAAAGAAATTGCATTTTCTAGCTCAAGACAAGCTTTGTAAATGTATAAGGAAAAAATAAACCAATTAGATGGCATCCAGGAAAGATAGAGGGATGGAAAGCGAGTATGTGGAATCAGCTGTGATGGTCAAGTGCCCTTTAACGCATTCTACAGCGTGTCTTGCATGACTGTCAGTGAAACTGTAGTGTCTGTTTTACAGTCCCTCTCACTGAAGGACAAGCCAGGTTAGTATTTATGGAGCTAACAGTGCATACATGTACAGCTGCCATGAATCCAAGCATAAAAATTAGGGTTTTGTTATGATTCTCCACTGAAAATGTAAGCTACTACATATTGCATTGTTTACTACATTTTTTACTTCAAGTGTACTAAGCTTATATGGTCCTTATAATTTTATGATGTCTAGCAGCACATCAAGACTGGTATAAAAGTGTTCAGTGTGAAGGTTATCAGAACAAATAGCAAATCATAACGTGCACATAGCAAGTGCTTTATTCATCTGGGTGCTGGGGAACCAAATGTACACGCTTTTGTGAAGAATGAAGACAACAACATTTTCCATTTCTCGTGCTTATTGAAACCTTTTCATGCCTTCTGAGCAGACAATTAGGAGCTTACACATCTTTAAAAAGGCAATTAATTTGAGAAGATATAGTTCCCTCTTCCACCACATCCAGACTTCTTATCCCTGGGGACATCGGAGAGTTCTCACATACAGTGCCTGACCTTCAGGAGGTATTTCCCTTCAGTTGCTACCATTTGAAAGACTTTGCCCTGGAGCTTGATTTGGGACTGGTACTTATCCTTCAGGCTGACTTTTCTGGGCTTTCCACTGCTTGCAGTAACAGCCTTGAGGTTTTTGGTTCTGGTCTAACTGCTGATCCATACCTTCACAGGACTTGGCATCTTAAACACATCACCCTCCTGAATTCATCCCCAGTCCCAGAGCGCCTGCCATCTTTCCTCTTGATAAATAACACTATTACATGAAAAATGATCATGACAAACTGTCAAGTGATATGCACTGAATAGCTCCTTCCATCCTGCATTACAGCAAGGAAGAAGCCCCTGAGAAATCCATGTTGTCCCTACTTCCCTGCAGTACACTCCATAACCCAAAGCCAGACTGATCTCTTCTTTGGCAGGTCTTTATTTACTGGTGGGGATTTAAGTTTTATCTTTTCAGCCTCCTCAGAGGTTGATGAGACTCATATGGCACAGTGCCCACTGGTCTCAGAGCTTTCCAGTGGCTCCCAGTTCATTGAGACAAGGAAGTGGTGCCCAGGTGTGAATAAGAGTCCTGAGGCATCCTGGCTTTCCAGATTAGCAGATCTGCTTTTTTGAGCCTGATCCTTGACCTCTCCTAAAGCAGCTGCCCCTTGCAAGTGAGCCTCCTTCCTTGCTGGGAGGAAGCTCTGCTCTGTATGAATCTCTCCTGCACATAATTGCTTTGACCAAGGTCTTCCACATCACAGAGGGGCTGCAGAGGCCCTTTCTCCCTGAATTCCAGGTACTTATCTACAGAAACTGAAGTATAACAAAGAAAAAAATCAGAGGTAAAGAATGAAATTAAAGCCCGTCTCCAGAATTATGCAGACCTAAACTTAGAGCTTGTGACATCCACAGGATAAATGTACCCTCTTTGATGGTGTTTTTCTCTGTAAGACCAAGGAAGGAGCTTCTGATATTTGAACTTTTCTCCGTTTCTGCTGGGTTTTTTTTTCCCAGAAGAAAGAGCCATTTATAAAATAATTTTTCATATTCAGTGGAATAGCCACTTTTGCTGAAAAAAGCATATAAATTAATGCATAATTAAAGACTATTTGGAGGAGAAAATTCAACAAAACTGCTGCATTTAAAAAACTACGATTCTTCTACAGACATAGAAAAATCAATTGAACAATTAATGAATAAAATCATTAACTTCTTTTGTTTCTTAGTAGAAGAGTCAAAGAATCATTTCCATGAGGAATGTAGCAAAGCAGGCACTTGGCAAACCAATGGACAAACATCTACAATCACATTAACATTGTGATTAAGGTATTAATTCACCGTAAAATCTAAACATCCTTAATAAACGCTTGTATAGAAACTCCAAATGTTAGGTAGAAGTTCATAATGATCTATTTACCCCTCTTATTTAGTGGGTTTTTCTCCCCCCCTACATTCTAAGACAGTCTGTTTCCCTTGATTTATTCAAGTTATTTTTCCCCTTCTTACAGTCTAATAGCAAACTACTCAAAAATATGATAATAAATATCAAATCTCAATGGCACTGGTTATTTGTGGTCACTCAGCTGTGTGAGGGGAGTCTGTTCTGTGCAGTGAGGCAGCGAGTGAATCTGCGCTCTCCCTACGAGCGCCTTCCCATGCAATACATAAACATTTGGCCTTAAAACTTGCCTTCCCATGGGATAACGCAAAGAAAGGCATTAGCCCAAAGCGACTTCATGCACAACTGGAACAGATACCCATAGCTTTCTTATTGTGGAGAATTCTCTTGTGTTTGGAAAGAACACTTCTATTGACTAGATACGCTGAAAAAGTAGAAGAGTGCATTGCAAAAACCATAGGAGGTAGAAGCTTTCATCAAAAGAATGTAAAATGGCAGGAGAGATACTCTTGCTGAGCTATTGGACTGTATAATTGTCCAGGGATTTCTGCTCTGAAGCTTGCAGAAGTTTTTCCAGTGAAACAGTTTTTCCACCAGAAAATGATAATTTGATACATTTGAAACTATTCACAGCTGTACATCGATTTCTTGTAAATTCCAGATGGATCATCATTGAGACAACTTGCTGAGCTAGTATTTCCACTTGTTTCAATGTAACAAGAGTTGATAGCAAGTGTTTCAAATTTTTATTTCTTGAAGTTTTGTAAGGAACTTAAACATTAAAATTTCAACATTCCTTCTTTCTGAGGGTGAAAGAAAACTTTTTGTTGTATCAGCAGCTCCTGTGGAAGGATCTTTGCCCCCTGCCTCGAGGCCTCCTGGTGCTCCTGCAATCTGCTGGAGGCCAGCAGAGAGTTTCCTCGGCAGCTCTCACCCCTTCTCCAGTGTTTCCAACCATTCGCTTTATACCGAATCAGGGGGCAGTGTGTGGGTGTGTGGGTGCACACACTGTGAAACGCTCTGATGCCTGGATATTTTTTCATCCTGCCCGAGCTGGAAAAACGTACTTGAACTGTTCTGTTGTTCCAAGTTTGGGAAAAATGCAAAACTTTGAGACTTCAGAATGTTGCAAATAGGTAGTTACTCCTCATATACTCATCCACAAGCCCTGAGAGTATCCATCTCCAATAGCCTCTTAAAATAAAAAGTGTTATTGACCTTTCTGTAGAACAGATCCTCTAGATTCTTTTTTCCTCTCTTTTCTCTCACAGGTTTTCTGGCTTTCAGATTTGGCAAGCAGCTTACCAAAACAAACACTGTATGAATGCTGAGAGAACTGCATCTGATTAAATTCTGGACGTTAATTGTAACCCTATTTCATTTCTATTTTTAAACAGCAGAACAGAATAATCTCCATTAAAAGACTGACCTTTGAAAGCCACAATGCTTGACTTATCTTGAGATAAAAATTTCTCTGTAGCTAGGCCTCTTTGCTGGTACGTGACGCTGCTGGCTCTGAGTGACGAAAGTGACTTAAGTTCAAGTAATGTATGCTAAGAGCCATGGGTTAAATCAGCTCAGGGTTTGTTAAACTTCATTGTTCTTTGGCTTCATAGTTTCTGCTTTTTTCCAAAACTGAAACACTGAGCGACTGGCTGCATGCAGAATACCCTTCACAGCCTGCCCCTAAAACTTCCACAAACATTCTCTCATGAAATTTCAGGCTTTTAGTCTTGCTCCACATACTTCTGCAGGTTTTGATATGGCCTATATGGTCTATAACTAATTTATACTTATTATACTTCCACTGTCAGCTTACCTGAGCAGTGTTAAGGAAAATAACATACTGTATCGCTGCACAGATCTTGTCAATTAAATGCAGAGAGCACTTCAGTATCTGTATTCAGAACCACATGGCTGAACTGAAAGCACACAGAAACTCTGAGGAATATGCCATGCTGCCTGTATGTGCCTTTACTCTGTGAAATACTTCAATATTGCAATAACATCTGCCAGCTGCAACTCACTGTGCTTCACATCCTTCACATCAAATCAAATGGCATAAGTGTGTGGAGCCAGGACCAGTGTCAGCTATTATGTGTCAGTTTTTCCTAAGGGGACATGCTGACAGACAATCAAAACTTTTCTTTAATATTTCTTATTGTGTTTCTGCTATTGAGACTACCTGTCATGTAGCAATCATTCTTTGTTTGTGATGAGAAATAAAAATAAAAACAAAAGAACTTGGATGCCCATCTCAAATGTTTGGACTGAATGAAGTTTGCTTGAGTTTGGGTTGGGCTTTGAGCAGTGGGTTGCTGTGCTGTGGTTGTGGTCTTAGGTTAGTGCTTTTGTGGTGTGACAGACACCCTCAACCGAAAACGTAAGACTCCCTGGCAAAAGTCTGACTCTTCATCTAGATACTGACTCTCCTGATGCACCACACTGACCGTGGTGGAAGGATGTCACAGATGGAAATGTTCAGCCTGGATGGGCTGAGCATGCAAAATCTGGATTTTATTTGAACTATCATTGCAGGGCAATGAAATGTGATAACAAATACTTGTCATACCACATCGGTCAAAGTCTCAGCTTCTCTGGTATAACAGCAGAAGAAAGGGCGAACAAGCAAGCAAAACTCCCAAGCTCAAATGAACCCTTCCTAAAATGTAAGTAAGGTAGTACCTCATTGTGCTACAGAGGACTTAGTGCAGTTGTGTCAGCGTCACAGACAGACTGCCTTTGTCCTGGGCACTGGCTAGGGTAAACTTTATAGCATTAAACTGATAAACTGCACTTTGTGTAGAGAATTGTGGTCACAGTGTAAATTAGGAATCTCGTCGTTTGAGAACCTCAGATCTATCCTCTATGCTTTGACAAAATATAAATTTTCCTGCAGATTCTGCTATGCAAGTTGCCTGTTTTTTACCAGAGCTGCTAATATTTACATTATTTTAAATGGAAGTATTTTCAAATCAAACTCACAAAGGTATTTGTTCAACATGACCTGCATGATACACAGGATAATTAATAATTTTCTAGTTTATATGATAAAATCCCTTTTTCTTAGGCACCATCTCATTGTCTGTGCCTCAGACATTCTTCTTCCTCATTCCCCTACATATCCATTACTTTTTGCCTCTGCTCAGAGTTTCCTCTTCAGTTTTCCGCGTTTATCCACTTGGCCAATGTTTTCCACCCAAAAGAATAGCTTCCAGTGGTAGTTTCTTTCCATGCACCATACTCTTGATCAACTGTAGCCCTTTCTTTGCTCAGGAATTGCCAGGGAGACAGCTGGGAAGTCCAGACCAGAGCACTTGAAACCACCATACAACAGACCAAAAGAAAGAAAGAAACGCAGTACAGGTGGGAGAAACAAATGGGGCTCACGCCCCGATTTGGGAATGTAGGTGGGCATATAATGCTTTCTGTAAGAACCTGGAAACAATAAAACTGATGGATGGGAGGATTAGGCTGGATGAGCAAAAAGAAAGGGCAAAGCCTCTGCTTTGTGGAGGGCACTGCACGGAAATGGAAAGAAGGAAAAATACATCAAAGGGTTCAAGTAAGCAGTAAGAACTTTTAGGATTAAGCTGTGCTGATCCAAACTTCTAAACTGTTGGAGGTTCAACCATCACTAATCTTGACCCCTTTCATTTATGAGAAAACACGACCAAATAAAATCAGTTACAGGATTCTAGGATACGGATATATCGGGTTATATCTCCTGTAACAAGACGCGGCGCAATGGCATGGCCTGCATTTCAGCTGTAGTAGCAGACAGATTTTTCCCCTGAATGTCACATCTTACTATAATTTACTATCTGGAAGACTTGTAATTAAAACCATATGCTTCACTCTTTTTTTTTTTTTTTTTTTTTTTTTTTTGTACACATAAGGGGTTCCATGTTTCTATAAACTTTGCCAATTGTAAACTCATCTCTCTCTCTCCACTAACCTGTGGCCCAACTGCATGTAATAAGAGTAATTTGGAGAATTACATTTGGTTGCACTCTATTGCTGTAATTTGCTTCTTTCCTCTAATGGTCTGAAGAGTACTGAGCTAAACCAGTTAATCTGAAATAAGCTAAAACCAAAAGACAGATTTTAGGAACAGGCAATTATGTTCTTTTAATTAATGCAACATCACTTTGCAGTAACTTATTTGGCTTTTCTAACAGCAAGGTGCATTTTAGGACAGATACTGATCTCTTTGGTGATGCAGAGTACATGTAAACCTGTCACACCTGAGGAACTTTGATGCAGAGAAATCCCTAATGAGGTTAATACTGACATACCTGGCTGCATGCCTCCCTTCTGCCCGCAGGTACATCTTATACAGAGTCACTACTGGAGTAAAGATATATCTGAAAAATTCCTTCATTTTGGCTGTTGGCAGCTAACCTCCCCAGCACCCAGACCCATCCCAGCCCTGAGCAGCCTCAGGGACAGGCGGTGCAACAGTGATGGGTGCAGCAGTGATGGGTGCAGCCCTGCTCCCCCAGGCACTGCCAACAGAACCAGCTTTTCCCAGCCTGTGTGTTAAAAAGATATAGAATGCCCCAGAAGGAGTCATACTTTATCTGTCATTCATTGGACTGTACAAATAATTTGGGCATTTTTTCCGCATTGAATGACAGCCCCACTAGCCGAATTTTTGGCTGGATTCTAGTTGCTTGCAGAGGTTTTTTTTGTTTGGCACTTTGGCTTTATATCCTATCCCCGTAACAGGAGCAGAGAGCTGTCAGATAGGGCAGTGCAGGACACGGATATTGTAGAAATGAGGGTTAGACACCATGATTCAACACATTTTGATTCATCGCTGCAGTTAACTCCATCTCTCATCTCTGGACAGCTTTCTCCCAGATGTCTCAATAAAGACACAGCCACATAACACAGACTTTTACCACGCTGTCTGTCTCAGTCTCTCTCATCAGTAGATACATGAGATGAGAGCCCTGCAAAGATCACAGCAAAACCTTCCAGGTACAGCATGGGGGAAAATGGCTCAGTCAATGGAACTAAACTTCACTCCCTCTGCTCCCCTCTTGTGAGACCACACCAGGAGTGCTACACCCCGCTCTGGGTTCCCCACAGCAGGAAAGACGTGGACCTGTTGGAGTAAGTCAAGAGGAGGCCATGAAGATGATTAGAGGGATTCCTCTGAGGAAAGGCTGAGATAATTAGGATTGTTCAGTCTTGAGAAGGCTCTGGGGAGACCTTATAGCAACCTTTCAGTACCTGAACTGGGCCTATAAGAAAGCTGGAGAGGGACTTTTCATGGTGGCCTGTAGTGGCAGGACGAGGGGGAATGGCTTCAAACTGAGAGTTGGCTTGGATTAGATACTAGGAAGCAATTCTTCACTGTGAGGGTGGTGAGGCACTGGAATGGGTTGCTCAGAGAAGCTGTGGATGTTCCATCCTTGGAAGTGTTCAAGGCCAGGTTGGAGTTGGATGGGGCTTGGAGGAACCTGGTCTAGTGAAAGGTGCTCCTGCCCACGGCAGGGGATTGGAACTAGGTGATCTTTAGGGTCCTTTCCAACCTATTCTATGATCCTAATACTTTAGTTGAAAGACACTCATATTTCAGAGGACAATCTATTTTTTTCCAAGTTTTTTCCCTCCTCCCCATTCAAAAAAACCTAAATCCACACACTGAACAATTTTTCAAGAGGACGCTGTTTACAAGTATATTTACTGGAAATATTCCTTTCAAAATCTTATTTTTATTGCTTAAAATAGTTCCTAAATTAAAACTTGAAGGGTAAAGCCCAAGAGCATGTAACAAAATGCTCAATAAACTAGAGCATTTTTTGGGGCAGGAAAGTAAAGATTATTCTTTCCTGTCCTAAAACCTTCAAAAGAGAAAATCTAGTTTTGTTTTAATTAAAACATTCTTTCCTCCTAAACATTCTCTGATATGGCTGTACTTAGCACTACTTTCCAAATACCACAGAGTCATGGTCAATGCTGACATGAGGCATGCATTAATCTGTGATGATATTTGCATGACAGTCGAATTTGCATGAATTGCAAAATGGAAAAAGACTGCTGGAAAAATTAAAATTACCATTACAGAGAAAAATCATAATATAGCCATGTAAAACTGAAATAAAAAGCGGGTTTACATCCACTTTTTGAGTAAGAAAAAAGATTAAGTAAAGAGTATTACAGAATTTTGTCTTTCAGGTTGAGATGTGCTTAGTAACACTATCCATAATCCCAAAAGAACCTGCTCCTGTCTGTCATTCCTCATCTCACTTTGTCTTCTGCCTGGCTGGGAGGAGTTGACTTCTAAGGGGCAACAACAAGTCCGTAGGGTTCTTTTGTAGGCAACAGAAAACAGCATATATATATATATATGTGTGTGTGTGTGTATATATGTGTGTGTGTATATATATATATATATATAAAATGTATATACACACACAAACACAAGTGGTGCATTATCACAGGTAAGTGCATTTGACCCACATTTAGTCTATTACTGTCCAGACCCCACTAATAGTAATCCTTAGCTCACAATAAAAATTTAGGTATTGAAATTATAGCTCACTGCAACAACATGATTTGTCTTGAACAGAGTATGAAATCAAACAAATTGTGAAATATGGTGCTTTTTTGGGAATATTCCCAAGGGAAAACTTTCTGATGTGTAGGGTAAATGTTTATGCACAGCATCACTGCTGATGGACACTGACTCTCATCAGCCGTGCCAGAACACGGAAACCTGTTATCCTTGCCTTACTGAAAAGTTAATATTCCTTGATGTGTTTTAGAGAGCTTTGCTGATGTGCTCTGTTTTACAATCTTGCAAAAAATTCCCTGAGTACTAACCTATTTTGCAAAAGAGCAGATGACCTTTGTCATCAGAATGTCACCTCTGAAACTGCTTCTAAGTGTGGTGTCATCAGGTTGCCATTTTAAAGTGCACAGCATCTTGCACTCATGATGGTAAAAGCTGGCTAGGAGTTTAGACAATCTTTCTGGATTATTTTTTTAAAAACTTATTTTTAGGTGAATCTGTAAAGTGCCCCAGAATGAAGAAAGCATCCCAAAAAGAGAAGGCTGAGAAGGAGATTAAGAAATAGGCTTCTATAAATCTTCAGAGAAAAAGTTTTTCCTTCTTCTTTACCTCTTTTAATATCTCTTGTACACTAAAGGTCACACCATACATTTGGCTGCATTTTTAAATTATAGCAAGAGAAGTCCGGGTTAAAATTTCAGTGAATTAATCTGATGAAAATTAGGCCTCTCTTTACCCCTTTCTCATCCTCGATATTCATCTTTCATTGGATCACAGTTTCAGACCTGCGTTCAGATCGGAACAGCAACATTATTTTAAAGTTATCGATTCAGAAGATGGCAAGGAAGAAATTCTGGGTTGTTATGCTGAAAGCAACCGAAATGAGAAACCTGTCACAAGGAAAAGGATTATCTTGTGCCAAGAGGGATTGGAGCCTGAGAGGGCCACGCACCAAATGCACAAAAACCCCAGTCAGAGACATCGCCTATAACTATGCCATTAAAGGTGTCATTGCAGAATGAGGATCTGTCTTAATCCTGGAAGTTTTGGAGAAGTGGAAATACACAGACCCAGGTGTACAATCAAGGCTCCTTAGAGCAGCTGTTGGCTAATTTGTGCAGTTTAAGTTGTCTGACATGTCACAGTTTGTAGCCAGCCTCACACTTCTCACACCGTGGCACCGTGTGAACATATCATGTGCTTGGTGTTGCCTAGTGGGTCCTAAATTCACTTGGATAATACAGAGTCAGAACAGTCAAATTGGTTAGGTAGCCTAGAGAAAGTTACCCTCAGAGGTACTGGGAGTTAATTACTTTCTCTTATAATGTATCAGAGATATAATGTAATCCTTCAGGGGAGAGTAGATGGTGGGTTGCTTTCTTTTTTTGGCGTGGACGCCTGGGACCGCCTCTACATGTGTGGCTGCCACCCACACCTTCCTCTGGGCAACCTTGCATCTGCTCTTGGCATACTTATTGCATTTTACATTCCCCTGAGGCCTGCACTTAATACTTTTCTTGCATTAGGTGCTGTCCATATATACAGAGAAAGGACAAGGACAACATAAACCCTAAGCCCTAAGAAGGAAAAAGGCCTCTATACTGCACTGCCATAGTTCAGTGCACTGAGCTCTGAAAAATGATGGCAAAGAGCTCATTAGAGAGCAGGCCCCAACTCCGTAAAATACATAAAAAAGCTATATGTTTATTAGTTTGGAATAAAAGTTGCTTTAAAATAGGCCGACTGTCAGCGTCAGAAGAATGTGTGTTCTATTTGAGCAGTGAATATTTCAGAAAAAATAAACCTTGTTAAAAATATTAATCAGTGGCTATGTGACAAGACTTGTCATTTTGCATCAAATGCTAAAAATTTTCACTTTCTACCAATAAACATAATCTGTTATGAAACTGCATTATCTTACTGTGCTTAAATTAATTATATTAAAAATATTTAGAGCAAGCGTTCGTCATATTTGTCACTTTATGACAAACTGACAGACTAGAAGTCATATTACATAAAGGCACTGGTTGTGATGGTGTTGAACAAGATATTTTCAGACTTCTTAAAAACCCAAAGCATTTAGACGGTCAGAAAAGTGAAACCCAATCCACCCCCACAACTCCCCCTAGATAATTTGACAAATAGTAGCCGTGAGGTGAGTTTAAGGGGGCTTAAAGTGCCTAGAAATGCAAGCTGTGAGGGAAAAAAGAGGTTTGTAGCTGTTTGGGCAGCTGGTAAATAGCTGCCCAAATGCCAACCTGGCACGACCTCTATGCACAAGGCCCAACAGGACTGTTCTGCTGCCTCAGAGTCATTCACACCACAGACTCGGTACAAGAGGTTCTTTGGGTAGGAGGGTCACCATCACTTTTCCATGATGGAGAAATACTAACTGTCTCTTTTGGCACAGCAGCAGGTCTGGGTTCAGAAGAGATCAGGGTACATAGAAATCACATGTGGGGTAGGTTCACTAAGGAAAAATCCCTCCAGACTTGTTCATACTAACACCATCTTATATCCAGTGTTAAGAATTCCCGCACTCCTGGGCAGCAACTTTTATTCACACACTTCAGAACGGATCAGTGGCAAGTGCAAGAGATGGCACAAACATGTCCTTTGGTGTAGTTATGCAACAGAGACATTTCACAACTAATTATTCTAAAGAGAGAAACTTCCAAAAACTGCCTAGAGATATCCAGCATACAACCCAACATTTAAGTACTGAATATGAGTACCCAGAAAACTGAGAGCAGATATACGTATTAGTTAATTTTGTTGTTGTTGTTGTTTTAGTGCTTATGCTTCAGTATCTGGAGCAAAAGTTCACTAGAGGAGGCAGAAAAACATATAGATAGCAGCCAAATGAAACCAAGTCTTTGAAAACCATTTTCCTTACATTACAATGGAAAACTAGGTGTATCCATGCTGCTCAGATGTGTTCTTCAGGTACTTGCCAGGTAAGAAAATTGGTTACAAATTTCATTACTGGCACAGCAGAAGAAACAGTCACACAACTTTGGTTTATGCAGCATTCATTAAACTCTGAGCAACTTAGGCTTCCAAAAGAGGAAAAGTTTGAAGGGACTATATTGGTATCAAGAATAAACCATTTACAGGGGATGTAGGTTTCTGGATATATTCTGTATTGCCCATCAATCAGCTCCATTTAATAGGTCTTAAGTAAACATTGCAAAACCAAGGCACTTTTATATATTGGCATTGAAAATGGAAGAGGTTAAACCAAGCACATGTGTCCAAGAACAAGTTTACTGTAAATTTATCCATTTTAGTAGATGTAGAGGGTTTCAGGCCACTGTAAGAGAAAGAACAACACTTTGATTTTCTCAGATATCTTATCAGGAATAAGATCCCTTTCCATCAGAGTCATAATTGCATGCTAGTAGATATACTAAATATGTGCTCCCAGGAAGGATTACTGAATAAGCATTTACTATTAATGTTGCTGATAAAACATGGCTAAATTATTTTATAGCAGAAGAAACACCTGGGGGTAAGGGGAGAAAACTGTTTTTTAAGTCTCCCATAGCACATTAATATGGCTTATTTAAGTGAAGTGCTGAGTGGTGATAGAAAAGGAATTTTGATGAAGTGCTCAAGCTCTATTTACTGTCCTCCCTTGCACTGGGGACAACAGAATTACTTAGAGAAAAGGAACTGTTAAGAGTAGGAGTAGTAGCAGTAGAAAACCTGGAATACTTTGTAAATAAATAAAATAAAGGCATCATCCAGCTTGCCAAGAATTAACTATCTCTTTCTACGCTTCCCATCTGTATTATCTCATTCAAAACAGAGATGGTCATTGTCCTTTGGTGTCTAGACATTGCATCCTTTGGTGGATGCAAATATATTAATTCTTAATTGGTGCAGCAAGATTTTGTTCATATTTGAGCAGTTAATGTTCCTTTTTACATCCCTTTGGGAATCTCAGCATGGACATCAGTTTCCTTGATGATAATCTGCACTTCATGCCCTGTGCTCACATGTGTACATCATACACATACCCTATCAGCAGTTCTGAACAAATTAGCTCAACCTGAATATGTGCAATTTTCATTGCTGCTCTCCGCCAGGCAAACCTGCACGAATAGCACGTACCACCTTTGGTTGCTGCCAACAATGGAGGGATCTGATAGCCAGTGACAAGTATTTAGAACTCACCAGGGCTTCCTCGGGAAGATGGTCTTAATACTAACAAGACATTCAAAGCAAGCAAAAACCCCAATGCATCCTATCTACCTTTTGCATTTTGTTGGATACCTTAAATAACATTTATCTGGTAAGTGCCGCTTCAAGGAACAAGAACACTGACACTTGGGAGATTATTTAGAAAATATATGAACTGATTTAATCACATTCCAGGAAAAGAGCAGCAGACCATTAACATCAGCCCAAACCTTTGCTTACTAAAACCTTAAGACCTGTATGATTTCAACTTTAGCCAATAAAATCTGAAAAATCTTCATAACCGATTGTCCGAAACTGAAAGTTGTAATTCTCTAGGATACAGAGAAGGACAGTTTAGAAATTTTACAGAAAGCTTCATATAAGTCTATTGAATTATAGAAAGCTATTTTTCAAAGAGAAAAAACCTCTGCAGTGTGGACTGTTATCTACTGTCCTTATCATTCTGAGATTATAGTTTATCTTTTTGTTGCATACCTTACAAATACAGAGATAGCAAGACCTTCATGGCCAAAAAAATCAAATTCTCATCTATTTGAGAACCTAATTCCTGCAGTTTATAGCCTGAAAAATGCTATAAATATACACTGAAATTAAGTGTTTTCTATGTGAGGGAGCTGTTACAGAGCTGTGAGATTAGGGCTTGATATAATTTATCATTCCATTACAAAATCTGTATTCTATGTTCAGAGTCCTACAGGAACTTGTTTAGCTACAAGTTATTACACAATGGCAATGCCCTTAGGAAGAGATGAGGAAGCAATTCCTGCGTGACTCAGGTCCCTTCTCTTTGCTCTTAAAGCCTCAAAGAACTCAAGCTGGACCGCATTGCCACGCTTTCATAAAAAAAGCAGTATTTGTAGCGTGGTGGAGAGACTACATCAAAGAAATTCTGCTGTGGTAAAGTTTTAATAGAAGCTACCCAGCTTCCCATTGAATGGCACAGCTTTGGTGACACCCACAAGATTGTTAAACATCCTTCTGAGTGCAGGGGGAGCACTTCACTGCCCTCCTGCAGCCAAAGGAAACACAGAGCACAGGGCTCCTTGGACCACTGAGGCACTCAGGGAGCTCCATGCTGAAGTGGTGGCGGGGAGGGACACTTTGGCACCCTGTAAACTACTGGAAGAGAAAGTAGCAAGGAGAAAAGTTGAGTGACTTGACCAGAGAGAGCAGAGCGTCTAAGCTCTGCCTCAAAGCTTGCCATGCCCTGGGAGGGCGAGCGATGTCTTTGTTTCTGTCACATTTGAGGAAACAGACTTTGTGGAAATTCCTTCCAGCTAGAGAGAGGCTGCACTCATACACGTGACTGAGATATTCTCTGCTCCCTTCCTGATGCAGGCAAACCTACGTGGCTACAAACAGTGACTAATTGTTTGGGCCAAGGGGGCCAGGATATATATGAGCTATTTCTCATTACAGTGTTAGAAAATATTGATTACACATACACAGATGGCAAACACTGTGTATTCTCAATGCTGGTATTCTCAAGTCTCCACACCGAGCTTGTCTGGTATACATTCATTATTTTTACAAGTTCAAACTATGACTGTTTTCCCTATTGACAAATATGGGTTAAAAACATAATAAACAGAGTGGATTTGTGTTGGTATTATTAATGAATTGGCAACAACTGTCTCTGTGCCATTCATCTCTCAACATCTGTTTATATTTTATTTTAAATCTGTAAAAACATTGCTTTGTAATCCCTTGATCTGTACAGTAATTTCCTTTTGTTCCAAGCCATTAGAGGTATCTTTGAACTACTCAGGGGAAAGACAGACAAAAAACCAACCAAAAAACAAAGACTACTCATCTCTTCCTTCAAGACAAGACCACTTTCATAATAAAAAATGAACATCATAAAAAATGAACACTGAAATCAAAGCAAAAAAACAAAGGTGGATGAACTCTGTACTGCAACAGGATAAAAGTCAGGATGTTTGTGGAAAACTATCAGTCATTATTGTTTTAAATTGCTCTTGATTTGTGCAAAGGAACAGACCAAGTCAGCTGCGCCTAATCTTTCTTCAGAGTTATCTTGTGCATTTATTCGCTGCTCTCTGGCTCGCTAGGAATTCTGCTCACTGTTTGTCACAGCCAGGAACAAGTCTGTTAAGCTCACCCCTTGTTGATAAGTAGGCGTTGTTGCTTATGGATATCCTGTTGGGTTGGCCTCCTGGAGTCCTGGATTTTCTTATTGTTCAAGCCACAGTGATTTCAGGGCAGCTCTCTTTATGAAATACAATGCAATTGGAAAATTTGTCAATATGGGTTCTAAAAATAACTGAGGTATGAGCAAGTACAAATAACCTTCTCTTGATTTGCTTCTCTATAACAACTGTGTAGCTGGAAAAAAGAAAAAAAAATCTTTAAAAACTGGAGCGAGAAGGCAGTGCCTCAGCTTGGGATTTATTGTGTTGCTGAAGAGATTAGAGACAATACCCACTTTTGAAACAATGCACATAGGCAAACGATATATTCATTACACCACTGGAAGAGCCAAATAAACCATGCCCAACAAGCAAAGTATTGTCAGGAAAGAGAATAACATCAAAAGATCTCTGGGCCAGCAAGTCCAAATCAGAATAGTTCAAATAATACAAATGAAACAAACAAGATTTACAGGTTTTCTAAAGTTACAAAATGTCAGAAACCTGTGTTCTGAGGAGAGCATGTGCCTTTAGAAGAGCTGCATAAAGAAGATTATTAAAACACCTACTTAAATTGTAGCATATTAATGCATATATTTGATTTGAACACACCTTTTGGGATTTAATGGATACTTCTAGATATTTGTCCAAACGAGTAACACTGTATAAGCCTCACACTACAAAGCACTCAGAGAATTCCACAAATATGAAATATACCAAATGATGCTTTTAAAAATAAGAATAATTAAAAAACCCCCAACCAACCAGCCCACTTTTATATCTCGATACCCTCTTTATTTCCCTGCTCCGTGAAGCATATGACATTCAAGGGAAGGCTGGAGAGAGAGACAGATAGAGTAATCTAAAAGGGACAAAAGAAAAACAAGAAGCATTGTGGAGGGAAAAAGGGAAAGAAATGAGAGGCTTCAGTCTAAACAAAAACAGAGAAAAAGTCTTGGAAAGAATTTCAGCAAAGAGGTATGTTTAATTGCCTACAGCCCCAGGAGAGGTAATTTATGTGCCAACAAGTTATGGAGGTTTTATGTGCCTATTAGTCTGCTATTCAATTAAAAAATGTGTACTTACCATGGCAACCTCTATGTCTCACAATACACATGCTAATTCTAAGATATCTCTATAGAGCACCTTCTTAAAGAAACATATACCACAGCACCAGCCACAGTCTAGATTTCCGCACTCACTAAGAGGCAGTAAAAGGAACAGCCCATACAAAATTTTGGAATTATAGGCTTGAGAGAAGGATGTGTAATCTTACTGTACTGTTACCAACTCCATATGGGAACCCAGCAGTGTAATGCATGCGTGCAGTGCATTGCTGCACTTTAGGGCAGCTCACCATACAAACTTGCCAGCATTTCCCTTCTTGCCCACTGAGATAATGCTCTTATGCTTTGAAACAGTGCTGCTTTTCCTCTGGGATCTGCTTTGGACTGGCTCACCAATTCCTTAGGCCCTGCTTCCACTGAAGCTGTGTAAGCTTTCAATTGTACTCTCCTGTTAAGGCCTGCCAGGACATGCACCTTCCCTTTGTTTCAGCCTTTGCTGCCTGGGAATTCCCTTTCTCACCAGCCCACATCAGATCCCACTGTTCTTAACAGGCGTTGTCCTTCTCCCTTTTCCTTATTTGAGCTTCCCATGACGACAACTGTTGGCAAGGCTGATTTTCTGCTCAGCAGCTTACTCCTTTTCAGAGAAGCAGTATCTGTTGCCAAAATTCTTGGTCAGACACATGTAATAAATGGATCAAAGCATTTGTCACATCCACGACCTGAGGAGTGAACCACCTTCAAAAAAAATGTATGTACTCCATCCGTAACTTTTAAGTATTAAGGAGAATTTCAATGCAATCCTTCTGAAAGTAAAGAAAAGAAGGCATTAAGGTGATAACCCACATTTCCAACAGCTATTATGTAACTAGTTGCTTCTCATAATCATCTTCCTCCCTTTCACTGACTAGTGAATGCATATCAGATCCTTCTTCTCATGGCTGTGGAACACAGTAGTCCTCTTTGCTTGTCTGCAGCTCATTTAGGGCTAGTGCTGAAGCGCACAGAATACAAAAAAAGGAATGCATCACCTTGTGTAAAGTTCCGGATTTGTTGAGGATTAAGCCTCAATCACATTTCAAAGACGTTTTGCTTCTTTCCTTGTGTCATGGTTTAACCTCAGCTAGCGACTAAGCACCACAGAGCACCTTGATCACCACCCCCTGCCCCTCACTGAGGTGGGGGGAGAATCAGAAGGGTAGAAGAGAAAAAATGGTGGGATGATACGAAGACAGTTTAATAGGGAAAGCAAAAGTCACTTGCACAAGCAAAAGAAACAAAAAAAGTCATTCATTCAGCACTTCCCACAGGGGCGGGAGTTCAGCCATCCCCAAGAAAGTAGGGCCTTGTCATGCATGGTTACTTCAAAACACAAAAATGTCACCAGTCTGAGTGTGCCATCCCCTTCCTCCTATTTCCCCCATCTTAATATGCTGAGTATGATGTTATGGAATATTCTTGTTGGGGTCAGCTGTTCTGGCTGTGTCCTCTCACACCTCCTTGTGCACCCCCAGCCCCTTCACTGGCGGGGTGGTGTGAGGAGCACAAAAGGCCTTGATGCTGTGCAAGCCCTGCTTGGCAATTACTGAAACATCCCTGTGTTACCAGCACTGTTTCCAACACAAATCCCAAACACAGCCCCATAGTAGCTACCAAGGAGAAAGTTAACTCTGTCCCGTTCCGAACCAGCACACTTGGCTTTCCCTAGTAACAAGGAAACAAGTAATTTATTAGTCACTGTCTTTAAACACAGAATATTTACACTAAGGTTATGGAAGCCCCAGACTGTGTTCTGCTTGTAAGCACTTCAGAGGCATATACTATGAGAAAATGCGTGTGAAGTGACCAGTCGAAATAATTTATAGTCATGAACAAAGTCCCAGAATTCTCTTTCTTTTGCAACACTTACAACATGCCCAGTCCCATTCTCGGTGGTAAGAAAACAACTGTTAGGTTTAAGAAAGCACAAACCAGCACTGCCCTGGGAGGAGCAGCTACTTCAAACACCACAACTGATGAATGCATAACTGCATTTAATACTTTCACCTGACACCAACAGAGCACAATGAAGTGGCAACAAACTAAAATTTCAAATTTACCCAGACTTTGTTTTTTTTAATCTGTGAGAAAATGTAAAGTTTTACTCACATTTCTGAGGTAGTGTCAGGCTATTGTTCCTCACAACAGTAGCAGCAAAGCACACCCAATTCACATCCATCATCCAAAGCTCATGAGAGGGGGCAACAATCCCACTTAAATCTTCTCTGTCCTGAAATTTTCCCAAAATTTGAATAAACGGCAAGGTGTCTGGCTTCTCTGATAGGTAATGAGCCTTGCTGGCCACCTGGCAGCTTATCACCAGCTTACTCATGTCAGCTGTGAGGGATCAGCACTCACACTTGGGAGGAAGATAGGCTCACCCAGTAATAAAAATTTTCTTTTCTTTCCTCTCCCACTCCCCCTTCCCCCACTGTTTTTCCTCACATCAGATTAGACTGCCTAAAAAACAGAATGAAATTATGAAGTCTGGGTTGAATTCCAGATAAATGCTGTTGATGGCTTCCTACAAGGTTTACCTCCTCTCCGTTTTTCTCCTGATACAGTAAGGGCATCTTCAGAGGAAAAGAAAACATTTTCCTGAGAGATGATAAATGCACAACTCACTACATAATGTAAACTGTACATTCAGAACTCTAATCTGTGTCAAACTAAGGCAAGTTTTGAAGATGTTTCGTATGAGCGTGCTGTACTAAAAGTGTAGCGCATCTCTTCCCACTCAGGGGAGGAACAGATCTGAGCTGCCTTTTCACATGATGGATGTGAGTGATTTCCATGAGCAAGCTACAGTGTCCTTTTTGTATTACAACTCTGGGATCCTGAGAGGGGAATGTAGCTAAAAGCATCAATTTTGATACAAATCCTTTATGGTCTTTAAATTGGGCACTGCCACTTTAATAAGCCACACCTGGTTAAGATTCGTTTTCTGCTGAATTCCTCCCGCTGTAATGAGCCCTGAACATCAGGCTGAGGCTGTGATCAAGACAATACAATTAATCACCAGACCGTGCACAATTTCAGTAACATGAAAATTGCACGCAGTTAGATTTTCTAAGTAAAACTAATATTTCATGCAGGGGAAAGGGTGAAGTTTCAGTGCATAACAAAAAAGAATTTCGGAGGTTTAAAAAAACCTGGCAGTCAGCAGGGCCACGTGAAGGTGAATGCATAAATCAAATAACTATACCATCTGTTACAGAAAACTTAACGGGAATTAAGTGGCCCATATTTTCTAAAAATATCTTTCTTCACAGTGTGCAGAAGCACTGAATATCTAAGGAGGAATGCTGGAATTGGACTTTAATTAGGAAACTTTGAGTTTTGAATACAACATGAGCTTAGTCAAACTATCAGGAAGATAAGCTTATTAGGAGAGAAATAGGAATGAATATTTGCATGGCAAAAAAATAGGTCTTTCCGGTGGGAGGAAGAGGGGGGATTAAAAACCTGTAGTGGCCCCATTTTCAGTATTTTTTCAGCTGCAGCTTAAGGTGTCACAGGGAGGCACAAACAGTGACAGACAGACCAGGACTAACTTCTGGGAGACCTTCTATTCTGATGTTATCTAAAATACACTGGTCATTTCAGCATCTTGAAAATTCACAACCAAAAAGTTTCCCGTGTATTTGAAAGTATCTTTCCATGCAGCAGTTGTTTCTATGTAATTGCAGTATTCACCAGAAATCCATTCAAAATGCAGGGACAAAATGCAATTGTCATTTCTTTTCAGGCTCACCTCCAATGCCAGCTAGTGGGAAGGCACAACTGGCGAGTACTGGTAGCTCCTTTCTCTCTTTTCCCCATTAAAAGAAAAGTATGGTAATTTGTTTTCTCTACCATTGGGTTATAAAATCTTCAGGGGCATTTGTTTTTTCTTTTTCTCCAGGAGTTTGCACATCTCTAATCAAGGAATCTAGAAGTCCTGTCTGCACAAAAATAATAAAGATAAAAACAGCAGGCAAAACTAAAAACTTTATATAGGAGTGGAACAACAAAGACTGACTTCCTTAGGGAGGAGGTGTACTGGTCCAAGAGCTGATATAAACCTAAGGAAATAAAAACCTAAGGAGAATAGATTAAATGGCATGATACAACTGAATGTTTTAGGAAAATGATTATCAGATGATGCAATTGAGAAGGGAGAGAGAAAGTAAAAGAACAAAAGGAGCGACACAGAAAAAGGCAATGTGACACACAGACAGACAATAAACAAAATGCATTTTTAAAAGTAGTGAAAAGGCTCATTTTGAGGGAATAACAAATTGAGGTTTAAAAATAAAGCGAAATAGAATAAAAAGTTTCCATTTCTTGTACTGCCACATGTCTGCTCCACCTTTCAATTTCTTCTGCCCCCCCCCAATCTTACCTTCCCTACAAATACTGTCAACTCTCTTGGGAAAGATCTCTTATTGCATATTTTTGCAATGTCTAACAAAATAGAGCCTTTCTCTCAGTTTGTGCCTCTTTATATTACTGTGGCACAAACAGTGAAGAGCAGTAATGGTAATAGTTGGGAATGATGCTCAGTAATTTTTCACCTTAACATTTTTAACAGCAAATGGAAGTTCTATGACACTGACACAGTTCAGCTAGGCCAATGATATTCAATTTTGCTGTCAGGAAAACTGGAAGAGAATACCATGTTAAATCCCAATTCATCCAAAATAAAAAGGCTTTCTACTTGAACTGATCCAAAACACTTCAGAAACTGCATTTCGTAACCTACACATGGATTCATGGGAATTCATCTTTTAAATAGCATAATCCATTTGCCACTCAGCAGCTTGGGCTTATTTCAAGTTGAAGTCCAGCTAGACTGTCTGTTAGGCACCAAAACAACAGCTATTATAGGGCCACACAGTTGAGGATTGAGGTGACTTTAAACTCTCTCTCTCTATATATACACACACACACACACACACACACATATATATATATAAAAATCCTTAAACCCCATCTCTTCCAATGAAGAAAAATTCCCTACCTTTAAAAATCTATGAAAAAAACTTGAACATTTTATTTTGCTTCAAGATGACAACCCAAAAGGTAACTACTAGGGATTTTCACAGAGTAATTAATTTTTGCTAATTGCCATTACTGAGGAACCATTATTACATATTAGCAATGACCTCATTTTGTGATTCTCACACCGAAAGTGACGGGGAGTGACCACCTACCATGGCAAGGAAGAAGGAGAGAAGTAATTCTTCAGAAGTTAGAAAACAATGCTGGAAAGTACTAAAACCCAGGTTGCCATGGAAAGTAATAGGTGAAGCAGATTTTGGTGCAGTTCAATGGTGTAAAGAGTAAGCAAAGGATGTTTTCAATTTGTACACTTCTAGAAATGACTAAAAAATGTTTCTTTGTGTGTGCGTTTCTGGAAATGGGAAATAGCAAGAAGAGAACTGTGCTATAATTAAAATGGCTCGATAAATGGCTCCATAAAGCCTATGTGGGCAGGGAAAAAAGGGATTTCATTTTTCTTTAGTGTGCCTGGAGAAAGGCTGTATTCTCTTTTACAATCCAATCCAATTCATAGAAATATATATTTAAAATATAATAAAAGACAATTAACATATATAGGACAGAAATCTCAACAATAAACATTTTATTTGTGGGGTTTTTTGGAAGTCCTTGTGTAACTCTTTGTGATCTAATGCCTTACTCTGTGTTTGATGATGCACATTAAATACTCTAAAAATCTTAATTATTAATACGAAACTAACTGATTTTGATCGATCTGGTTTAGGTGATGCATTTCTCGGGTTGTCCGTGGCTGGAAGATACAGAGAGGTTGTACAGGCAGTTAACAGTAAGGTACATCCCTGCTGGAGTGTGCACTGGTGTCCAGATAAGTGCATGCTAGTCCTGAGGAAGTAAGCTCATGTTCAGGAGCTGGCTTGCTGAGAAGTGCAGCCGTAGTGCTCAGCATCTTGGTGACCCATGAGGCAAAGCAAGAAGCTGCTCACCTCACCCAAAATGACTCCAGCTGTTAAGGCGGGGTGAAACTGAACCTCCCTCGGCCCGGACCAGAAGCACTTTGACTTTCCCTCACTATGATTTACTAAGAGGTGTTAGAGCCATGATGGATTGGTGTCCTGGGATGGGTGGTGGAGGTGGGGCTGCTGCAGTTCAGCCACTACTCAGTCTGGACTCGAGTGCTCCTCGCCCTACTCGCTGGGTCCTTCCACCATCCTCAGTGCAGACAACATCTGGCTCCTTGGAAGGGGATGTTGCCAAGGGCTACACTCAGGGAGTAAAACGGAACATAGTTTCAAGAGTAAATCAGGAGTGGGTCGAAGCAATGCCCCTGGCTGTGAGGCATGTGCACTCACACTCACGTTCGTACGTGCACGCAGAGTTTATTTAAAAGTTTTATTGTTAACATTGTAATTAGGCCCCCAAACATACTGTGTGTATATATCAAATTAAGCTCCAGTAACCAGGGATTTTCTAGCAATATATACTACGGTTGAATTCCTGTAATTCTCATATTAAAATCTTTTACCATAACAATCTGTATTTAAATAAATAGCCTGTTACAT
This sequence comes from Mohoua ochrocephala, assembly GCA_013398855.1. NCBI lineage: Eukaryota > Metazoa > Chordata > Aves > Passeriformes > Acanthizidae > Mohoua > Mohoua ochrocephala. The sequence goes on along the minus strand of VZTA01013818.1, from coordinate 28,278 downwards.
TGCTCGTGCTCACTGAGTGTTATTGCTGCCTCTTTCCAAGAGAGAGCAGTAGTGAATTGTACTATCATGACACTGGATAGTTTTACTCAAACACACTCAATTTACATTTTCGACTCCGTAACCTTTCAACCTATTGACCATGAAAAATGCTCCAACATAACGTGACACATATAAATGTTTAAAGTCCAAAGGGTAATTATCTATATTCATAGTTAAAACTGTGCCTTGATTTCACAATAGAAACCATATGTTCACTCAAAACACTTTCAATAGGCTAAATAGCACCCAGATTAACCCTGAGTTAGTTTACTGGTTAAAATAATAGCAGCATCTTCTTCTAATTCAGTAGTTCATTTATCATTTTTGATCAAGGCACTGAAAGTGAACTTTCAATATTTGAAAGCTTAACTTGAAAAATAAACTGCACGATAGAAACTCACCGATTCTTAAATTTTGTCTTTAATGCCGTGTAATGTGCCTGACAACAGTTCAAAATATGTTACTTAGCTTCAAGTAGAATTCTGAGTTGCCTCACATTTAATAGACTAATTTTCTCTCCCCAAAGAAAAGGGTAATGACTTTCTGACTTCTATTTTTTTTTGTCCACAGAACAGTGCTTAACAGAATGCCATTTAGAACAAATCTTGACCATTTTGTTTTATGAAAAATGTCTCTTGCCTGAATGACTTCCAGGAAGTATGAAAAGCCTAGAGCACAAGCACTGTAATACTCTCGCAAGGCCTCTGCAGCAGCAGTAAGAAAAGTCTAGCAATGAAAGGTGTACTAAATGGGACCTCGTCTGGGTTTTGAAATGAGCAAACTATTAAGATACATATTTCCTTATCTTTTTTCTAGTAAGATAGAAAGAGATTATTTAGAGCCTTTGAAATCACTGCAGCAGAAAATTACAAACAGAAAACAAAATTGTATATTACAGGAGTAATGACAAGTCAAAGGAAAGAGACATACTTAAAAAAAAATAGCAAACAGGCAAATGACTTTTCAGTGAGTGCCAACTCTCTGCACATTAAACTGGTTAAAAGCTCCTTCTCTCCCTGCTTGTCATGTCATTGTTCCCTGTCAGGCAGAAGAGAACACCTCCAGCTAGTACATGATATACAGGATGCTTCATCAAAAAAGGTATTCTCTGTCTTTGAATTAGAATTGACACTTTCCTTATGTATATTATAAAAGCCCTGTGGAAATGGCAATGGACTATGGTGCAAAAAAACCCGTGAATTTTGCAGAAAGCTTACTGGAATGCTGGTCTCATTTCAAAAGGACATTATTACACGTGGACAAAATTGCCTTAATTATGCAAAGGTATAGCTATGAAAAAAACCCCAGAAAATAAGTCTTTGTCTGGTCTTCAGCTGAGCTTCAGCTTTATGCAGTAAAATCGAGTTCTTGTGCATACAAGGTGCTTTGTTCTGCCTCTCCTGCCTTGGAACAGAAAATTATTCTCCTTCAGGGAGAGGCTCAGGCCACATGTTCGGTTTATTAGAATAAGAGCGTTGTCCCTCATAAATTTGGAATCTTCCCTTGAACTGTTGCCATTCTAAAATGTTGTAATTTTACATCCATCATTGCATGATATGCCCTAAACAAGTCAGTGGAACCATTCACCCTTAGAAAAGCTGGCACTCAACCAATTTACTCACACTGCAAGAGTCTTTATACAGTTGTCTTGTACACCTTTGCCATCATTTATGCATCATTTACCATAAAGTTATGAGCTGCTAATAAATCCCTTATACTGGATGCTGTAAGCAAATCAGAAAGGTCTTTCATATCTAATATCACGACCACTCTGTAGCCTTAATTTTGTCATACTGTGGATTATTTCTGGAAAAGTCCTACTTGCATCCCAGTGCTATTTATCAGAATTCTTTCTGTGTATCTTCATATCAACAAACATGCTGAGCATTTCTGTTTCTATGAGAATTATTTTGCAAGATCAGTCTGAGTTAATATAGGTACAGGCTGCATGTAATTACGATTTGGATTGTATGAACTTACCTTGAAGAGGACTATGAGTTTGTCAGTATCGTTTACTGTGTTTGCAGACCTCAGTATTTTAAAAGTTCAAGTTGAAAGAGTGTTTCTTTTTGCTCGGTCTGCAGTGAAATTATAGCAGGTGCTCCCAAACGTGAGATTAGTGGTGCTACTGGAAGGGACTGGGCTGGAGGAATGCAAGAGCAAGAGAGTAGGTGTCCATAATATATATTAATAAGTACATGAATACCTGTCTCTTCCCACGTCACACAGTTATATTCCTGTTAGGGCCTTCGGGAGAAGGTTGAGCAGGGTATGGAAAGCACAGAGCTTCCCTTTGGAGCCCGTGGTGGCTTTCCTAAAGGCTGGGAGCTGCTGCCATTCCAGTTCAACATCACTCCTGTGACAGGGACATCTGATCATGCTGAGCTGAGGAACCTCCTCATTTGCAAAAGTGAAAGAACATTTTGTGCACTTTTCATTACATTTTAAACCGAGACAAAAGGCGGATAACAAAGTCAGGTGAGGAGTCATTAAATTTCCCTTGTCAGAAACTCAGCCAGTAGAGAAATGGTGATACGTTGTTAATGTTGATCAAGCGGAATCATTGCTCTGCAGATTAACAGATTCCTGACTGCGAATGCCTAAAGCGATAAGAGAGGCTGTTAGAAAACAAGGAGAGCAGTAGTTCCTGTTGAAAAAGGCTGGGACCAAATTTTTTTACAGACATAAAGACAGCAGAGAGATTTCAGCATCATCGTTGTATCAATGGAGGAATTACACATTTTTATTGAACTCTATTTAACTGGCTACTTTCCTTCCTGATTTTTCTCTTTTTTATGACTGAATCCTTCTGATTCTTCATTTGAACCTAAATTTAACACACAAAGATACCTAGCAATTCTAACATACATCAAATACTCTGGCAAGCTTGATCCTTTACTGTCATTCTCTTAAATGTTTGTACCCTGGATAAGAGATTTATTTATTTATTTATTTACTGTTTAATTTTGTTATTGTTATTGGTTTGGTTTGGTTTTTTGTTAGTCTTGGCCCTCGGAAAGACATACACCTGCCTCTAAATAACTAAACTGAGCCATGACTTCCAGGACAAAAACTTCAGTGATTAATCTAAGTAGAAGGTAATTGCTAGGCTTCCTGCAATTTTCTTGTAGACAAACTTCCTCCTTTCTTCCAGTAGCTTTTCAGCAAATATTTGTCAATGATACAAAACATGTTTGTAGAATCTCTTAATATCAGAGGACAATAAGATTAAGGAGGGCTGACTCAGCTGTGTTCAAATCTGTGAAACATGCTCTTATCTGCTCTTTTGTAAAAGTCAATTAATAGGAAGCCCTCTTTGTTAATTGTTCACATTTATCTTTACTGTCTTCCATTCTTTTTCATTTTTATTATTGTTAAGGGTGTATTTTTAAATAATAGTTCATCATTGTTATAATTCTGAATTGTTATTAACATAATCTTCCTTTTCTATTGAAAGGACTTTCTTTCTCATTAGAAATTTTAGGTACACTTTAAATCTTTTTTGTTCTCACAGCCCCTAAACATTTCTTTTTTATTCTTTTCTTTTACAACTTTTATCCTACACTGATAGAGGATGCTCTGTTGGTTAAAGAGTAATCTAATCTAGTTACCTTCTAATTTCAGTAGAATTTTTATGTTGTACCAAACTTCCAGTTCTTTTCTGGTGAAGACATCTCGGTTGATTCTTTGATGAAGATCTGTAGAAAAGAGGGAGACTTTATTTTCCCTCATCTGCATCTTCAATGCATTTTATTAATCAGAAATCAAATTCTAGATCCCCTGGAGTCAATGACAACATTGACATGGACTTCGAAATGACTGAGAACTTAGGTTAGATGTCTGAATAAAAACTTTCTCATTTGTCTTTGTATTCCACAATGGATCCATCATTTGCCATACTTAATTTAAAAATCTTATGGAATTTGGCTCCAGCATATTCCTTTATTTTCATATCCTCAGGCAAATCCATCCTCACAGTAAGAATTAGATCTAGGGCAGTTTTGCCTTTTTTTGCAAATGATGAAATTCTCTCTTTGACACAGCATGCTTGGATATATCTGTTTCCCAACAGATTTATGAGCAGCTAAAATCCTCCATGAAGAAAGAGTCTTCTAGCCAAGAATTTTCTGTACCCTGCTGTCCTTATGTTTGACTGGTTTTTAGCTGATACCCGCTATTTTTCAGTTTTGCTTTCTGGTTCCCTGTATCCCTGTTGATAATTACTTTGAGCAACCTTGCAGGAAAAGATGTGTGTGCATTGATTAGCCACGTTGCTGCAAGCAGCACCACCTTACTGGCTTTACCAGCATAACGTACTGTCAGGATTTCTAATGAACGTGCTGGAATTTGAAGGCTTGACCTGCGCTACATTGCTGGGATTTACCATGCTGCCTTTGCGATTGATACACGTTATCGGCAATTTGGGGAATGAAAAAGTGCACAGAAATGATGAAAATAGCTGAATAAAATGAATAGCTGGAGCGAATTTCCTGATCTGCACTGCTACAGGTGTAGCAATGATGAGACTTCGGCCCAGATTTGGATGGCTTCAATTCCACATAAGCTCCTTAATCTGATGTTTCCCACTGGCTAGGTGCCCCTGAAGGACTCGAAGCAGCTGGAAGGGAGTACAGGTAGAGGAATCCAGGCCAGCTAAATTTGCACTTCTGTGCATGTCCATGTGGCGCATCACAGCTGCGTTTGCACAAGCAGGACAGCCAAGATCTATACTCATAGATTCATGCCACTGATGGACACGGGGGTAGTCACCTAAGCAAAAAGTTAAACATCCGTGCATATGGACTCAAACCCTCAAATTCCCTTTCAACTAGTGGCAAACAGTGCTTGCTTGACATTTGTTGTAGCTAAAAAATGCAATGGGAATGGGAAAAGAGGTACTTTGACTAAAGGTCTGACAGGATTGATTTGAAACCCTTTACACCTCACGTGTCCATGTTTTAGTTTGTGACTCTTTAGAAAGTATCACTATTATTATTGCAGACATCTTATTGAATAGGATTTTTAAATTTTTTCTGGTGTCCACAAATGGACTTGAAAATAACGTTTCTCAATCCCTTTGCCTGAAGCACAAGCATAAAATCTTAGGTCTTTGCGCTTTTCTTCCAAGTTCTTCTTGAATGCTTTTGCATGCAGGTTGTTTTTCAGGCAACAGTCCATGAGACATTTAGGACAAACAATTAAATGGAAACTTCTGTTAAATTTCTACTCACCAAATGTTAACAATAAATTGCCATCAATTAAATAGTTGGAAAAACATTTCCTTTCTATAGAGTTTTGAAGAAGAAACAATCTTTTATTCTTTAAATAAGTTTATTCTTTCAATGGAGCCTCATCTCCATAAATAGTAGTGGATGGATGATACAACAAATGATTTGCAATCCTTTACAATTAATGTTTGGTCTTTTTTTTTCTTTCCTTTCTGGTAATGACTGTGATTCTTAGAAATTACATTAATAGAGATAGATACTTGAAAATGAGATATTTATATTCTATTTATGTTTCTTTATACAATATAAGCAGCAAGAAGGTTAAACACTGCAACAATGGCTGTGCTTCTTCACTACAATGCTGGCTGTAGTCTGGGTGAAAGTCTGTGGCTGTAGTGCCTGTGGTCTTGGTGCTGATGTTGTGAGATGCTCTGTGCTGAGCCGAGCTCACTGCTTAGGACTGGCTGAAGGATTTACAGGGCAATTCATGAGCAGGTATGACCTGGGTGCACATATCAATGGCAGGGTGCCCCAGGAACACCAGAAAGTGCTGAAAAGCTGAAGCACCAATCAGCAACACTGCAAAGCCATGCTCAGCTCCTACTGCAAGCAGGGGGTTTAGACTCAATCTCTGCCCATGCCCAGAACAGCCATGGGGGCTGGGGTCACAGGGTGGCCCTGGGTGGGTCCCATGGCCCAGACAGGCAGCAGGAAGGATGGGGCAGCTGGAGCCCTGGGCAGCAGCTATCTCCCTGGGATGTGGTCCCATGGCTGGTGGGTACTGCTGTGGCACAGCTGGGGCAGAGACAGATGACCCTGGGGGTCTCAGATGGGTCTGGGGCCATGGGAGCTCCAGGGAGGCCAGGCAGGTGCTGTAAGGTCTGTGGGTCCCCTGCAATAGTGCCTGCTCCTATGGAAGAACAGCTTTGAGCAGGATAATGCCATCACCTGCCTGGCATGGGGGGCAAGGGGCAGAAGGCCCCCAGGAAGTTTCAGAGCCTGCTTCTGGTGGCACAGTAATACTCAAGAGTCTGGACTGAGCTCCCTGGGGTGCATGGATCTCGGCAGTCTGGCCAAGTGTCTTCCCTGCTGTGCTATCCAGACGTGGCCTTTCCACCCTCCACCCCGAGTGCGTTCAGCACAGGGCTGGGCTCTGTGTGCCCCACAGCGCTGGGTTTGGCACACCCTGTTACCTGTCCTTTCACCAGCACAGGCCGCAGGCCGTGGGCTCCCCACAGGTGTATTTTACTGCTACAGATGCAGAGAAAATTGTAGTGAGTCCTGGTCAGCCCAAGAACAGCACTTGTTTAATGCTGGAGAATCCTTGGAGAGTTTCTCTGCCAGGCTCTAGGAATTTTTCAGAGTATGTGCAAACTGGAATTTTTTTTTTTTTTTTTACTTAGGGCATATCTACAAAGATGGATACAGACAGATCTTGCAGCAGAACTTTTTACCTCAAGCACACTGGACGGTTATACAGTACTGGACCAAATCTGGCACATTCTCTGATAGCTTAGAGAACAGGCTGAGCAAGGTTGTGGCTGTCTGCACATTTCCTTGTTGGGTTCCTCAAATAAATTTCATTACAGAAAATAAATAAATATAATCTCTCTCACACAACCTTTTATATTTTCCCTTTTTATTGCAATTCTTTATAGAATCTCCAAACTGTCACACAATTGAACTTCCCTGTTTACGTGAGTGCACAGTATGAAAAAATATAATGGCATAAAAATTTGGTTTAATGCAAAACAGCTGACAAATTCAGGCATACATTTCTAACCCAGCTTTCCCTTATAATAACATTTGATTATTTCTAGAAGTCTGCAGTAGGGTTTTTTTGTGCATTTGTCTTGCAGAATATTTTTTAGTTAAGGAAAAAATTGCTTCCCTGTGTCTTAGAGTACTTCTGTAATTTCAATTTGCAGTATGTACTCTTACTGCAATATTTGTTTTAGGGGAAAAATAGTAACCTGGATTGACTGTGTCTGCAGCATATTAGATTTTATGTATTACAATTAAATCCCCCTCTGAGCCATCTGGTTTACAGATTGTATAGATTTTTAAATTTTAGTTTGTCTTCCCAATTGACCCAGATTAGACCACCTTTTCTAGTTTTACTCTTCAAACATTCCCCATATTTTAACTTTCCAGTAAAAGTAATGGTTATTGGCATATGAGGTGGTTAATAATCCTGAAATCATGGTTTCAAATGTTATCACGTGAAGGATATTTCCCAGGCAAAGGAGCCCAGAAGTGACCTTTCAAATCTTGCTAATTTTCCACCAGATAGAGGATAACTCACCTGCATCTGCAATATTTCCTCGCTCTTGGCCATGCCTAATATAGGTAACACTATAAACTCTGCTGCTCTGTATTTAAGTAATTTTTTGGGGTCATACTTGTGCACACTTGATTTTGAGTTTTCCAGGATTTCAGTGCGCAGAGACTGGCCTTAGATCAGATTGAAAGACAGGATACTCTCAGCAAAACCGAGATGTTGGGTCCAAAAGATCAAAATTGCAAAATGCAAAAACCTCAGCAAAATGTCTAAGCCGCACCTGAACTCACTCAAGTGATGGTTTTGCCTTGCAGGTTCTCGTGCTGTCTGCAGGTCTGCCTGTGCAGAGGTGCTGTCTGCCCTGCTTTTGCAGTGAGGCACCAAGCTCTGACTGTCATTCCTGATGCACAGCAGTCAGATCTGGAAGGCAGGCTTTGATGCAGTGCCCTAAGCAAGCACATAGTAAATTTTAGGTATTTCTTAGATAAGGTGAGTTGGAGTACAGGCCTTGGAGGCTGTAATTTTAGATGAACTTAAATCCTGTTTAGTTCCCGGGTCAATTGCTTGATCCTGCCACAATCTATTTCTTCTGAGAAATCTGAGACTAAACTATTGGTAGCTTTGGACTGGGAACTGCACAGACAGTTATTCCATATGCTAGAAGAAGGTCTTGGAAATTATGGCTCCTCTGAATCCTGTGTGACAAATTGTATTTTAGGAAAGCAGCCTAAGTGAAGGGTAACGTACATTTGGAAATGTGTTCCTTAACTCTCCAGGCAACTATTAAGGTTTTCATGTTTCTCTGCACATTTTTATTAACATTCTCTTGTTCAAGTGTAGAAATATGTGATTAGAGCACATACATGAATATTTTGAAATCATCATAGAGGGGATAGCAGACCAGCAGTGCAGAATAGAAGGATCACACCGTAGGAATACCTTGCAGTGACATTATTCCTGTAGCTGGAAATAGTGTAGAATTTTTTGGAAATTGTGTTCAAAGTGTGGTGGTAATTGTCAGTCTTGTAATGAAAAAGCACAGTTTTCTGTGTTAAGCTTATTTTTGCACATATCACAAGAGGGTTTCACCTTCCCAAGTTATTTAGAATTACATATACTGGGATGCCACACTGACTATTGAGAAAATTGGTCTTGTCAGATCACTACGTTGAGGTTTCCTATGTTCCCTATTCATAGGGCTATTGTAGCTCTTGCTTCATAGCTGTTCCCAGGAAGAAAGGGTAATCTTGCATATGCACCCTTATATTCTGTCTTAACTCATGGACTTGGGCAGAAAAGTAGATTTAATTAGAATATTTGTATCATCTCTAAGCTTTTGTCCCAAATTTCTTCAAATTGAAACAAAGCTCCTCTTTGCCAGTCAATTGTTCTTGTTACCATGGACAGAATTTCACACTGCATTTTTCATCTTTTATCTACTTACCATTTCCTACAGCTAGGCTAAATTGCCATATCAGATTTTTGTTTCCAAAGGAGATATTTCCTAATAAATTAATTTTCAAGGAAGATATACTGTACTGTACTATACTACACTATACTATTTCCCAATCATCTGATCAGTCTTTATTATAATAACCAGTGTATATTATCCTTATGAACCTTAGTTTCTTTGCTTAGACCCAGTCTGTTTCTAAATTAACACCATATTTAACATGCACAGTCATCATCTCATCCAACAAAAGAGTAATATGGCCAAATGCTGTGGAATAAATTGAATACTGCGAAAAATGTTCTGTGATCCTAGCATACCCACTGTACGCCTTGATATCAGTCTTGATGAGAAGAAAATTCCACAAACATCTTTTTCAATCTAATAGGGAGATTTTTCTTGAAGATTCTGCTGAGATTTTTGAGTAGGATCAGTACAAGCAAAAAAAAAAAAAAAAAAATTTTGTGGTTACAACTAAAATGCTAAGGCGTGGAGGGAACTGTATGGGAGGCAGAGAGTCTGCAGTGCCCAGAACACACAAAACACAGATGACAGTGCATTAGCCATCGCTGTGCTCCTTGGTAAAGTGCTTCTGTGGTATCAATTTATAATTATCAAGCAGAGTTCTGAAGGTTTCATGACATTAACAGGTCATAATTCTCAAGATAAGCTATATTGAAAGGTGCATTTTTTTGTTCACCAACTTTATTTCATAGTTTTCAGCATCAAGGGGCTGTCTGTAAAGTACACACCACTAAAAAGAAAAAAATAAGATTGAAACAAATCTTGATAAAATTGACCTGGTAAAACTGTAGAGTAAAGGAATTTCTTCATAGTAGAACTTCTTAGAAATCAAAAGTGAAAGCAATTACCAGATGAAGAAAGCAATAAATAACAAAAGCTAAATAATGTCATGATTAATATTAACAAAAATAAAATTTTATGGAATGTGTATCACTTTATACAAGACTGAAATAAAAATGGAACCCAAGGAAATGGAGCAATAAGGAATGGTAAGGAGAGGTCAAGCCTCAGAGGGAAGCATGTGAAGAAGAATTTTAAGAACAAACCATGGAAGCAAATGATAGCACATTTCCAGATGTTCTTTGTGAGTTTTAAAGGGCTACAAATATGAAATAGCTGCCCAGTAAACTGTGATGTCTAACCTGCTGCTTAAATCAGTGCTGGTGTCAGCATCCAGCTTCCAGGTGTGAATAGTACAACTACAGATTTGTTAGCTATATCTGATTTTTTCTGCCAAAGCAAATAGCACAGAGTTAGTAGATCTTGGAAGACCAATAGAAAAAGTCCTGCTTTATGTAACCAGGCAGAATTAATTGAGAATCAGTAGAGAAAAGGAATGGCCTGCTTATTCTCTCCACATCAGTTCTCTCACAAGAGCTTCCCAAAGAAAATAAGGTGCTATGGAATAGAGAGGAATGTTTTCATACACTGGTTCAAAGGGGAGAAGTGAGGTGCAGGAGTGCTTTTAATAACAGAGAGAGTTTTCTAAGTGGATCCTCTAGGGACTGATACTGGAACATGAGTTATTCAACAAATTTTTACGTGATCTGGAAAGGTGGATGAATAGTGATGCAAAACATGTTTTCCTGATAATATCATTCAGAAAATGTACTGAAAACTGACTACCAGCAGAGCATTCAATTCATGTAGGAATAAAAGCGTCTGAAGTGGACAGTGCTGTGAATGGTCCTTCAAAAATTTCAAAGCTGTACTCATGAGCACTCTGAAAGAAAAACATTATGCTAAAAATTATTGGAAGGTTAGGAATTATTGGAAGGCTACAAACCGGAAAAGATGGTCATGGCATTTTACAGGTCTTACTCCTCTCAAATACTGTGTGCCATTCTGGCCATGCTGTCTGCATAAAGAACATGTGTGGAATGGAAGATTGCATGGTTAAAGAAAAGAATTATTGAAGGGCTGGGTTGGTCTCTGTATGAGGAGAGAATTAGAAGAATTAGTTTTAGAATTTGCTCTGTAAAATATGACTTGAGATGCCCATACAACCATAGATGGTGATAAAATGAGTAGAAAATAATATTATTCAATATTTCTAATTAAATAAGAATTAAAGTATTTTAATTAAATGATCAGATGATAAATTTTAAACAAACAAAATAAATCAACAAAGAGAGTACTTTTTCACACAGCTTGCAATTGTGGATCCACTAAGGCGAGCTGCTGGAGACGGCAAGATTAAAATTAATTCAGAAAGGGATGTGAATTATTTTAAAGAAAATCTCTGCTGGTTCAATAAGCATGTTAGATGGGAGGCTCAGAAAGACCAAAACCAATGAATCACAGCCTAGAAAGCCATAGTGAAGGGGTAGACCATTTGCCCTGCTCTTTTTCCTAAAAATCTGCTTCTGACCACCAGTGGCTGGGAATAAGCTTCAGGTTGATTTGGTCTGATCCCCCTACTCACTGTAGTAACTGGGACCTCTGTTACTGTCCTTGGGCCCGTGATTAGCTGATATTTTTTGGAAATACTGGCAAGAGCTAGACAATTATTCACTGGCATTAAGCTCTCCTGTGTGTGCGTGTGTGTACACATTACCTTGATGTCTTCCAGTTTATTTGTTAATCATATATAATTATCTTGGATGGACTCCTGCTACCATTTTTCATATACTGTTGAGTCAGAAAGTGGGCATAGTGGATTCAGTTTTGCCACGGGTAGAACCTCTTAAATATTATAGATTTACCCTAAATCATTCTACCTCTGTTTAAAAGCCCTGTTCTAAGTCATGGAAAATGACTTAATCTATTATTGTTGGATCTGTTCCATGAATATCCATGACTTTCTTGGTCTCAGTATCATGAATATTTTATTGCATAGTAGAACACTCTCTACATATTAGAGAGCCCATTTTTTGTGACTGAATTTGGCAGATGATTGTGCTTTGCTGTTTCATTACAGTTATTTTTACTAGTGTTACAATAATGCTCAGAACCCCCCTGTGAGTTGAACCCCCTTGGTGGTAGATGCTTTAGCAGAACTAGAAGACTCTTTGCTGTCTGAAACCACTGGTGGTCCAAACAGGTAAAACAGGCAAAAGTGAGAAAAGCAAAACATAGCAGAGCAATGAACTGACTTGCTCTCACTGTATCTTTCTGGAAAAAACGTCTGGCACACGGCTGAATAACCATGGCAGCATCTTCCTTAATGATTTGGATGCAGGACTCAAAGGAATAATAAATAAGTTTGCCTAGGACACTAAGTGGGGAAGAGCTATTGACTCTCTCAAAGGCAGGGAGACCTTGCAGAGCCACCTCGACAAATTAGAGATGGGCAGTCACCAACTGTATGAATTTTAACAAGGGCAAGTGCCAGATTCAGCACCTGGGCAACCCTGTATAGACTGGGAAATGAGATGCTGGAGAGCAGCTGTGGAAAGGAACCTGTGGGTCCTGGTCCACAGCAAGGTGGGTCAGCAGTGCCCTGGCAGCCCGGAGGGGCAACAGTGTCCTGGGGGGGCATCAGGCCCAGCATCGCCAGCCGGGCAAGGGAGGGGATTCTCCCACTCTGCTCTGCACTGGGGCGGCCTCACCTCGAGTGCTGGGGGCAGTTTTGGGTGCCACAATATAAGAAAGATATAAAGCTGTTAGTGAGTGTCCAAAGGAGGGTAAGAAAGGTGGTGAAGGGTCTGGAAGAGAAACTGTATGAGGAGGGTCTGAGGCAACTCGGTCTGCTCAGCCTAGAGAAGAGGAGACTGAGGGGAGACCTCACTGCAGTTACAACTTCCTCGTGAGGGGAAGAGAAGGGGCAGGCACTGATCTCTGCTCTGTGGTGACAGTGACAGGACCCGAAGGAATGGCCTGAAGTTGTATCAGGGGAGGTTTTAGGATTGATATTAGAAAAAGGTTCTTCACCCAGAGGGTGGTTGGGCACTGGAACAGGCTCCCCAGGGCAGTGGTCACAGCACCAGCCTGCCAGAGCTCAAGAGGTGTTTGGACAATGCTCTCAGGCACATGGTGTGACTCTTGGGGATGGTGCTGTGCAGGGCCAGGAGTTGGGCTCAGTGATCCTGATGGGTCCCTTCCAACTCAGCATATTCTATGATTCTGTGATTTTCTAACTCCATCAGCTCTTTTTTATTCACCCATTTGATTGCATATAACAGAAGAATACAGTGTTCATCTTTGAAAACTGGGTTTACAAACTGTATTTATACTTCTTACAATTTATTTTTGTATCAGGTAAAATAAGTTTTGCTATATCCCCTTTATAGCACACAAGTTGTGCTTACTTATAAAATACTCATGCATAAGAAGACTTTTACACAGTACATTGCAGTTATTATCCTTTTTTTAGAGAATTAGCATCAACACGCTTGCAATATGTTTCTTACTGTAGCCAAAATATGTTGTGTTTTTATCTTTTATGTCTGCAGATGATGGCAAATCTGTTCTGGTTCAGAAGTATTGCAAAGAGTTTTAACACAGAGTCAAGGAATTAAAAAAATATAAATATACATATATGTATATATAAAATACTGCTCTTAGATTACCAATTTCTATGTTATTATATATGCAAAATATTAAAAAGCCTCTGCTGATATAAAACAGTGACTAAGGGTACAAGGTGTCAGTGCCTAGAAAAATGTGTTCACAGCAAATGTATCCAATGGCAGTGCTAAAAAAAAATCCCTAGAGGCCAAGTTAGTTTTTAAATCCCCATGTGAGCCCTGGCATTGCAAACAAGGTACTATGAAAATTTCTACAGATGGCTGCTTAATGTGTAAATTAATCTGACTCAGTAAGGATCATGCTAGTCAGTGGCTGTTATAATTATAGATCAGTATAAGATCTTGCTCTACAAATTTGTACAACCACAAAACTACCATACAAACACACGTTTATTTAAATACTTTAATTATTTACTGTCAGGATTTGTGACACATGTATGCTTCAGCTTGCAAACATTAACTAGGAATGATACACTACAGTGTAGCTAGCATAAAAATAAACAAGGTAGGTTGTTTATTTTTAAAACAAAAGATGCCCAAATAACCAAAACCCAGCCTGCAGGAATAAGGAGTACCAGAACATGTAGAGTAATGCAATCAGACATAAAACATCTCATTGTGTGCTGCAGTTCTCAGGAATTTAAGAGAATAACTAAAGTGCAACATTCTAGAGAGAAAGGAAACAATGTAGGTATCCTCAATTTGGATGATATTTACAACTTGAATAGAAAGGTGTGGAAAAACTTCAAGGCAACTGATGGAAGTTTATTTAAAGCAAAGCTATTCACAGTTAATGAGATTTGGGTGAAATTTCAACCATATTTTTTTTGAAGAGTTAAGGGAAGCAGCAACCTTGAAAAGCTCATCTGTTCTGGTTACTCATGTCAAAAAACAATCCCTTGCTCTCTCTAAGTCAACATGCACCAAAGAACTCACCATGGCAAATGGGCAGCAACTGGCAAATACACGCTTCTTTTTTTTTTTTTTTTTTTTTTCCGCTTTGTAAAAAAAACCAACCCTACTTTAATCCTGGCTACAGTCAATCTAATGGAAACCTAATTTAAATGAGTTAATTTGGAAATGCTCTTCCCTTTACAAGAGAAATAAAATAAAGAGAGAAAGGGAGATAAAGAAAAAGAAAAAGAAAAGTAGATGACAAAGAGAATGAGGAAAAAACAACTTAGAAAATAAAAAAAGATTTAGGAAGAGAAAAAAAAAAAAAGGAAGCAATAGAGAGTGAACGGAAGGAAGGAGACCAGGGGAGGTCTATTGGTGTTATACTTCAAAGTGATCATAATTTCCTCACTAGTGTATACTTTCAGCTAGCACTGTAGCAGCATTACTGCAAGTGTAGGGAGTGAAGGGTAGTGTTTAAAGGGGACTCTTTGGCATTTGAGAAATGTTCAAACTGTACACAGGGTTTATAATATATATAATGTGAAAATGGAACCTCAGCTTCATTGCTTTTGTCTGAAATGTTAGACAAACTGTAAAAAAGAAGAATTGTTTCAGTGATACACTTAAACTTCAAGTACAAGCATTTGGACATTTTTTCTGAAGGGTTCATGCTGTGTCTTGTCTAAGCTCCCCACAACCACTGAATTCTTAAATATGTTTACTTGAAAAGGTCAATAGCTGGTTATCCTGTAAACTTTTCTCTAGGCTAGATAATAACAAAGTATTAGTTTTTGCTCATCTTTAGTTGTCAGCCACTCACTAGGAGGTATCCAGTGTGCTCATTTTTCCTCAGATGGTAAATGAGAGGGATAAAAGTGAGTCAGAGGCAAGGAGTTGACTGCCTTTATTTATTTTATTTTTTCTTTTAAAAGTCCTGAAATAAAACCTTAACAAAAAAGGAAGAGACATTTAATTAAGTCATAACCCTCTAGAGCAGCAGCATAGAGTACATGAAGAAGCAAGCGCATTCAGCCCACAGACAACAAAGGCAAGAAAAGCTGTTTGTTAAATCAAACAGTGCCGTATCTTGGTAGCGTGAGTTTTCCACGAGGCTATCGCTGTTATACAGCAAGCACACAAACCCTGTGTTAGTCGAAGGGTTTCTGTAGCCAATCATGCTGTTGTGAAGACTCTTTGGAACTCCATGGCAGAAATCTGAATTGTAAGCACTACCAATAGAAAAACCAAACCCAAAACCAAACAAAAAGCCCAAACAAGGCAAAAAAGACCCTTTTCTTGAAAGTTTTGGGTTTTTTTTCCCCAGAATGTTTTGCCAGTCTGGTTTCTACAATGCGGTGTATTTCATCCAAGGTTTCTCAAGGAAATAGTGTCGGTGAATTGGCAAAAGGGTCCAACACTGGTGTGTGTTTTAGTACAAGATGGAAAGTCATCCCCTAGACAGGATTGAAGCAATTGAGGTTGGCTGGAGGAAATGGTCAAGGCAATACTTGCTCCTTTAATTGCATGGGTACATTGATCACTGACTTGTCAAGATTGCCCTGTGGGGTGTGACTGTTACAGTGGAAGGTCAGGCAGCGGCAACAGGCAGCTCTGTGGATATATTCCATCAATAGACAGAGGTCTGTGATTGCTCTCGCTGGCTAGGAACATCCTTGCTACTTCGAAATAAGTGCTTCTGCAACAATCTCTAGATAAAGGTTAAGCTTGGAGACTTGAGAAAATAAAAGTAATGAGAAGAGTCACATATACTTGATGAGCCCACAAACACGTTCAAGGCGGGCTCTGAACTTGCTGCCAACAATTTAAACCACCATCATGTGAAGGAGGCTACCAAAAAGAGGGCTTTTTCCCTAACCATGCTGCAGAACACGATTCAGGGGTCAGCTCGAGCTAAGAGCAGTTGTGTACATGGGAATGGGCCACACTGGGTCCCCCAATTCTGAAGCTACTTTTCCACCTCTGTTAGCCAGGACACCTCTTCCCCAGCTTGGTCCATCGTTGCTAGATAGTTTTTTCTGCAACACTTTGGAAAGTGGCCAGCAGGTGAATAGTTATCCGTGGAGTCTCCTGTGTTCCTTGCAACAGATTGCACCCTGCATTTTAAGGACAGTTGGGTACTATTTGCTATTTGTATATTGGTAACCATACAAAGAATTTTTAGACTATGAATAAATTTTTTTTTTAATTTGACCTTTATATACATTTAAATAAATAAGGTATATTCTTTTGACAAATTTTTGCTTCTTAATAATCTCTGAGAGCTAAGTAAGCAGAAATTTTCAGTGACCATATATTTTGAATTTGATCATTTCCTATAATAAATTTACAATTTACATGTTAAGATTTGAATCTAGCTCAAAACCAGACTTATTAAAAAAACTCAGTTATCTGGTCTGATTACATGCATAAGTCAATTGGAATTGATTGTGGTTCCCTTACTGGAAGTGAACATTCTGATAAGAATGTTTAAGTACTTCAACATTTGTTTTTCCTGAGCATTCTCCAATGATACGATTATTAGAGGAGTTGACTGTATTCTACTGATAAAAACAGCCAGGTCTAGTTGAAATTGTCTTTGTCTTGGCCACCGAAGAAAGAATAGATGTTTAAAAATAAAGAAACAGACAGTTAGGTGGAAGGAAGGGAAGTCATAATAGAGTATAATGATCTGCCTCTTCTCTTGGGCATTTAGTGCTTCATCCAGAAGGTTCCTCCCTGATTTTCTGCTGTAAGGCAGTGTGTAGTATACCATGTATAGTTAATTAGGTGAACTAAATAGTATGCAGAGATTAGCATAAAGTACAGTTAACCATGTCTGCCATATGTTCAATTGTGCTTTATTGTGAACGTGGAGGAATAATTACATAGTATCTGGCATATTACACTTTTTCTATAATTTACATAGTAGTACTGCAATAAAATTATGTTAATAACCTCAGACAAACCCTTAAAAGTAATGAAAGCCACAGGTCAGAAACAAAATTTTAATCCCACTTGCAACGGGGATCAAGCCAATATTATGAAAGCAGCACATTCTGTTGCGTATTTAAATAGCACATTCAATCCTTACCTGTGTCTAGTCTCACAGCTTTGTTGATTAGGCTCCAAAAATTTTTCCCTTGGGTTCTTTTGGCTGGAGTGGCAACAGGCACCAGTGTAATGTGGCTTGGCAGGTGAGACCAGAAGGCACAATCAGCGAGTTATAGCTGCAGTGTTTTCTGCAACAATTACAGAGAATTGATTTTGTCAGATGAAATTTTACACATCGGGTACATGGAATATTATTTCCAAGAGGGACCTAGGAATGTGTTGCAAAGGAAGCAAAATACCCCTACCATTATCCACAACCTAGAAAAGCTACAGGAAAAGCAAAGTGAGGTCAAAACTCTAAAAGCCATCACAAATGTGGTTGCCACAGCAGATAAATTTAAAAGCTTTGAAATCTTCAGGGTGAAAGTTAGATTAACTTTCTGATGCTCCAGACATCCTCTTTGAATTTATTTCCCTCTGGCTAAACTGTTCTCTTGCATCTCAGCTAATGTTTTCAGGTATTTCTTAATATGACTACTCCTTGAAAGGCTGGGAAAAATTAGAATATGCATGTAGAAAAGAGATTTTTAAAAGGCCAAATCCATCTGGTCAAAACAGAAACAGCCATGTGAAATTCAAGAAACTGGTTGATCTGTGTGCAAATTCATTTCTGTGTTTGTGGAAAAACTCATTAATATGGTGCCAACTCCTTCCCTTCACTGCAACCCCTGTGTTTCTGGTACTGTATTCCTTTCAGGAGGGCATTAAAAGCCCTTAACATCCTACATCTTCTGGGTCACTGTGCTACTACTTACAGAATCATGTTAGTATTGTTCTTACTCCTCAAGCAAAAGCTAGAATGGCTATCGTCATCAATTTGGCTAAAATCTGGGTGCTGCTAGAAAACTCTTTAATGTCGCTAATTTTGGTGTACTTTTCTGGATGTCCATTTTTAAAGTCACCAGAGTAAGTCCACATTGCTTGATTTTACCTTTTTACTTGACAATTCTGATAAAAGAATGAGTTCAGTGGAAGGAGTTTTCAAAATAATTGCAGTGCAACTCAGGATAATTTTAGATGATTCTCTCTCTCTGTCCTACACTGCTTTACAGCAAATGCCCCCCCAAATTCCTACAGAAAACTCTAAGGACAGGAACTGGGAGGAAAGAACTTTCCTGGAACAGTGAGCATCAAATCCTGATTCCTCTTCTCCTGAGCCACAGGAAAGCACAGAGCCAGGTACAAGGCGGGCTCAAAGCAGAGAAGAGTTGAAGGAAAACTGCAAAATCATGTTGCTCTGTCCTGCTCTGCTGCTTGCACTGACCGAGTGCAAAGTACAGAATTGGATTGTGAGCAAAACACACCGATTTAATGTAAATCACTGCTGATAGATTTTCATGGATAGATACAGACCCTTAAATGGGACAATACAATAAGTATTAGGTTGGCGACATTTCTTTTATACGTCTTGGAGTAGAAGTGGCCTTTGCTTTATTAGCAAATATACGTGCAATTCTTTTCACTGAGGCAATTACGAACAATACTGAGCACATAAAAGTACTAAAATATTTTTAGAAGTGACTGCATGTGCTCTGCTAGGACTGCAGAATTATAATTTACTACATACAAAAAAGAACACAGTAAATGTTGCCTCACATTCTCGACTTCTCAAGTTTATATACTGCATTTAGACATTCTGCATTTTATTGTAACTATTTGGCACCAAATTTTACATGCAATAAACCAAATATGAACTTATACTGTTTCCTCATTTCTGCTGTTATATGTGTGCTAATCTCTAGCCTGTGCATGGCTCCTCCTTTCAGCTATTTGTGGTTTTAGAGACTTTTCTAAGTTTCCAGTAATGCTGAATGGCTGTTTATAAAATTTCAAATTCTCCAAGGCCTTTTTTGAATTAGTTCTTCGAGACACTATGCTTTGATGGTTCCATCCACTTTCATATATATTATAAATAAAACACTGAATTTTTCTCATCTTTCATTTTTCTTATTAAAAATGCATTAAATTCTTTTCTTTTTTCTTTTCTTTTTTCCCCCCCATAATCCATTTTTCTCATTACACCTGAATTCTACTTCAAGCCCTTCAAACCACTGTTAACTTTTTTTGCTTTTGATAAGATGGAACATATTTGCCTCAGTCTCATCTGAGGTTTTTAGAGAGAAGAGGACGATGTAGAAGAATTTTCCAACACAAGCAGGAACAAAGTTGTTTAAAGCTTTTACTTGTTCCTCCCAGAATGCTGATTGACAAAAAATAGTTCAGAACTATTATAATGCCTTCTCTTATTTATTTCCTTGTTGCATGTCTAAACTCTTGCTGCCACTGGAATACCTGATATTTCATTGGAGCTCAGACCCATGCGGCATCATGACACAAATGCTGTATTCTCTAGCAGCTTGCAAGAATATTTGGAACTGTTGTTTGATTAAATAACATGATCCATTAAAGCTCTTTGTCTCTTCCTCCAGATTTTGCCTTTTCTTCATATTCCTCTTTTCTCTCACTTTTAAATGTTGTTTCCTGTCTTTTCCTGTCTCCCATCAGCCTTTCATTTTCTATTTTCAGTTCTAATATTTCACTGCCATATTTCCCCATTTCACACTTCTTTTCTGTTTACCTTAAAGTATCTCCTGAGATTATTTTTAACTTCCAATTTTAGTTTTCTTTCACTGTCCCCGATCAACTAAAATTCTGGATGCCAGACCTTCTGTATATGAAGAAAGAAAATATATTTTTCCTTCATTTCATAAGCCTCTCCCCTGTGAGAGTGAAGAGTGAAGGCTGAAATAAGGAAAAGGGAAAGGCAAAAAGAAGTAAGCTTTACTGCATTTAAATTTAGTAGTCAGAGGAAAACTCTGAAGGAAAAGTGGCACCAGGCTGATACAGATTGTAATGAAATTAGTCTGTGGAGTCTCGCACCTTTCACAGATTAACCATGAACCACTTCTTTTCCCCCATTAACGCAAGGAAAGGGAAGTGCAATAGATTCAATCCTTGACATGGTTCTGATTAGAATTTACTGCAAAACTGACTTCAGAGCTCAGAAGCTTGGCAGATGACTCAAAGAAAACTGTATGTGAAACCAATGAGAAATAGCTACAGGAAATCTATATTAAGCCAGATAACATGACTCAGGCTTTTAATGAAAAGAGTGACTGGGTTCTGGTTGTTTTGTTTCCTTTTTTTTTCCCCACTATATGTATGATTCTTGTAGTTTGAATTAGGATGAAAATGTAAATATGTAGTGAATTACTTGCCTAGTTCCTGGCCCTAATGTATGACAGCATCAATGTACTTCAAAACTATTTTTCTTCTGACATTTAAATGAAATAAAAATTCCTTCTGTTTTATAAAAAATCATACTTGTCCTGTACTTAACCAAATTCTGCTCAATTTAGCCCCATTGTACTATTACAACTGAAATAGTTATACTTTGTAGATATCACTGTACTTTGTTTTATAAATAGGAATGGCTTTGATGTTTTCAAAGTTGCTCGGGGAATTTGGACGATCAATTAACATTCCTTTACGTGAGAGCTGGACAACTGTTTAATTTATTTTCATATAATGCTTTTAAAAGCTTCAGTGCATACATTTAGCTATAATCTGTGAGAACTGGCATCTAATACAGTTCCAAACCCCACACATAACATCTAAGTCCCTATTGCACTTTGTGAACCTTCCTAGACACACATGGCCCATAACAGACACTGTTATTAAGAAATCTTTCCAGGAGTCACTAAAGTAACTTTTACTTGATCATGGTGTCTTTCTATCACTATTGATTGTTCAGTTTTTCTGCTTAGTAGATGGATTTTAAAGAACATCTAAGGGGGCTCTTAAATTGTTTTTTCTAGAATGGTCGAAGTGTACTTTCTGAGTCCATTTGGTAATTAGCTGTAGCCAAAACTAATAAGTGGATGTAAATGGGGGGGAAAAAAAGGGAAGGGGTAGAGTTATTCAATGAGCAGCAGGACCAATGATGTCCCTTTTCTTACAGACATCTTACATTTTTCAGCGACTCTGTATTTTCCATACTCAGAGCACTTATTCAAAACTGTCTTCTCTCTCTGTCAGTACTCTGGATTGCCTCTTTATTGCTTAGACTAGAGGCAGTTTACTTTTTTCTCCACTTCAAACCGAACACACGCCTATCAGGGTGACACTGGTTTTGTTAGAACACTAAATAGAACAACTTTTCCTGTAGAGGAATAATATGGGTCTTGCTGACCTTTATGCTTGTATGAACTTTTAAAAATTGTCTCTTTGTTAAACATCACTGAAATCAGCCTGTAAGTTCTATAACTATTGAGAATCTGAAGGATTGCAGGTGAAAATATTTTGGAAGTGCACAAGATTCACTTTTCAATGACCAGAACGAAAAATCTCACTGTTATCAGCATTACTGCTGTATTTCTGAGTATGTAACTCCAAAAGAATCATTTAATATTATTTTTAAACATATTTGCATTCTAAATCTGTTGATGCTTTAACATTTATAATCGTTATGTCATAGTGGTTTTAAGTTTAAAGTTAATTTATACTCCAGATAATTCAAATATGTGTTACAAAATAAGAAAAGGGGAAACAAAATCCCCCGTTGGCAGGTTAAATTCAAAGTGTTTTCCAGAAATGGCCATCAGCCAGTTTCAAGTCTATAGGAAAAGATGCTCAAAGAACTTGCAGTTCACTACCACAAGCATTAACAACAATGCTGATTAGGACTTTCTTTCCTTCTACATTACAGTAAGCTGTGATGATCCACGGTCATTTTAGGACTAAGAATTCCCAAATGGTCTCGGTTTAAATCATCTGCCTATACTGAGCAAAATGCTACTGCCTTTATTAAAACAGATCAGTCATGCTTGTCACAAGTAGAGATAGACCAAAAGGAAATAAGGGGAAAATGAAAGAAGAAAAACATATTAAATCTTTTAAAATATTCTAACTAATTTCTTTGTTGGTTTGGGGTTTTTTCTTTGAAGTCTTTCCTCAGAGACAAGGCAAATATTGGTTTACAATATACGATAAATTGTGAGAATCTATAAATGTGGTCACCCACTAAGCATGATGGAATTTGCTGCTGCTGCACTGCCTGTCTCAGACACACAGTAGGCTGCCCACTTTTCGGCACAGAGCAGTTACATTTTCTCAGTTGGGAGCACAACATTATATGCTAGACTACATTTCTCAGAAGTCCATTTCCTAGGTTTAGGCCCTGTGGACCTCATCGCTTCTGTATTAAGAACACATGATAAGGTGTAATATGGCCATGACTATCCAAATTCCCCCTTTTTATCAGTAATGTTAACTATCTCACAGCCAAAAATGTCAAATAGAGCAGCAACAACAGGAACAGTCATTTACTTTTGGAGGAAGGTGACATTTCTACTCTCTTGGTACATTAGCTCCTTTTGAAATGCCACAGAACCTGCACAAACAGGTGAAATTTAATAAAAAAATTACTTATGCAAGATAGCACATAAAAAAGACAGAGAAAGTTAGAGTTGAAACTTAAGAGAAGATATATATCACGATTGGGAAGCATCAAATAAAATAAAAATCCAAACAACAAACATAGGTTTCCTCTGGGAGAAATAGAAAAAAATGGCAATACTTCAGTCAGACCAATTCTGTTCAAGGGAAAAAAGAGGGAATAACTTCCTGGGTGGCCAAGACACATAGACCTGTCCTTCAGTCCAATAAATGGCCAAGAATCCTAAACAGGAAAGCATAGTAGAAAATAAACAACTTGTGAACGTGAGCAGTAGCAGCTGGAATCAGGCTGTTCCCAACCCTTTAATAAATCCAAGATGTAAATAGCTCAGAGGAAGAAATCTCTACAGCAGGAGTGATTGGTACGTGGTGAATACTTGAATTACCAAGGTGCCACGTAACAATTGAAGGCACAGCAAGCAAGCACGGGCAGTTTGGGGAACTGAGAAGAACAGAGGCAAGTTGAGGAGCGTATGATAAAAGAATGATCCAAATACTGTTAGTTTTCCTGGAATGACTGAGAGGTTCAGAGGAAACTAAAACTGCCGAGACTACTCAAACTGCTGGGAAAAAACCAGCCAAATGATGAGAAATACTCCTTTTCCCCTTACTGCCAGTCAGGTAAACTTACTAGGGCTGAGTATCTCTTGATATTTATGGAATAAGGTCTGAAATTTTTTAAATTTTTTTTAATTTGGCTGAAATAAATTAGAAAAAAACCCACTATATTTTATTTTTAAAAAACAGAAAAGAAGTCCATGCTTTTGAAAGCTGTTGGAGTTTAGGAGTTTTGCATGATGTAGATATTTGCTACAGGATAATATCATGGGTTTATGTCTACCGTAAATGACTCATAATTTAAGCTCCATCATATGAAGTGGTGGCTCTCAGAGGTGCACCAGTACACATTTCCAGTACCTTTCCTCAACATAAATTAGGAGATTCCAATCCTGTAGAGCTTGGGAATAAGCAGTAATGAGGAAGCTGCCAGTCCCAAACCAGCCTGAGATTCAGAAAAACCTCTTTGGCACCTGTTCTATAAGCCACTGATCTCGTGATTAAAATTAGGGTCACCTGTCTGAACTGAAGCAAAATTAAACTCTTGATAGGTGTTTGGTTTCTTGACAAATGACATTAAAACTCTTTCCAAATACTTAACAAGGGGCTTGTAAACTTTACTTTAGCGTTAGAAAGAAATTGGCATGGAAAATTTATTCTTGCAACTATATGTTAGAAGGAAAATCCCACAAACTAAACTAGAAATATATGGGTCCAATTTGAAATGGAGTCTGTATGTTCATCCTCTAGCTCTACTTCATAAGCTAGCAACTCTAGAAAATAACACTTTTGGGAACTTGCTCAATATCTCAGAAATGGACATTTCCAGGTCCCTGCAATGATGCTTAGAAAAAGAAAAGTGGGAAAGCACCAGAGAACTTTCTGTAGAATGTTAGGTGCAATATTCATCCAGTCTATCTATAGGAAGTTTCAGTTACTGTAATCAGTCTGTCAATCCCATTGTAATTCAGACCCTGTTTTTATTGGGAGAAGAGAGAGTATTAAGCTCAACATTACACAAACCATTATTAACACTTTTAAAGGATGGAGTAACTTAAAATTATTTAAAATATTGATAACAATATGTAAATTTTATTTAATTGTGGTAAAATAGGAAAAAATGAGCTGCAAATATAATAGAATCGTAGAATCATAGAATATGCTGAGTTGGAAGGGACCCATCAGGGTCACTGAGCCCAATTCCCACCCACAGGACATCCCCAGGAGTCACACCGTGTCCCTGAGAGCATTGTCCAAACACTTCTTGAACTCTGGCAGGCTGGTGCTGTGACCACTGCCCTGGGGAGCTGATCCAGTGCCCAACCACCCTCTGGATGAGGAACCTTTTTCTAATATCCAACCTAAATCTCCCCTGATACAACTTCAGGCCATTCCCTTGAGTCCTGTTACTGGTCACAAGAGGAAAGAGATGGGTGCTTGAACCTCCTCTCTCTTTACCTCATGAGGAAGTTGTAACTGCAATGAGGTTTCCCCTCAGTCTCCTCTTTTCCAGGCTGAACAAACCAAGTGGCCTGAACTGTTCCTCAGGTGGCTTCTCTTCCAGATGCTTCACCATCCTTGTGTCCTTCCTCTGGATGCCTCTAAGAGCTTAATGCTTTTAGTAATTCTCTTTTCTAGTTGGATTGGAAAGTCATAGTCAAGAGGAGATGAGGGCTTCATTTATTTGAATTATTCTAATCCAAAAAATAACCTTTGATGTCAAGATGTTCATATTTGTCCTGTGGCCCTAGCCAGAAGTAGGAAGCAAAGTGGGAAAGTGAAAAACAAGTCAGTGAGGTACAAAGCTCTTTTGAAATTAGTGGGAAAATTAAGAAAAAAGAAAGATTTACTGTAGGCTTTTAGTGGCAATTTAGATTCTGCCCTTACTTTAGCTTAAGCCGTTCAACCACCCAATATTGGAAAGCGATGTTTTCAGGATGAATAGTAGAACATACCTGCAAGGAACAATTCTGATCTTTTTGTACATACTAAGAAACATTTTATGAGTGATTAGGGTTCAGTTAGTAACTATTCAACCTAGGCTTTTTGGTTAACTGAAGCAGATTGACTATTTGAGCTTCTCAGAAATACAGATGGACAAGGTCAGTACATCTCTGTTTTTCATCTAGGCAGTCAGGTAGAAAATTAGCCAACTGAACTCCATAACTCCATCTGTCTTTTAAAAATTTTTTTTCACTTCTTTTAAATTTTTTTTTCCTCCTTCTCTCCTAATTGGGCTTGTGGATAAGCTTTCAGCTTACTTTTACTGTTCTTTCACTTTCAGCCTTTCTCTGTAGGCCGGTATTGTCCCATCATGGCATTCCACAAGCTCTTTGCTTCTCTGCTTTTTACACCACTGGCTGCAGACTTTAAACTGAAGTCATTAAATTGTTGTGCAGTTTTTAGACATATGACCACCAATGTAAAGGTTAGGTCACCCACTTCTAAGATAAACTGCTGAGTTATATTTTATTGAGTATAAGCCTGCATAGACCTTGCTTGAAATTCTTCAGTGGGAAACATCCCTACATTGACACAAAGTGTGAAGTTAGATGAATTTAAATGTATCAGCCATAAATAGAAAAAAGACTTTCTTTTTCTGGCCCTATACTTGGACCAGAATATATGATCTACAGCAGTGACGTACTCATGTGAGACTGAGAAATTGAAGTATAGTTCCTGATTTAAACAGAAAAAGACATTGAATCATTATGTCCCACGGGAATTTTCTAACTATTGTGAGTAACTGCCATTTTGTGGTTCTTAATAATTTTCTCTCCTACTTCCCTCTTTCTCCTGCCTCATCTTGATTTCATTGTAACACAGAATTGAATTTTTTCTTAAATGTCATATTTAGTATGGAAACCTTGATACTAAGAATGTTAATATCTCCACCCACAGATATTCTATCAGACATCATGTTTTAAGCAATTCTTATATTACATACCAACTCCATTGCAAAGGGACAGATATTTTCCAATGACAATGATTATTCCAAGGTACTCTGCACTGGTGAGGCCACACCTCAAATCCTGTGATCAGTTCTGGACCCTCACTACAAGACAGACATCGAGGAGCTGGAGAGAGTCCAGAGAAGGGCAGCGAAGCTGGTGAAGGGTTTGGGGCACAAGTCCCATGAGGAACAGGGAGCTGGGGGTGTTCAGCCTGGAGAAGAGGAGGCTCAAGAGGGACCTTATCACTCTGTGCAGCACCCTGAAAGGAGGGTGCAAGCAGGTGGAGGTTGGCCTCTTCCAGGTAACAAGTGATAGGAAAGAAGAAATGGCCTCAAGTTGCACTTGAGGAGGTTTAGATTGGATATTAGGTAAAATTTCTTCACCAAAAGGGCTGTCAAGCATTGGAACAGGCTGCCAGGGAAGTGGTTGAGTCACCATCCCTGGAGGTGTTTAAAGGGTAGCAGCCGTCCTGGATTAAGGGTTAAACTTGGTGATCAGAGGGGTCTTTTCCAACTGAAATGGTTCTGTCATTTTAAAGCTAATGTAGGGATAATATTTTCTGTCTTCAGGCTGTGGTGTCATAGAATCCTTCAATAATAAATTTTATGTTAGCTATCAGCAGCTTCTTAAGAATCTGCACGCAGGTAGCCTCACCTATTTCTCTAGCAACATTCTTCATTTGGACTAATTCTTCGTAATGGACTATGTAATTCTTTCTCTTCATAATCTTCAAATATTCAAAACGAATGATGGAAAATCATGAAATACCACTAAACCACTGTCCGTTTTTGAGCTCTAGTTCAGAAAATAACGTTGAACAGAATTTAAGTATTATATATACACAATGGGACAGTATTGATCAAATTAATCACTTCACAATTTATCATAAGGATATCAACAGTACAAAAGATATAATTTTTCTGGTAATAGGGAGTCTTCTAGTGACACAAATTTTATTTGGTGTGTACCTGTTCTGAAGGAGAGAAATTAACACCATACTTCATAAATGCAATAAAACCCTATAAAACACAATGATAATGGTTTCTCACTACTGTTTTAGGGAGAAGGAACTCGCTACTTCAATTTAAATTGAAACACATTTTTAAAGTTCCTGACCCCTAATATCAAAGTTGTAATTGTTCTACTTTTATGCAGGGTATGGAGGTAGCCATGAAAAAAAGGCACTAAATGAGATCTAAAATAACTTCTGTGCACCAAAAACGCATTTTCAGAGAGTAATATACCCAGTGAAATCCTGGTAATGATCCTTTTCAGAGGTGGAAAGATGCCATTTTAGACCTGCAGGGTTTTAAGATAAAGAGACTTTAGATCATCCCACAGCATAATCTGCTTCTGGACTTGAATATGCGCACATTTTTTCAAGATTTCAAATTTGTGGAAAAGGCGGAGAAAGACACTGACTTGAGTCGTTTTAAAAAGTAACTTTAAATTGCTGAGAAGTTGCAATCTTACAATAAGTTCCAAGGAACTGGGTTAACGCAGGGGCCAGATCAGGAGGTTAGGATGAATAAAAAATTATTTGCAACATTTTATGTAATGCTATATAATTTCTTACATGATTAATTTCACCACTGTGTAATATG